>CATIUR010000003.1:5135000-5735000 GCA_949592205.1 Helichrysum umbraculigerum
ACTTATATATACGTTAGTATACGTAAACGATGTATTTATTAAACATATATACATACGACACTTAAGAATATATATTCACAAATATATATATATACGAATGAAACAAAACGACCTTCCGTTAAATAGACAATTACATATTGGTTTATATACTTAACCAAGTATACGACAAAAGAAATAATAATAATATTTCGACACAATGTCACTACAAAGTTAACAACTTATATTCTTAAGAAATCTACAATTTCTTCAAAACAAACAAACTATTAACATAAGTGAAGAAACAAATCAAATGTACTTATGTTAATACATTTATTGTATATAGGTTAACATACCTTGGACGACACCGTTTTCTGCTAGCATTCACACCGAGCAAACTACTGTGAGTTCACAGCCCCTACTTTACAAATGTTTTATGCTTTTAAACATAGGGGTGTAAACATAGAAACTGCATGCAAACACATGCAGCAAATGATATAAATGCTTTATTTGCTTTATACAACTGTTTGATATGAAATATTATTTCACAACTGTTTTGGGAATTAGACAACAAATCCTAGTACGGACCAGACTTGAGATGTGTGCATGAAAGACCTTATGTCATGCAGACTATAACCATTAGCTAGGTGACTCTAGCCACTGAGTATACGAATAGTACTATTGCCGTGACGACCCTCCTGTGGATGGAGCGTATACTTAACTGTCCTTCAGGCAAGAAACATAAGTTTTGGTTGTGGTTTGGTTATAGGGTTAGGTCGCGTTACTTTAACCTGCGAGGTTTAGCTCACCTTTCAGGGGATTATAGTCTAAACATTCCCACTTACTATTTAGGATGAACTTATCCTACAACTGTTTTATACCAGTATCCTTACTGGTTATATTTATATACTGGTGAACCACCAGACATACATTTTGGGTAACAACCCACATAAAACTGTATTTTAGGGTAACTATCCCTACAATTTTATAAATTGCAAAACCTGCAAACATTTATTTATTGAATAACAATTCAATAATCTAAACATAAATGGTTTAACATACCTTACATTTATACAAAACCTGTGAATTCACTCAACATATTTGTTGACGACTTTCTTTCTATGTTTTACAGGAAATTAGCTACGTAAGTAAGGATCGCATGCATTCAGGATGGACAACCCTGGACTACTTAGGATGCCATATATTTTGGGACAGCTTTTGAGGATTTCCTCTGTATTACTGCAGACATTGCAGTTATACTTATGAAATCTTACCTTAACATATGCATTGTAAAACTTAAATGTTTTAAACTTTATTACTACTGTACGACTTACATAGTCGTATTACTTTTGTAATAACTATTTTAAATTGGCATCCTTTATATAATATGTTCTGTATGATCATATGCTCTGATAGTATTCACAACAGTCTCAGCATTAACAGGGGTCGATCCACTGTTATTAATCCCATTCTCACGGTTTCGGCTTGCCTCATACTCGGCAATCCCTTCAGCTATGCGTCTAGCTATCAACTGCTCAGTAGTTTCCTCAGTGTTAGGGGGTGGAATGGTTTCAGATGTAGGGGGTACAGTTGTCTTCTGACTGTTCCTAGTAATTCGTCGTTTTGGCGGCATAGTTCAGTTCTGCGATGAATAGAATGCAGAAGTCAATGCCAAAATAATGAATGTGATGAATAGAGTATGTAAACCATACCTTGATAAGTTCGTCATAGTGTTCATTGACGATATCTTGATATACTCGAGAACGAAGGAAGACCATGAACAACATCTGAGAATGATTCTGGAGTTACTGGAGAAGGAGAAGCTTTATGCAAAGTTCTCTAAATGCGAGTTTTGGATGCGTGAGGTTCATTTCCTTGGTCACGTGATCAATAACAAAGGAATTCACGTGGACCCATCCAAAATTGAGGCGATTAAGAATTGGGAAGCCCCAAAAACCCCAACTGAGATACGACAATTCCTTGGGCTAGCCGGTTACTACCGAAGATTCATTGAGAATTTCTCGAAGATAGCTCAACCAATTACCGCCCTAACGCAAAAAGACAAGAAGTTTGATTGGGGCGAGAAGCAAGAGAATGCTTTTCAATTGTTGAAGGAGAAATTGAGCACCGCACCTATCCTATCCTTACCAGAAGGAGTAGAAAACTTTGTTGTCTACTGTGATGCTTCACATCAAGGATTAGGTTGCGTGTTAATGCAAAACGACAAAGTCATCGCTTATGCGTCTCGTCAATTGAAGATTCACGAGAAGAACTATACGACGCATGACTTGGAGCTAGGAGCAGTCGTTTTTGCACTTAAGATTTGGAGACACTATCTATACGGTACGAAGTGTACGATCTTTACCGATCACAAAAGTCTCCAACATATATTTGATCAGAAAGAACTCAACATGAGACAGAGACGTTGGGTTGAATTACTGAATGATTACGACTGTGAAATCAAGTACCATCCAGGCAAAGCGAATGTAGTAGCGGATGCCTTGAGTCGTAAGGAAAGAGTGAAACCTCGAAGAGTTCGAGCCTTAAGACTGACAATCCACTTGGATCTTATTACCCAAATTCGTGACGCTCAACAAGCGGCCTTTACTCCAGAACGTATGAAGGACGAATCCCTCAAAGGGATGGAGAAGCAACTGGAGTCTAAAGAAAATGGAGTATTGTACTTCATGAATCGAATTTGGATTCCTTGTGTTGATTAGCTACGTAGCCTAGTTTTGGACGAAGCTCATAAGTCCAATTACTCGATATATCCGGGTGCAGATAAGATGTATCACGATTTGAAAGGATTTTACTGGTGGCCTGGCATGAAAAGAGACATTGCCACCTATGTTAGTAGATGTCTGACTTGCGCAAAAGTTAAGACTGAGTATCAAAAGCCGTCCGGGCTTTTGCAACAACCTGAGTTGCCCAAATGGAAATGGGAACACATCACGATGGACTTCATCACAAAGCTACCGAAAACATCATCTGGAATGGACTCCATATGGGTGATTGTCGACCGACTGACAAAGTCAGCTCACTTTCTTGCCATTAAGGAAACGGATAAGATGGAAAAGCTGTCTAGAATTTACATAAAGGAAGTTGTTTCTAGACATGGAGTTCCATTGTCCATCATCTCTGATAGAGATGCACGTTTCACCTCTCGCTTCTGGCAAACACTGCAACAAGCTTTAGGCACTAGACTCGACATGAGTACCGCCTACCATCCACAAACCGATGGTCAAAGCGAGCGAACGATACAAACGCTTGAGGACTTGCTACGAGCCTGCGTGATTGATTTTGGAGGAAACTGGGATGTTCATCTCCCTTTAGCCGAATTCTCGTACAACAATAGTTATCATACGAGCATACAAATGGCACCTTTCGAGGCGTTGTACGGACGCAAGTGCCGATCCCCACTCTGTTGGCCAGAGTTGGACGACAGACAGTTATCAGGTCCTGAGATAGTCCAAGAGACAACGGACAAGATATCTCAAGTGCTTAATCGATTAAAAACGTCACGAGACCGACAAAAGAGTTATGCAGACAATAGACGAAAACCTTTAGAGTTTCAAGTAGGTGACAAAGTCCTACTCAAGGTATCTCCTTGGAAAGGAGTTGTACGATTTGGGAAACGCGGTAAACTAAATCCACGTTACATTGGACCTTTTGAAATCCTAGCAAGGATTGGTCCTGTAGCTTATAAGCTTAAACTTCCGCAAGAACTTAGTAATATTCACGACACGTTTCATGTGAGTAATCTTAAGAAGTGTCTATCTGACGAAGCGTTAATAATACCTCCCGACGAAATCTACGTCGACGCAAAACTCAACTTCGTGGAGGAACCGCTTGAAGTAATGGATACGAAAACGCAGAAACTCCGAAACAGTCGGATCAAACTTGTCAAAATTCGATGGAACTCGAAAAGAGGCCCAGAGTTCACCTGGGAACGTGAAGACGAAATGCGCAAGAAGTATCCTCAACTATTTGAACCCGTGACCACGACTCACGACACAAATTAAATCTCGGGACGAGATTTCCCTAACGGGGGGAGAATGTGACAACTCTCCAAATTAGGTATTAATTAACAATTAAGCATGTGCATTCTTACGCTAATTTCCTGGTTAAGTTTTAACAAAACTTTTTGATGAGATGTAAGCCTAGCAAGCCCAGTACTTTAAAACAAAAAGTAATACGTAATACGAAGTATTAAAAGTTACGTACAAATATATCGGAACGAACCCGACAAAAATAAATAACAAAAGTTCGTGACACAAAAGTTATTAATAATTCAATTATTAATTACGAGTATTTATATATCTATAACAAATAGATAAAATGGTCTAAATATACGTTTAACATAAAACGTATTATAAATGAACAGAAACAATTCTAAAACATACATAAAAGGTCGAATCATAAAAATTCCAATTTTCTCATTCGTTTAAAAGTAATTAGAACATTACCTCAAAATATGAAATCCTAACTCAACTGAAATTTGGCGCTCAATTATATGCGCGCAGTAAAATGTACAAAAATGTACATCATTTTAAAATAATGATAACATCATTATTCTGATTATAAAATACGAACCAGGAGAACACCTACAAAATTAAAATATAAAAAGTTTACTTTTATATTGCTATAATTATACCCGTACTCGAAATTGAGGTACCAAAATTGGCACCAACCTCCAATAATACAGAGACAATCTCTGATCTTCTAACCATACCCGTATGATTTTCATACTCCCTCCCATTCTTTCTGTGATTTAACAACAACACACACCCAATATCATCTTCATTCCTCATCTTTTCCTTCAATCATCATAACAACAACAACATCAGGAAGTGAAGTAGATCAACAAACCAGGAGCAACATCTTCATCATCATACGATCATCATCATCATCGATCATCATTCTCATCATTTCTCATTTAGTAAGGAACTTTCCCATCTTTGTTTTCATTGCTTAAATTTCGTTATATATGATGATAACATAACATAATCTATATATCTAACACATAAATTTGATGATTTCATGATTGATTCTTCAAATGGGTTTTGAAAACCAAAACTATAAATCTAAAATTAACATGTGTAAACTTGTTAAAATATAATGTTAGGATGATAAAAACGTTATATTACATCATTATAAGCTATTGGTAACATGGTAAAAACGATTTGGAACCAAAAGATCGTGTATGTATATTGCTCTGTTCGAACAGCTTCTGCAAACTGCCCGAATCCGGCGGATTCATGTCGAATCCGGCGGATTCCCCTATGAAACTCGCACACCCCGTAATCGGTTTAAACAATTGTGAACGAGTAAAAGACACGCTCGAATCCGGCGGATTCACCTAAATCCGGCGGATTCCCAAAGCTTCACATGAACGTTTTGTGAACATAAAAGAATCCGGCGGATTCAACTAAATCCGGCGGATTCACTTAATCTTGACCCGACCCGGCGGCTTGACCCGAAGATCCGGCAACACCTTATCCATTAACGAGAATCCGGCAAATTCAAATAGAATCCGGCGGATTCACATACTGGGCTGGGCTTCAGGCTGGGCCGGTGGCCTTTTGGGCCAAAGTAATGGGCTAAACCAAATATTAAATAAATGGGTTATATAAACGAGTTAACGGACCAAACGAGCTACATTATTATTAGAGGGCCAACGAATCGGGCCGAGCCCAACAAACTATAAAACACTTGACTTTTATTTTAAAACACAAAACGTTTCCGTTAACGATATTATTTGTGCAAGACGTATACGAGACTTGATAAATTGTTGAATGACATTATAAAACGAGACAAACTATGATTACGGGCATTGGACTTAATTAAACTCGTACGAACAAACGATATATAAGTATATATATATATATCACATATATGTACGAACTTTATGAACTATAATATTTGGACACGATTACATTATCGGGATATTCAAGACTTATTAAAACAAACGTAATGATATTAAAAACAAACTACTTTCATTTTATAAAAACAATCGAAGTTTTATAACAAATAAAACTTACAACCTTTTTAAAATACGAAACAACGTATTACAATATATATATATATATATATATATATATATATATATATATATATATATATATTAAAGGACACACGATATATATAGACACAAACGTATACGTTTTCTTAAACAAATGAAAACTTATATATACGTTAGTATACGTAAACGATGTATTTATTAAACATATATACATACGACACTTAAGAATATATATTCACAAATATATATATATACGAATGAAACAAAACGACCTTCCGTTAAATAGACAATTACATATTGGTTTATATACTTAACCAAGTATACGACAAAAGAAATAATAATAATATTTCGACACAATGTCACTACAAAGTTAACAACTTATATTCTTAAGAAATCTACAATTTCTTCAAAACAAACAAACTATTAACATAAGTGAAGAAACAAATCAAATGTACTTATGTTAATACATTTATTGTATATAGGTTAACATACCTTGGACGACACCGTTTTCTGCTAGCATTCACACCGAGCAAACTACTGTGAGTTCACAGCCCCTACTTTACAAATGTTTTATGCTTTTAAACATAGGGGTGTAAACATAGAAACTGCATGCAAACACATGCAGCAAATGATATAAATGCTTTATTTGCTTTATACAACTGTTTGATATGAAATATTATTTCACAACTGTTTTGGGAATTAGACAACAAATCCTAGTACGGACCAGACTTGAGATGTGTGCATGAAAGACCTTATGTCATGCAGACTATAACCATTAGCTAGGTGACTCTAGCCACTGAGTATACGAATAGTACTATTGCCGTGACGACCCTCCTGTGGATGGAGCGTATACTTAACTGTCCTTCAGGCAAGAAACATAAGTTTTGGTTGTGGTTTGGTTATAGGGTTAGGTCGCGTTACTTTAACCTGCGAGGTTTAGCTCACCTTTCAGGGGATTATAGTCTAAACATTCCCACTTACTATTTAGGATGAACTTATCCTACAACTGTTTTATACCAGTATCCTTACTGGTTATATTTATATACTGGTGAACCACCAGACATACATTTTGGGTAACAACCCACATAAAACTGTATTTTAGGGTAACTATCCCTACAATTTTATAAATTGCAAAACCTGCAAACATTTATTTATTGAATAACAATTCAATAATCTAAACATAAATGGTTTAACATACCTTACATTTATACAAAACCTGTGAATTCACTCAACATATTTGTTGACGACTTTCTTTCTATGTTTTACAGGAAATTAGCTACGTAAGTAAGGATCGCATGCATTCAGGATGGACAACCCTGGACTACTTAGGATGCCATATATTTTGGGACAGCTTTTGAGGATTTCCTCTGTATTACTGCAGACATTGCAGTTATACTTATGAAATCTTACCTTAACATATGCATTGTAAAACTTAAATGTTTTAAACTTTATTACTACTGTACGACTTACATAGTCGTATTACTTTTGTAATAACTATTTTAAATTGGCATCCTTTATATAATATGTTCTGTATGATCATATGCTCTGATAGTATTCACAACAGTCTCAGCATTAACAGGGGTCGATCCACTGTTATTAATCCCATTCTCACGGTTTCGGCTTACCTCATACTCGGCAATCCCTTCAGCTATGCGTCTAGCTATCAACTGCTCAGTAGTTTCCTCAGTGTTAGGGGGTGGAATGGTTTCAGATGTAGGGGGTACAGTTGTCTTCTGACTGTTCCTAGTAATTCGTCGTTTTGGCGGCATAGTTCAGTTCTGCGATGAATAGAATGCAGAAGTCAATGCCAAAATAATGAATGTGATGAATAGAGTATGTAAACCATACCTTGATAAGTTCGTCATAGTGTTCATTGACGATATCGTGATATACTCGAGAACGAAGGAAGACCATGAACAACATCTGAGAATGATTCTGGAGTTACTGGAGAAGGAGAAGCTTTATGCAAAGTTCTCTAAATGCGAGTTTTGGATGCGTGAGGTTCATTTCCTTGGTCACGTGATCAATAACAAAGGAATTCACGTGGACCCATCCAAAATTGAGGCGATTAAGAATTGGGAAGCCCCAAAAACCCCAACTGAGATACGACAATTCCTTGGGCTAGCCGGTTACTACCGAAGATTCATTGAGAATTTCTCGAAGATAGCTCAACCAATTACCGCCCTAACGCAAAAAGACAAGAAGTTTGATTGGGGCGAGAAGCAAGAGAATGCTTTTCAATTGTTGAAGGAGAAATTGAGCACCGCACCTATCCTATCCTTACCAGAAGGAGTAGAAAACTTTGTTGTCTACTGTGATGCTTCACATCAAGGATTAGGTTGCGTGTTAATGCAAAACGACAAAGTCATCGCTTATGCGTCTCGTCAATTGAAGATTCACGAGAAGAACTATACGACGCATGACTTGGAGCTAGGAGCAGTCGTTTTTGCACTTAAGATTTGGAGACACTACCTATACGGTACGAAGTGTACGATCTTTACCGATCACAAAAGTCTCCAACATATATTTGATCAGAAAGAACTCAACATGAGACAGAGACGTTGGGTTGAATTACTGAATGATTACGACTGTGAAATCAAGTACCATCCAGGCAAAGCGAATGTAGTAGCGGATGCCTTGAGTCGTAAGGAAAGAGTGAAACCTCGAAGAGTTCGAGCCTTAAGACTGACAATCCACTTGGATCTTATTACCCAAATTCGTGACGCTCAACAAGCGGCCTTTACTCCAGAACGTATGAAGGACGAATCCCTCAAAGGGATGGAGAAGCAACTGGAGTCTAAAGAAAATGGAGTATTGTACTTCATGAATCGAATTTGGATTCCTTGTGTTGATGAGCTACGTAGCCTAGTTTTGGACGAAGCTCATAAGTCCAATTACTCGATACATCCGGGTGCAGATAAGATGTATCACGATTTGAAAGGATTTTACTGGTGGCCTGGCATGAAAAGAGACATTGCCACCTATGTTAGTAGATGTCTGACTTGCGCAAAAGTTAAGACTGAGTATCAAAAGCCGTCCGGGCTTTTGCAACAACCTGAGTTGCCCAAATGGAAATGGGAACACATCACGATGGACTTCATCACAAAGCTACCGAAAACATCATCTGGAATGGACTCCATATGGGTGATTGTCGACCGACTGACAAAGTCAGCTCACTTTCTTGCCATTAAGGAAACGGATAAGATGGAAAAGCTGTCTAGAATTTACATAAAGGAAGTTGTTTCTAGACATGGAGTTCCATTGTCCATCATCTCTGATAGAGATGCACGTTTCACCTCTCGCTTCTGGCAAACACTGCAACAAGCTTTAGGCACTAGACTCGACATGAGTACCGCCTACCATCCACAAACCGATGGTCAAAGCGAGCGAACGATACAAACGCTTGAGGACTTGCTACGAGCCTGCGTGATTGATTTTGGAGGAAACTGGGATGTTCATCTCCCTTTAGCCGAATTCTCGTACAACAATAGTTATCATACGAGCATACAAATGGCACCTTTCGAGGCGTTGTACGGACGCAAGTGCCGATCCCCACTCTGTTGGCCAGAGTTGGACGACAGACAGTTATCAGGTCCTGAGATAGTCCAAGAGACAACGGACAAGATATCTCAAGTGCTTAATCGATTAAAAACGGCACGAGACCGACAAAAGAGTTATGCAGACAATAGACGAAAACCTTTAGAGTTTCAAGTAGGTGACAAAGTCCTACTCAAGGTATCTCCTTGGAAAGGAGTTGTACGATTTGGGAAACGCGGTAAACTAAATCCACGTTACATTGGACCTTTTGAAATCCTAGCAAGGATTGGTCCTGTAGCTTATAAGCTTAAACTTCCGCAAGAACTTAGTAATATTCACGACACGTTTCATGTGAGTAATCTTAAGAAGTGTCTATCTGACGAAGCGTTAATAATACCTCCCGACGAAATCTACGTCGACGCAAAACTCAACTTCGTGGAGGAACCGCTTGAAGTAATGGATACGAAAACGCAGAAACTCCGAAACAGTCGGATCAAACTTGTCAAAATTCGATGGAACTCGAAAAGAGGCCCAGAGTTCACCTGGGAACGTGAAGACGAAATGCGCAAGAAGTATCCTCAACTATTTGAACCCGTGACCACGACTCACGACACAAATTAAATCTCGGGACGAGATTTCCCTAACGGGGGGAGAATGTGACAACTCTCCAAATTAGGTATTAATTAACAATTAAGCATGTGCATTCTTACGCTAATTTCCTGGTTAAGTTTTAACAAAACTTTTTGATGAGATGTAAGCCTAGCAAGCCCAGTACTTTAAAACAAAAAGTAATACGTAATACGAAGTATTAAAAGTTACGTACAAATATATCGGAACGAACCCGACAAAAATAAATAACAAAAGTTCGTGACACAAAAGTTATTAATAATTCAATTATTAATTACGAGTATTTATATATCTATAACAAATAGATAAAATGGTCTAAATATACGTTTAACATAAAACGTATTATAAATGAACAGAAACAATTCTAAAACATACATAAAAGGTCGAATCATAAAAATTCCAATTTTCTCATTCGTTTAAAAGTAATTAGAACATTACCTCAAAATATGAAATCCTAACTCAACTGAAATTTGGCGCTCAATTATATGCGCGCAGTAAAATGTACAAAAATGTACATCATTTTAAAATAATGATAACATCATTATTCTGATTATAAAATACGAACCAGGAGAACACCTACAAAATTAAAATATAAAAAGTTTACTTTTATATTGCTATAATTATACCCGTACTCGAAATTGAGGTACCAAAATTGGCACCAACCTCCAATAATACAGAGACAATCTCTGATCTTCTAACCATACCCGTATGATTTTCATACTCCCTCCCATTCTTTCTGTGATTTAACAACAACACACACCCAATATCATCTTCATTCCTCATCTTTTCCTTCAATCATCATAACAACAACAACATCAGGAAGTGAAGTAGATCAACAAACCAGGAGCAACATCTTCATCATCATACGATCATCATCATCATCGATCATCATTCTCATCATTTCTCATTTAGTAAGGAACTTTCCCATCTTTGTTTTCATTGCTTAAATTTCGTTATATATGATGATAACATAACATAATCTATATATCTAACACATAAATTTGATGATTTCATGATTGATTCTTCAAATGGGTTTTGAAAACCAAAACTATAAATCTAAAATTAACATGTGTAAACTTGTTAAAATATAATGTTAGGATGATAAAAACGTTATATTACATCATTATAAGCTATTGGTAACATGGTAAAAACGATTTGGAACCAAAAGATCGTGTATGTATATTGCTCTGTTCGAACAGCTTCTGCAAACTGCCCGAATCCGGCGGATTCATGTCGAATCCGGCGGATTCCCCTATGAAACTCGCACACCCCGTAATCGGTTTAAACAATTGTGAACGAGTAAAAGACACGCTCGAATCCGGCGGATTCACCTAAATCCGGCGGATTCCCAAAGCTTCACATGAACGTTTTGTGAACATAAAAGAATCCGGCGGATTCAACTAAATCCGGCGGATTCACTTAATCTTGACCCGACCCGACGGCTTGACCCGAAGATCCGGCAACACCTTATCCATTAACGAGAATCCGGCGGATTCAAATAGAATCCGGCGGATTCACATACTGGGCTGGGCTTCAGGCTGGGCCGGTGGCCTTTTGGGCCAAAGTAATGGGCTAAACCAAATATTAAATAAATGGGTTATATAAACGAGTTAACGGACCAAACGAGCTACATTATTATTAGAGGGCCAACGAATCGGGCCGAGCCCAACAAACTATAAAACACTTGACTTTTATTTTAAAACACAAAACGTTTCCGTTAACGATATTATTTGTGCAAGACGTATACGAGACTTGATAAATTGTTGAATGACATTATAAAACGAGACAAACTATGATTACGGGCATTGGACTTAATTAAACTCGTACGAACAAACGATATATAAGTATATATATATATATCACATATATGTACGAACTTTATGAACTATACGATTTGGACACGATTACATTATCGGGATATTCAAGACTTATTAAAACAAACGTAATGATATTAAAAACAAACTACTTTCATTTTATAAAAACAATCGAAGTTTTATAACAAATAAAACTTACAACCTTTTTAAAATACGAAACAACGTATTACAATATATATATATATATATATATATATATATATATATATATATATATATTAAAGGACACACGATATATATAGACACAAACGTATACGTTTTCTTAAACAAATGAAAACTTATATATACGTTAGTATACGTAAACGATGTATTTATTAAACATATATACATACGACACTTAAGAATATATATTCACAAATATATATATATACGAATGAAACAAAACGACCTTCCGTTAAATAGACAATTACATATTGGTTTATATACTTAACCAAGTATACGACAAAAGAAATAATAATAATATTTCGACACAATGTCACTACAAAGTTAACAACTTATATTCTTAAGAAATCTACAATTTCTTCAAAACAAACAAACTATTAACATAAGTGAAGAAACAAATCAAATGTACTTATGTTAATACATTTATTGTATATAGGTTAACATACCTTGGACGACACCGTTTTCTGCTAGCATTCACACCGAGCAAACTACTGTGAGTTCACAGCCCCTACTTTACAAATGTTTTATGCTTTTAAACATAGGGGTGTAAACATAGAAACTGCATGCAAACACATGCAGCAAATGATATAAATACTTTATTTGCTTTATACAACTGTTTGATATGAAATATTATTTCACAACTGTTTTGGGAATTAGACAACAAATCCTAGTACGGACCAGACTTGAGATGTGTGCATGAAAGACCTTATGTCATGCAGACTATAACCATTAGCTAGGTGACTCTAGCCACTGAGTATACGAATAGTACTATTGCCGTGACGACCCTCCTGTGGATGGAGCGTATACTTAACTGTCCTTCAGGCAAGAAACATAAGTTTTGGTTGTGGTTTGGTTATAGGGTTAGGTCGCGTTACTTTAACCTGCGAGGTTTAGCTCACCTTTCAGGGGATTATAGTCTAAACATTCCCACTTACTATTTAGGATGAACTTATCCTACAACTGTTTTATACCAGTATACTTACTGGTTATATTTATATACTGGTGAACCACCAGACATACATTTTGGGTAACAACCCACATAAAACTGTATTTTAGGGTAACTATCTCTACAATCTTATAAATTGCAAAACCTGCAAACATTTATTTATTGAATAACAATTCAATAATCTAAACATAAATGGTTTAACATACCTTACATTTATACAAAACCTGTGAATTCACTCAACATATTTGTTGACGACTTTCTTTCTATGTTTTACAGGAAATTAGCTACGTAAGTAAGGATCGCATGCATTCAGGATGGACAACCCTGGACTACTTAGGATGCCATATATTTTGGGACAGCTTTTGAGGATTTCCTCTGTATTACTGCAGACATTGCAGTTATACTTATGAAATCTTACCTTAACATATGCATTGTAAAACTTAAATGTTTTAAACTTTATTACTACTGTACGACTTACATAGTCGTATTACTTTTGTAATAACTATTTTAAATTGGCATCCTTTATATAATATGTTCTGTATGATCATATGCTCTGATACGATGAATGCACAATTGTAACGTCATCACCCCCGTTGTTAAACTGTTTACACATAATGCTTCCGCCAATTATTACTTGCTTCCGCTAAACATTAAATAAACACAATTACCGATTTTGGGGGTGTGACATATCGAGGGTGTGGCAATCCATGCCTAGATACCTATCTGGTATAAGTGTAATAAACCAATGCGAGGCAAAACCTGCCTGAGTATAGTCCAAGTAAATGTATGACCACGTCATAAGATGTTGAGTAATAATCGGCATGCCTACCTGGCATGTAGTGTTGCCTCCGGCAACGTAAATTGAGCCAACGATCTCGAGTATAAGCTCGCCAATCCGTTGCTGAGTATGAGTAACCGTGCAGTCCCGTAGAACTACGATAGAGTATTTAATCAAATACTGAGCTAACGACCTCGCGTGAAATCTCACCGACCCGTTAACTGTTGTGGATCACGAGCACAAGCCCGCCCATCCGTGAGTGTATCGCTTTACCGCGAATATGTCCTTGTGCCCACTGCAATACCGTGGCATCGTTTTGTGCCCACTTTACCGTGGCATCGTTGTGTGTCCAATCTGGACATCGTCCGTATTGCTCGTAAGCAAAGTATGTAATCGAGCCGGCTGTACTACGACAAGCCCGACTGGTGAAATGTAGAGCCAGCTGTACTACAACAGACTAGCTAAGTAAATGAGAGCCAGCCGTACTACGACGCGCTTGACTTAAGTAGTTATGTTTGTATGTATGTATGCCAATATGCTTATGTAAATTGTAAGAAGCACCAAGTGCTTGATATAGTGTACGAGTATATTTATATATACATATATATAAGTCAAATCTACAAGCACCAGAAATAGTGTATCACGCTACGCATGAAGAAATATGTTGTATCTAAATATATATGTACAATACTTAGATATTAATTGTATCACATTGGACCTAGGTGTGAATAGTCATCACCTAGTTGGTTTGTATTAGTATAAAGATCCTATACTAACGTTTGTCACTAATGTATACTCCTAGCCTCAGCCTAGCAAGTATATCTGAAGTCCTTGGTTGTCGTTTACTTGGGTACTATTCCAGTTTAGAAGTCCTGGACTATATTAGCAGTCGTAGTCCCAAAAGGAAACTAATCCTGTAAGAGTCTAATCGTTGTCCAGTGTAGGTAGAACTAACCAGTTCTAGTATAAGTGATAGTATTGTCCCGTGACAATATGGTCAATGGATAGTGATAACTTAATCAAGTCATGTAGTGGTAATTGTTTTCCATCAATCTAACAGTGTACGGTTGTAACCTATCTAGGTTAAGTATTTATACTATCTCAAAACAGTATGGTGGGTGTAATTCCTAAGTATTACACATTCGTATTACATGGAAGTAATAAAGATAATTGTGAATTATAAAAGTTTATTTATATAATTCGAAAACAGTTATTGAGCATGTGTTTCACCCCGAAAACAGTAAAACAGTTGAAGTAGTGGGGCTATGAAACTCACCTGTGAGTTGTCAGCGATCCTACGATACGTGTGTCGTCCGAATGGTAACCTCCTAGTGCCCTAGACACGTGAGGTTATATGAGTAAGATACTAATCGGTTTAACTAAACGTGTCGTGAAAGTAAACTTCCGTTGTTTAGTTTCATAATTGTGTACGGTCCGTTTGTGGCAGTTTGTAATAATGATAATTCTCAATTAAATCATTATTAAAATCGTTTCGTTGTCTATTTTACAAAAATATAATTTTTGTACGTAAGTCATCGTTGTAAAAAGTGTAGTTGTTGTTACGCGAAAGTCGAATCGTTGGGCAAAAACTCATTTCGCAGATCAGATCAGTTCAGGTAGCTCGACTCGGCTCGCTACTCGGTTCGGTTCGTAGCTCGACTCGGCTCGCTACTCGGTTCTGTTCGTAGCTCGACTCGGCTCGCTACTTAGTTCTGTTCGTAGCTCGACTCGGCTCGCTACTCGGTTCTGTTCGTAGCTCGACTCGGCTCGCTACTCGGTTCTGTTCGTAGCTCGACTCGGCTCGCTACTCGACTCGGCTCGCTCGACGAACTACTGCGATTTTTGAAGTGGGTTTCGAGTTTTAAAACGTTTTTAACCAATTTCTTAGACATATTCTTGTTGTGTTGACTCAATAACATGTTAATAAACATAAATCAAGTGTTTTAAAGGGGTGAAATCGGGTGTTCTTACCAAATGTCGATTTCGAGCTTAAAAATGGCGGATCGGGATGATGAAGATGATGGTGATGATGTCCGAATGTTGCTGGTCTCGTTGTTGTTGATGATTCCTAAAATGATGATGGTGGTGGTGATTCTGGTGGTGGCGGTGGTGGTTCAGTGTAAACCGAGAGAGAGAGAGTGGAGAAGGGAGTGTTTGGTGGGTAGAAATGAGAAGGAAAATGGGATAAGGGGGAGGCCGGCCCCCTTTTTGATGGTGGGTTGGTTGTCCCCAATTGTAGTATTAAATGCCCGTGTTTGCTTGCCCGATCGTAAAAATAATTTAATTATTTTAAAATCATAATTTTGTTAATACGAAATCGTATATGTTTTTATTCAAAGCATCTTATAAAAATACTTTATTCGAGTTATAAAATTATAACTTTGTTTTGGATTTGTTTGACAGATACCTTTCGTATGGTTTCGTCACGAAAAATACATTTTAAACAAAACGAATTATGTTCTGAAATAGTTTAATATTTTCCGTGTACATAATGTTTATTTAAAATAATAACACATTATTTAAAGTAATGCGTACCGAGTACGTGAAATGAAAGTTTTAAATCAGTCGCGAAAATTGACCTTTTTGACCGGGTGTTACATGTAGACTCTTTTGTTCGGAGAATTGATTGAATATCCAAGAAAAATCCCTTCAACAGCTTTATCACCAAACTTAGAGACCTTATCTTTTGTAATCATGATCATGCATGGACACCCAAATGGTTCTAAAAACTGCAGGTTTGGCTTACGGTTATTGAAAAGTTCATAGCACGTCTTGTTCTTTTTCTTAACCGTGAGCACTCTGTTCAGAACATAACAGGCAGTATTAACCGCCTCAGCCCAGAAGATGATTGGTAACTTGGAGTCGGCTAACATAGTCCGAGCTGTCTCGATGATTGTTCTGTTCTTTCTTTCTGCGACTCCATTCTGTTGTGGAGTCCTCGGAGCACTAAATTGATGCTCAATACCTCTTGTAGCACAAAACAATTCGAGAGTTGAGTTCTTGAATTCAGTTCCATTGTCGCTTCGTATCCTTTTCACCTTTAAGTTGCACAGATTTTCCAACTTATCCAACAAGTACACCAGAATATCAGGAGTCTCCCCCTTTGTGGTCAAGAAATAAACCCACGAAAAGCTTGAGTAGTCATCAGTAACTACCAAGCAGTAAGACCGACCACCAATGCTCTTTGTAGAAACTGGACCAAATAGATCCATATGCAGTAGTTCCAACGGAGCAGCAATAGAGTTTACAACCTTAGACTTATGGGACTTCTTGTGGAGTTTTCCCTTATGACATGAAATACAATCATCTTTTAAGGCAAATGACTGTTTTGGAACTCCCCTCACTAAATCATTATTAATCAAAAAATTCATTTTACGGAAATGAAGATGTCCCATCCGTCTGTGCCAAAGGAGTGATTCCTTTTCAGAAGCCTTTGAAAGGAGACAAGTATAGTCACTGGTAGTCTCCACAGTTCGCATGTTCATCACATAGGTGTCATTCTTTCTAGGTGCACGCATCAATACCCATTCCTCAGGAATGACATACCCAGGCTTCAGTATTACACATTCAGTCTTTGTGAATGACGTGGTGTAATCCTTATCACAAACTTGTGATATGCTCAGCAAGTTGTGAGTCAGTTCTGCCACATAATTCACATTCTCAAAGCTAACCTTTCCATTTGTTAGCGTTCCCTTTCCAGAAATAGTTCCTCCTGAATCTCCCGCAAAAGCAACGTATCCTCCCGAGTATGGTTTAATATCCGTCAGAAGAGACACATCGCCAGTCATGTGTCGCGAGCAGCCACTATCCATATACCATAGACTATCCTTCACACGTTCTGACTGCTGCAACACATAAAAGAAAGAGATTAGTGAGAAACGGAGACCCAAGCCTTTACAGACTTAGGTCTTCCATGGTCATCAACAATAAGCACGTCAGATAGGATTTTATCTTTAAACAAATGAGAATTTTTATCTGATGTGTTATTGTTGACGACTGAAGAGCCAACATCAGACTCTTTTCGTTTCCAAACTTTAGAAGGTTCGGAATTGATTTTAGAAGTAATGTTGGGCTTTTTAATTGGCAAAGGTTTTTGCTCAACATTACTTGGCTTCAAGACAGGCTTGGGAGAGTTTGAGTAACGCCTAGGTGGAGATTTTGAAAGAGAATTTCTATAAACAGATGTCCTAGGCATCTCTCTCACATAGCGCTGATTTGACAGCTTGGGACATTCACGAATTAAATGTCTTTGTCTCTTGCAGTAGAAACAAGAACGAGTCTCAACACACGGTTGAGGCTGAGGAATTACGACAGGAGGTGGAGAAACATTTCTAGAATATGAACATTGCGTACATGTCTTAGAAAATGTTTGTTTTGGTTGAGAGGTTGAAGTTGAAGGTTTATCATACGAAACTTTTTCAGTTACTACTTTATGTTGCAAAATCTTTACAGGTGACTGTAAAGTTTGTTGTTTCAAATTTAAAACCTTAGCTTTTCCCTTATTTGTTTGAACCTTAATTTCAGGTTCAACTTTTAAAACCTCTTTTTCAGGTTTAACTTCAACTTTCTTAACTTCAGGATACTCCTGATCCGTAATGTCCTCAATCTCAACGATCTCCTCAAAACAGACTGGAGATTCATTCTTTTGCTCAACAATCTCCTCAACACTAACATGAGATTCATTCATTGGCTTAACAAACTTAGGAGTGGGATACTCTGACCTCATGGTTTTCTCCTTCTCCTGTTTGTTAGTTTTAGCCACTTTACCCTTGATACCCAATAACTTAGCATAATCAACAGGAATCTCATCAGGGCTTTCCTTAACAGGTAAAGGAGTATAAGTAGTAGGTGGTGCTATTTCAACAAAACCTATTCCTTTTCCTCCCTTACTCTTCCTATCAGGATTATGATTGCTAACAATTTCATTAAAGATCATTGTTGCAGAGGATGAACCCAAGACTTTATCTTGATAATTTCCATACTCAGTTTTTAAGTCAGAAAGCTCTTTGTTTAACAGTTCAATTTCAGTAAGATAACTTTTAATTGCATCCTGTTGACTAAAAACTTTCGCTTTATATGTTTGAGTATCTAACTTATGAGCTTCAATATGTTTTTCATAAAGTTTTTCATTTTCTTTCAAAAACTTATTTAACTCATTAAGTTTTACAACTTTGTCTCGCAACTCTTGGTTGTCCTTTTGAAAAGCCTTCAGTGATTCAGTTAGATTAATGCATGAGATACAGTTTAAAGGTTCAATTGGTTCATTTTGTACCTCAGGTGTAATATGAGCCATCAGACACTGTTGAAACTTTGCTGCCTCCGCGTTCCAGTCATGAGCAGTAGGCTCAAAAACAACCAAAGCATTATCCACAGCTAACGACTTGACCTCTTCTGTCGCTTTTGGAGGATCAGGCCTAGTAAGACCCGATGGTGGCATCTTGGGTTTCTCGCATTCCCTAGCGAAATGACCCAAATTCTGGCAGTTATAACATCGGACCTTGCTTTTATCAAAACCAAATCCTGACTTCCCATTGCCTTCTAAACTCTTGCGTCCAGTCCGTTGCAAGAATTTTTGAACTCTTCTTGTTATCATAGCAATGTTCCAATTTAAGTGCATTGGTTCTAAATCATCGTCATCCAGTTGTCCGTAATCCTCCTTGATCAGCTCCAAAGTTGTGTTTGGTTGAGTAACCAAATCTTTGTAAGAGCTCAGAAAAGCTGTATAAATAGCAGCTTGCTGTTGTATTGCTGGTGAGACTGGAGCCTGTTGTTGCTGATTTCCTTGAGATGTACCAGAGAGATAGGCTGACCTCCAGAAGAAGTAGAAGATGAAATGGTATCTGTTATAAATGCCACTCCACCATAGCTCTTGCCAGAATTGACTTGTCCACCATAAATTGTGGGATTTTGTACAGATCCACTTGACTTGCATTCCTTCTTCTTCAATTCCATTGCATGAGCTTGTAGAATACCTATCAATTGGTCCAAAGTCATCCTTTGTAATTATGGATTTTCTTTTAAGAATTGGACCTTCACATCCCAAGCACTTGGCAACACATCCAGCAATTTCTTGTTTACCTCAAGTGTAGGGAGATTGTATCCTCCTTCATTTAACTCACTAACCAGTTGTGAGTATCGGGTGAATAGACTGGAAGTCAGCTCATTAGGAATGATGTCAAATATATCATACTGCTTTTTGATTAATTCTAGCTTAGCCTCCTTGTACTTTTCATTTCCACCGCATCTTGTCTCAATTGCCTTCCACAAATCATAAGTTGTGTCATGAGATTTAAAGAGTCTCATAACATCCTTTGGCAAACACATACAAATAGAAGAATGAGCCTTTCTTTCTGTTTCATACTCCTTTTTCTCTTGAGGTGACATAGCATTGTATGTTTTAGCTGGAGGAACACCACGATAATTCCCTTCAGCCACTGGAGCAACATATCGTTCTTTTAAAGGTCCCCAAAGTTCTGGACAGTGGAAATCTATATACTGTTCATATCTATCTCTCCAATATACATAATCCAAATCTGGTCCAAAGAACGGAGGTTTATTACTGGAACCAATATCATTGCTCTGCCTGAGCATCTCTCTTATACCTCTAATATCTTCCTTATCAGACATTGAAATGTACCTGTCAAATCAACTTAAAACAAAACCAGAAAGCTGATTAGTAACAAAGGCGTCACTTGGTAAGTGACGCACTTAAGTGTCGCAAAGAATAGTGGCACTTGTTAAGTGACGCTATCAAGTGACGAATAAACAAGCAGAACGACACTAGAGATTAGTGTCGTATAACCAAGGAAGTGACGCACTCTAGTGATGGACTTGAGTGACGCTCAGCAATAACAGGCGTCACTAAGGTAAGTGACGCTTTCAGTGACTCACAGTAGTAACGCGTCACTAGCGGTAAGTGACGGATGACACACAAGTGTCGTATCAAATGACGCAATTAAGTGTCGGAATGAATAGTAGGCGTCACTAAGATAAGTGACGTATAATCCTCAAGTGACGTTACTGAGTGACGTACTTGAGTGTCGTTAAAACCCTAATTGCTCCTTACAGAAGTGTCGCTCGAAGTGCTGCACAAAGTGACGAAGTGACGCTTCGAGTGACGCAGAAACGGCTGTGAACGCCCAAAAACCCCAAAAATCAAATTTTCGTAAACCTAACGAAATTTTTTGAGTCCCAATCGTACGAAACCTGTAAAACTTTACTCAAAACACAATAATAGCACCAAATCGATCTTAATCTTGCTAGAATATCTATGATCTTCACAAAATCGAACCGAAAAATCTCCAATACACGAACACACGTCGATCAAATCACCTCCGAGGCTCTGATACCAGTTGAAAGTGCCCCTTGCTGTGGATCTAAGTGATGATCGTTAGTAATAGATTGGCGGAATCAATCAATTACACAAATAACTAATAAACGTTAACCGAAACGAATGATTAATCAAAGAATACTTGTTTATTAGCTTCGAATAGGTATTGGAAACGAATTACAGATTGCTTAGTCAACAAATGGTGCTAGGGTTTCGTCAACCCTAGCCGAAAACCCGTAGGTTTGTATTTATACTAAAACAAAATCGGCAGACATGCGTCACTTGGGAAGTGTCGCATGTCGCCGCCCTCATGCGCCACTTACCTAAGTGACGCTATGCGACACTAAGGTAAGTGTCGCCTAACACAGAAGCTAAGTGTCGCTATACATGAAAATGACTCTTCTATTCAACTTAACTAACGACACTTACAACTCGATAGACCAACTGACAGACACACTAACATGCATCAACAGATACATGAGAGAACCAATCATAGATCTATAGAGATGTACATCTACATCCTCCCCCTCAAGATCTGCATGTAATGCCTTGTGTGTCTCCATGGGTGTGAGTAACACCCCCGAAATTCACTGTTTTGCGGAAGCATACATGGGGTGTTACTAATCAATATACAAAGCACAAGATATACAGCAAACGACCTCTAAATGAGACGTTTTGTAAATTAGTTATATTCCATAGATATAATGTTTGAAAACTTAGTGTTTTCGTATACAAGATGTAGTTTCCCCTAGAGTCCACGCGTATAGCGGGAGATTCTATTACATAATCGTAATATACAAAAGATAATGCTAAGAATCTCCGTTAATGCAGTTGTGTTGAAATCATGCGACTCTAGCTAAAATCCTGGAGTAATCCTACTCCATCCGGGTACCTGAGAAAACATGCTAAAAAGTGTCAACCAAAAAGGTTGGTGAATCTCACAGGTTTGTAAATAATATCGGCTTTGAACACGAGATTTCATTAGTAGTGCCCGTAGGCGTAAGATCAGCCATTGCAATCCAGCAATCGTAAAATCAGTATTTGCAATCCAGCAAATGTAAATAAATAAGTTTATACCGTTGCCATGAGGCTCATAATCGAAGCTTAACCCGTAATAATATGTTTGCTCCCGTGACATGCTCGTAAGTGAGCAAGCATCAGTAACGAATAAGTTGTCACCCGTTTATACGTGTAAATCGGTACGTGGCAGCGCTACTGCCCCGGGTGGGGAGGGTCATTTCCCTAATGGATCCATTAACTACTGTTCGCGCTTAAGTCCATAACTAACGATATATGATGGAGAGACTTCTGTAAATAATAACAACTCATGCAATTCCGTTTGGTATAGTAAACAGTTTAGTACTTGTGTTCAAATAAAAGCAGTTGCAAGTTTCTCACCCCGTATGTAAAACAGTAAAAAGTGGGGCTGTAAGACTCACCTGAGTCTTTGCAAGTACGTTTATATCAATAAACGAGTAATTAATATCAACCGTAGGTTCTCCGAACCCGTAACCTTCAAATGCCTAAACATATAAGGTTAAGTAAGTAGATGTCCCGCAAGACCATCTAGGCTAGTTGTTTACACAACTCATTATGTCCAAGTGTTTGTTTAGTAATCCGTTTGTAGTTTGAAAACAAATATGGCCCGTTGGTGACGGTTTGTAATAATGATTCAAAGTGTTATCATTTATAACGCAATTTAGTGTAATTGTAATAGAAAGTATGTTCTATGACGTTTGTTAAGTCGTATGACATAAGTATTTGAAGTTGTGTAAGTTCG
The DNA here is from genome assembly GCA_949592205.1 of Helichrysum umbraculigerum. Taxonomy (NCBI): domain Eukaryota; kingdom Viridiplantae; phylum Streptophyta; class Magnoliopsida; order Asterales; family Asteraceae; genus Helichrysum; species Helichrysum umbraculigerum. The sequence goes on from CATIUR010000003.1 coordinate 5,158,033, forward strand.
ACACTTAGTAAAATCTGACTTTTCAAGGTTCTGGTTTGTGCGACGTAGCATGCGACGTAGCATGCGACGTAGGGTGCGACGTAGGGAGGTACGTCGCATGATGCGACCTTCGCAAATCAATGCGACGTAGGTTCGGTTTGCGACGTAAAAGTCTACGTCGCTATGTGCGACGTCCGCAAGTTAATGCGACGTAATAGGCTGCGTCGCTAGTGCGACGTTGGGATATCTGTGCGACGTAGGCCGTGACGTCGCTAAATGCGACGTTGGCCACAAAATGCGACGTTTTGAGCTACGTCGCAGATAGTCCAGCGTCTCTGCGACGTAGCGGTCTGATCGGAATTTGGTGGCCGGAAAATCGGTCGAAAAGCTTCCGTTCGGTCCAAATCTTTTACCCAACCCATTTTTGGACATTTTAAGCATATATAAACCATAAAAACGTAAAAATGAGCAACAACGGAGAGTTTCGGGTTTTGTCGGGAACTTACAATTTGCCGAAATGAAATTCCGGAAAGATAGGATTGTAGATCGCGAAGTGGTGAACGTTTTTCCCTAAAGAGGTGGTATGATCCGGCGTCGTTTAGTATGTTTATTTTGCGGTTTTGTAGGATTTTTGGTGATGAAATTTGAGAGAAAAGAGAAGAGAGGAGAGAGAGAAATGAAAATGAAATGAAAGAGAAGGTGGGGAAATGGGAGGTTATCCTCCCATTTTCCGGTCCCCGCACCCCGTGCGGTGTTCGTTTCCTCCGTCGTTTAAACGTTAAATCAAGCAGTTATATTTTTAAAAGGTGATGGGAATATTTTAATGAAATGCCTTGAAATAATTATAAAAACATTTGTCGAAGTATTAAAATTCTTAACTCGCATTTAATACGTATTCGTTAAATTATTTAAAATGTCGCCGTGATATTATAAATAGTGTTTGTTCGCTGTGTACTTTATATAATAAAATACGTTCTCATTATTTAGGTAAGTTTCTGTCACCAACGTCCAAGTAACTGTGTCGGACTCCGTCCGGTTAATTCGTACGATTAATCCAAATCGCGTAAGTACACACATATATATATAGTTCACCTTATATATGTACAAATAGAGCCTGTAATTAGTCCTATTACATACTAATTACAACTAGTTACAAACAATTAGGCATAATTAATTATCCTAATTATGCGGGTGTTACATTCTCCCCTTGTTAAAGAAATTTCGTCCCGAAATTAGCTTGAGTGCACGGACGGTGCGTTGTCTGGGAAGAGATGTGGGTATTTCTGTCGCATTTGGTCTTCCCGTTCCCAGGTGAACTCAGGGCCGCGCCTAGAATTCCACCTGACTTTTACTATGGGAATACGACTCTGTTTCAATTGCTTGACCTCACGGTCCATGATTTCCATAGGTTTCTCGACAAAATGAAGTTTATCATCGATTTGAATTTCGTCGAGCGGTATAATCAGCGTCTCGTCAGACAGACATTTCTTCAAGTTAGAAATGTGGAATGTGTTGTGTACGCTGCTAAGTTCAGCAGGAAGTTGCAGGCGATATGCCACTGGACCAATCTTTTCAAGGATTTCGAATGGTCCGATGTATCTAGGATTTAGTTTGCCTCGTTTCCCGAATCGAATAACACCTTTCCACGGTGCCACTTTGAGAAGTACCTTGTCTCCTACCTGGAACTCAAGGTGTTTGCGTCTCACGTCAGCATAGCTTTTCTGACGATCACGTGCGGCTTTCAGCCGGTTTTGAATACCAACGATTTTCTCAGTAGTTTCATGAATGATTTCTGGACCCGTGAGTTGGGAATCTCCTAACTCAGTCCAACAGATCGGTGATCGGCACTTACGCCCGTAAAGTGCTTCGAAGGGTGCAGCCTTTATGCTGGTATGGTAACTGTTGTTGTACGAGAACTCGCACAACGGTAAGTGATTTTCCCAAGAAGTACCGAAGTCAACTACGCAGGCTCGTAGCATATCCTCCAGTGTTTGAATAGTTCGCTCGCTTTGGCCATCGGTTTGCGGGTGATAAGCAGTACTCATATCCAGACGAGTACCAAGAGATTTTTGTAGCGATTGCCAAAAGTTAGAAGTAAAACGGCTGTCCCTATCCGAGATGATCGAGATAGGTACACCGTGCCGCGAGATGATTTCTTTGACATAGATGCGAGTCAGACGCTCCATCTTGTCGGTTTCCTTGATAGCCAGAAAATGAGCAGATTTCGTGAGACGGTCCACGATCACCCAAATGGTATCGCAACCACTCGAAGTTTTCGGTAGTTTGGTAATGAAGTCCATGGAAATTTGTTCCCATTTCCATTGAGGAATTTCAGGTTGTTGAAGCAACCCAGAGGGTCTTTGGTGTTCGGTCTTTACTTTGGAACAGGTTAGGCATTTACTGACGTACAAGGCGATGTCAGCTTTCATGTTAGGCCACCAATACAACCCTTTGACGTCATGATACATCTTGTCAGATCCGGGATGTATAGAGTATCGAGATTTGTGAGCTTCAGCCATCACCAAATCTCGCAAGTTTCCGAATTTGGGTAACCACACCCGGTTAGAGAAGTATCGAGTTCCATCGGGTTTGATTTCGAATTGTTTATCCAAGCCTCGCAAGGCTTCATTTTTCAAGTTTTCATCGTTGAGTGCTTCAAGTTGAGCGGTAAGGATTTGAGCAGGAAGCTCGTTATGAATTGTCATAGAAAGTGCTCGGACTCGAAGGGGTTTCACTCGTTCTTTTCGGCTCAAGGCATCGGCAACTACGTTAGCCTTGCCCGGATGGTATTTGATCTCGCAGTCGTAGTCACTAAGTAACTCAACCCAGCGACGTTGTCTCATGTTTAGATCTTTCTGATCGAATATGTGTTGGAGACTTTTGTGATCGGTAAAGATAGTGCTTTTCGTACCATAGAGATAATGTCTCCAGATTTTCAATGCGAAGACCACAGCACCTAACTCGAGGTCGTGGGTCGTATAGTTTTTCTCGTGAATTTTTAGTTGTCGTGAGGCATAGGCAATGACTTTTTCCCGTTGCATCAACACACAACCAAGTCCCTGGTGTGAGGCGTCGCAGTAAACTACGAAATCGTCGGTGCCCTCGGGTAAGGACAAGATTGGTGCACTGCAAAGTTTGATTTTCAATAGCTGGAAGGCTGACTCTTGTTTATCCGTCCAATTGAACTTCTTATCTTTCTGAGTCAGTGTGGTTAGGGGAACAGCTATTCTTGAAAAATTTTCGATGAATCGGCGGTAATAACCAGCAAGACCTAAGAATTGTCTCACTTCGGTTGGAGTGGTCGGTGACTCCCAGCCCTTGATTGCTTCGATCTTGGCGGGATCAACATGAATTCCTTGGCTGTCAATCACGTGCCCGAGGAATTGAACGGTTCGAATCCAGAACTCACACTTAGAGAATTTGGCATATAACTCTTCGTGTTTAAGAAGTCCTAGAATGGTTTTCAGATGTTGAGCATGTTCCTGCTCGTTGCGAGAGTAAATCAGGATATCATCGATGAACACAATGACGAATTTGTCAAGATATGGTTTGCACACCCGATTCATAAGGTCCATGAATACAGCCGGTGCGTTGGTCAACCCGAATGGCATCACTTGGAATTCATAATGCCCATAACGAGTTCGGAAAGCTGTCTTTGGGATATCATTGTCACGGACTCGGAGTTGATGATAACCCGACCGTAGATCAATCTTTGAGTAAACACTCGATCCCTGGAGTTGGTCAAACAGGTCATCGATTCTAGGAAGTGGGTACCGATTCTTTATGGTTAGCTTATTCAGCTCTCGGTAGTCGATACACATGCGGAAAGATCCATCTTTCTTTTTCACGAATAAGACCGGAGCTCCCCAAGGTGAGGAACTTGGTCGAATGAATCCTCTGTCCAGGAGTTCCTGTAGTTGGTTAGACAACTCCTGCATTTCGGATGGTGCTAAACGGTAAGGGGCTCGTGCCACAGGTGCAGCTCCGGGCACAAGTTCGATTTGAAATTCAACTTGTCTAGGTGGCGGAAGTCCGGGCAAGTCTTCAGGAAAGACTTCCGGGAAGTCCCGCACGATCGGAACATCCTCAAGTCGCTTCTCCTCCGACTTCTTCTCCGTTACATGTGCGAGGATGGCTTGATACCCTTTTCGTAGATATTTTCTCGTTTTCAGACAGGAGACAATATTCAGATTCCGTCTGCCGGTCTCCCCTTGTAGGACTAAGGTTCCACCGGAGACAAGAGGTATGCGAACGAGTTTGTCATGACAGATGATTTCAGCTCGGTGCTTGGATAACCAATCCATACCGACAATAATATCGAAGCTGCCGATCTCGACAGGGATTAAATCAATGGAAAACGTTTCGTTCGTGAGGTTAAGTGTACAGTTGTGTATGATACTATCAGTCTCAATCAGTTTGCCGTTAGCTAATTCTACAATGTATTTAGCATCTAAGGCAGTGGGAGTAATATCAAGTAAAGGGCTAAATTTCTCAGATATGAAGCTTCTATCGGCACCGGTATCAAATAACACAGAAGCAGTAAGGTCGTTGAGAAGGAACGTACCCGTCACGACGTTCGGGTCCTGTCTGGCTTCCCCAGCCTTGATAACGAAAGCTCTACCGCGAGCAGGGTTGTTGTTGTTGTTTTTCAGCTTTGGGCAATCTTTCTTGAAATGCCCTGTATTTCCGCACCCAAAGCAGGCCTTTGGTGCATTAGTGTTGGGGGTAGGAATGTTGGTTCGGCAATCCTTGGCTAGATGCCCGAACCGTTTGCAGTTTGAGCAAGGGCAAGAACCGTCATGGTGGCGGTTGCATTTGGGACAGTAGGGTCTGCTCCCGCTGTACCCTTTCTTTTCCGAGGTTCCGGATGAATAAGCCTTAATGTACTCAGGCTTTTTGTTGGAGGTTTGGTTGGATGAGTTGGGGTTACCTTCCCACTTGCGTTTGTTGTTTGCAGATGGGGTTGAAGTTGTACCACGGCGGACAGAATTTGCCGTTAGTTCATGGGCCATACGGATGGCGCTCTGAATAGTACCCGGTTTGGAAGAAGTTACCAGATCTTGGAGTCTCTCAGGAAGACCATCAACAAATTTCTCGATCCTCTTGTACTCAGGATCGACCATGGTTGGGCACAGAAGTGCCAGTTGGTGGAAACGGTTGGTGTAGCCGGTGATATCATTACCCTGCATCCTGTGGTTCCAGAATTCCACTTCTAGTTGTTTCAATTCATCCCTGGGGCAATACTCGCCCCTCAACATCTTCTTCAACTCCTCCCACGGGAGTTGGTAAGCAGTAGCAACACTCACAGTCTGGGCATAAGTGTTCCACCAGGTGAGTGCGGTGTCAGTAAAAGTACTAACGGAGAACTTAACCTTATCTCCCTCCGCACAGTTGCAGATAAGAAATACAGACTCAACTTTCTCGATCCAGCGTACTAGACCGATAGCTCCCTCGGTACCTGCAAAGTTTAGAGGTTTGCAGTTCTGGAAGTCCTTGTAAGAACAAGGTTTAGCAGTAGTGGTTTCAGCGGCATCGCTGTTTCTCGAGGAGTTTGGTGGAGTATTCCGAGCCAAGGCTTCAGTAACAGCCTGGGTTATAAGGGAGGTAATCTGGGCATCGGTGTATGGTCGTGTCTTTGGCGGCATGATTCTTCAATAAAAGAAATGAAGATACATGAGATTTTGTATGAAATTGTAATTGTCACAGATGTACATGTATAAAAGCAGTAATACATAACATCAACATGGAAAATGACAATTAATGTGGGTTGAGATAACAAAGGATATTTGATAGATAACGTGAGTTCAAAAGTTACATCCTACAGAAATATTACAAAAGGTGTCGGGAATGGTTACATCCGACTAGTTTATAGAGTAGTGCTAGATAGTCCCTAGATTACGAGATAGATTACAGACAGAAACTACACTAATCTTAATGTAGATTAATTGGTTCCATCTTAGTTAGGGTTCCTGGCCTTCGGATTCGTCTTCCGATTCCAGGTTCAGGTCGTGTGGGTGGTAGCGTGCCTCAAGCATGTCCCTGTATCTTTGAGTCGTGGAGCGGTACCTAGTCTCCTCCGTTGATTTCCTGCCCAAACGTTTGATCCATGTTTTGGTCCTACGGGTTAGGTTGGTGGCCACTTTCTTCCAGTAACGGATCTTATCTTTGATTCGTGTAGGGACAGATCGGTTTGAGATTCTCAATCTTTGTTCATAGTCTATGCACTTACGCTTAAGTGCCCAATTTCGGCCGTCTAGTCCCACAGCCTGATCTCGCACTCTTTCATATTCTTCTATGTCGATGCCAGTCATTTCGAAATTCTGATTTTCGTTTCCCTCCAGCATGATTTCTTCTTCTGGTACGATGTCCTCATCGAGATACGTGTACTGGATTTGTTCCTCGTGGACCTGGTCACTATCAGACACGTAGTCGTCCATTTGGGAATTCGCGTCTTTGAGTTCTATAGAAATGACAGAGAGAGGATTTTAGTCCTTGGAAGTACGTTGCTTCCGGATGTTAGATGTGATTTTCATAAAATCATTAGAGTGCGCCACAAGGTGGTGTGACGGTAATCAAGTCTGTCATGGTCGGTGCAAACCGCTGAGAGAAATTCGTAAGTGTCACCAGAGAAACGTCGGCTATCTCTATAGCGAGTGTGTTTACGTGCGAGGCCTATTCATATATATTCAATATATAATAGCTTAGTAGCATAGTCAGTGAGTGAGGCCTATGTATGTATATACTCGTATATCACATAATAGCCTAGCGTATGTCTAGCACATAACAAGTAAGAGTCTCGGTTCTCTCGTGGTCAGAGTCTACTAACGCATTCCTGTTTGACATAACCATTTCAGACCTCACATCATCTTTCCTTAATTGTACATAGTTGATCAGGCTATGTTAAATTAAAGTCGTATGATGTAATTCCTGAACCAATCATGCCTAATAAGGAAATACTGCCTAATGGTCATAGTCTAGGCCCACTAAATGCAACCTAGTTCACTATAACCTTAGTCTCTGATACCAATCTGTAACACCCCCGAAATTCACTGTTTTGCGGAAGCATACATTGGGTGTTACTAATCAATATACAAAGCACAAGATATACAGCAAACGACCTCTAAATGAGACGTTTTGTAAATTAGTTATATTCCATAGATATAATGTTTGAAAACTTAGTGTTTTCGTATACAAGATGTAGTTTCCCCTAGAGTCCACGCGTATAGCGGGAGATTCTATTACATAATCGTAATATACAAAAGATAATGCTAAGAATCTCCGTTAATGCAGTTGTGTTGAAATCATGCGACTCTAGCTAAAATCCTGGAGTAATCCTACTCCATCCGGGTACCTGAGAAAACATGCTAAAAAGTGTCAACCAAAAAGGTTGGTGAATCTCACAGGTTTGTAAATAATATCGGCTTTGAACACGAGATTTCATTAGTAGTGCCCGTAGGCGTAAGATCAGCCATTGCAATCCAGCAATCGTAAAATCAGTATTTGCAATCCAGCAAATGTAAATAAATAAGTTTATACCGTTGCCATGAGGCTCATAATCGAAGCTTAACCCGTAATAATATGTTTGCTCCCGTGACATGCTCGTAAGTGAGCAAGCATCAGTAACGAATAAGTTGTCACCCGTTTATACGTGTAAATCGGTACGTGGCAGCGCTACTGCCCCGGGTGGGGAGGGTCATTTCCCTAATGGATCCATTAACTACTGTTCGCGCTTAAGTCCATAACTAACGATATATGATGGAGAGACTTCTGTAAATAATAACAACTCATGCAATTCCGTTTGGTATAGTAAACAGTTTAGTACTTGTGTTCAAATAAAAGCAGTTGCAAGTTTCTCACCCCGTATGTAAAACAGTAAAAAGTGGGGCTGTAAGACTCACCTGAGTCTTTGCAAGTACGTTTATATCAATAAACGAGTAATTAATATCAACCGTAGGTTCTCCGAACCCGTAACCTTCAAATGCCTAAACATATAAGGTTAAGTAAGTAGATGTCCCGCAAGACCATCTAGGCTAGTTGTTTACACAACTCATTATGTCCAAGTGTTTGTTTAGTAATCCGTTTGTAGTTTGAAAACAAATATGGCCCGTTGGTGACGGTTTGTAATAATGATTCAAAGTGTTATCATTTATAACGCAATTTAGTGTAATTGTAATAGAAAGTATGTTCTATGACGTTTGTTAAGTCGTATGACATAAGTATTTGAAGTTGTGTAAGTTCGACACTTAGTAAAATCTGACTTTTCAAGGTTCTGGTTTGTGCGACGTAGCATGCGACGTAGCATGCGACGTAGGGTGCGACGTAGGGAGGTACGTCGCATGATGCGACCTTCGCAAATCAATGCGACGTAGGTTCGGTTTGCGACGTAAAAGTCTACGTCGCTATGTGCGACGTCCGCAAGTTAATGCGACGTAATAGGCTGCGTCGCTAGTGCGACGTTGGGATATCTGTGCGACGTAGGCCGTGACGTCGCTAAATGCGACGTTGGCCACAAAATGCGACGTTTTGAGCTACGTCGCAGATAGTCCAGCGTCTCTGCGACGTAGCGGTCTGATCGGAATTTGGTGGCCGGAAAATCGGTCGAAAAGCTTCCGTTCGGTCCAAATCTTTTACCCAACCCATTTTTGGACATTTTAAGCATATATAAACCATAAAAACGTAAAAATGAGCAACAACGGAGAGTTTCGGGTTTTGTCGGGAACTTACAATTTGCCGAAATGAAATTCCGGAAAGATAGGATTGTAGATCGCGAAGTGGTGAACGTTTTTCCCTAAAGAGGTGGTATGATCCGGCGTCGTTTAGTATGTTTATTTTGCGGTTTTGTAGGATTTTTGGTGATGAAATTTGAGAGAAAAGAGAAGAGAGGAGAGAGAGAAATGAAAATGAAATGAAAGAGAAGGTGGGGAAATGGGAGGTTATCCTCCCATTTTCCGGTCCCCGCACCCCGTGCGGTGTTCGTTTCCTCCGTCGTTTAAACGTTAAATCAAGCAGTTATATTTTTAAAAGGTGATGGGAATATTTTAATGAAATGCCTTGAAATAATTATAAAAACATTTGTCGAAGTATTAAAATTCTTAACTCGCATTTAATACGTATTCGTTAAATTATTTAAAATGTCACCGTGATATTATAAATAGTGTTTGTTCGCTGTGTACTTTATATAATAAAATACGTTCTCATTATTTAGGTAAGTTTCTGTCACCAACGTCCAAGTAACTGTGTCGGACTCCGTCCGGTTAATTCGTACGATTAATCCAAATCGCGTAAGTACACACATATATATATAGTTCACCTTATATATGTACAAATAGAGCCTGTAATTAGTCCTATTACATACTAATTACAACTAGTTACAAACAATTAGGCATAATTAATTATCCTAATTATGCGGGTGTTACAGTGTGCTAGCTATTTTAGCATCTTTGTAGCCAAATCTGTCCAGTATGTCTTTAACATATTTGCCCTGATTGATAAAGATACCATCTGACCTCTGCTTGACTTGAAGTCCCAAAAAGAAAGTAAGTTCACCCATAGAACTCATCTTGAACTTCTGATGCATTAGTTTCTCAAACTCCTTACACAAGGAATCTTTAGTAGACCCAAAGATAATATCATCAACATACACTTGTACCAATAGGATATCATTGTGAATCTTTTTGGTAAACAGTGTCTTGTCAATGGTACCTCTTTTAAAACCATTTTCCAATAAGTAAACAGATAGAGTTTCATACCGGGCTCTAGGTGCTTGATGCAAGCCATAAAGAGCCTTATCCAATCTGCATACTCTATCTGGATACTTGGGGTCTTCAAAGCCTGGTGGTTGGCAAACATATACTTCATCATCAATTGTGCCATAAAGAAATGCACTCTTGACATCCATTTGATAGACTTTGAAGCCTTGGTATGATGCATATGCCAAGAATAACCTGATTGCTTCTATTCTTGCTGCAGGAGCAAAGACATCATCATAATCAATGCCTTCCTCCTGAGTATACCCTTGTGCCACCAATCTTTCTTTGTTCTTAATCACTATCCCTCTCTCATCCTTCTTATTCTTGAAGATCCACTTTGTTCCAATTGCCCTTTTTCCTTTTGGTAGATCAACTAAAGTCTATACATTCTGAATCTTAAACTGTAACAACTCCTCCTGCATTGCTTCAATCCAACTGGGATCTTTAAGAGCTTCCACTGCCTTCTTTGGTTCAACTTGAGATAGGAAACATACATATAAAGAGGTATGGAGTTCCTCTTCACTGATCTTAGTTTGCTGTCTAGTTTGTACAGCAGAACCAACATCACCAATTACTTGTTCAAGAGGATGATCTCTATGAACAATATAATTAGATGTAGATGTTTCATGTAATCCAGTTTCCAAGTTTGTATACTTCTCATCATGACCAGAAGTTTCACTTGCCCTTTCTTTTAAAATCCTTTTAGACACTGGAGTTGTACTCATGAACTGTAAATAATCCAGCCTAGCCTCCTTACCAATTTGCTTAGTTGGAGTCTGTTCAGAAACCTCATCACTCAGAATTTTAGACACATCAGTAGTAATAGAATCAACAACATGTCTAGTATTCTCAGTGAAATTGTTCAGATTCTTTAAAAGTTGCTGTTCTGGACTCTTATAACACTGTTCTTCACCCTGTTCATAACTCTGTTCATCACTCTGTTCATCAGATTCAAAGGTGCTCATAAAAGGATTCCCACCAGATTCATCACCCTCAAAATTCTTGGATGATTTTGATGGATCAGTTGCAAACACTTCTGGGGGATCAGGAGACCATATTGGAAATAAGATGTATTCCAATGAATCATTCTTCTTTCCAGATGACATTCCTGAAGCTGCTGCAACTTGTCCATTCTTTGCACTTCCATTTGTACCTGTACTTGTACCTGCACTTGAATCTACATTTGGATATCTAAAAGCAGTGTTAAGTGCATCAATATCAAACAAAGACTTAGGACCTTTCCCATCAGGATTAGATGTATTCTCATTGAAGGTTAAGTGCATGGTCTCTTCTATGATCCTAGTTCTTTGATTGAATACCCTATAAGCCTTGCTTTGAATAGAGTAACCAACAAATATACCCTCATCTGCCTTGCTTTCAAACTTTCCTAAGTGATCTTTGGTATTTAAGATGGTACAAGGACACCCAAAAGATTTTAAGAAACTAACAAGTGGTTTCCTACTAAACAAAAGTTCATATGGTGTCTTGTTATGAGGCTTAACAACTAAGACCCTGTTCTGAACATAGCAAGCTGTGCTAACTGCCTCTGCCCAGAAAGACATAGGTAGTTTTGCATCAGATAGCATAGTTCTAGCTGCCTCAATTAGTGTCCTATTCCTCATTTCAGCTACTCCATTTTGTTGTGGGGTTCTAGGTGCACTAAACTCTCTCTTAATACCTTTAACTTCACAGAACTTATCCATCTCATAGTTTTTAAATTCTCTTCCATTATCACTCCTGATGATTTTAACCTTTTTATCCAATTGATTTTCCATCTTAGTTATAAATGATCTAAGTATTTCACCTGTCTCATCTTTTTTTCTAAGAAAGAAAACCCATGTATACCTGGTATAATCATCAATTACTACAAGGCAATAAGACATTTTACCCATGCTACTTATGTTGGTTGGTCCAAATAAGTCCATATGCAATAAGTAAAATGGTGTACAGTTGGTATTCACACTTTTGGACTTAAAAGAAGACTTGTGTTGTTTGCCTTTTTGACATGCAACACAATGATCATCACATGAATACACCTTTTCAGGTAAACCTCTAACAAGCTTGTTTTTAGCAAGTTTATTAATGGTTTTGTAGTTCATGTGACACATTCTTCTATGCCACAGTTCAGATTCAGTCACACTTGCTTTAGAAATAAGACAGTTTAAATCAGGTTGAGGTGACATATTTGCTAAGTCACACTTATATACATTATCTTGCCTTGGAATTCTCATTAAAATCATGTTTTCTGGTATTTTAAATTCCTTGGACAAGATAAGGCATTCAGTGTCAGTAAAATGAACTGGATTCTTTTTATCCGTAATTTGACTTACACTTAGCAAATTATACCTCAGTTGTTCCACAAAATAAACATTATCAAAACTTAGCTTTTCACTCTGAACTGTTCCTTTGCCTGTTATCTTCCCTCCTTTTGGATTGCTTCCAAATGCTACATATCCACCATCAAAAGATTTGAAGTCCTGTAGCTTTTCCTTGTCACCAGTCATGTGCCTTGAGCAGCCACTATCCACATGCCATAAGCTCTTTGGCTTGCCCTGCACAAATAATCAAGAAGAGAATTAGTTTCTCTTGGTAACCCAAACCAATTTGGTTTTGGGTTTCCCACGTGCATCATGAAAATCAACTTTCTGAAAGACAATTGATTTTGCTGCACTGTTGAATTTAGAAGCTTTGGATTCATGTGTGTTCTTTGGTTTCCATATCCAACTGATATCAGACTTAACAGTGGTTATAGGCCTAACAGTGGTTACCCTTAGTCCTGTGTTAATCACTCTAGCAGTGGTAGCATGCCTTGGTTTATACATTTTTCTAGAATTTTTAACACTAGCAGTGCCACCATGCTTAATAGTGGTAACCCGCCCCACTGTTTTAGTCTTGATGCCTCTGTTGGCTTTGTTTGGTGGTACCACTGCAGCATAAGTAGCAGTGGCTGCAGTTGTACCACTGTTAGCCTTGTTCATCTTCTTGACAGTGGCTACATGATTAACTTTTGATTTAAAATTCTGTTTATTAATCATGTTAGCTGCTGTCCATAATGGTTTCACAATCCATTAAAATTCTTAGGATTATGATGACAATCATGTTGAAGATGATTAGTTCTTCCACAGATATAACAAGATTTTTCTTTGACCATCTGAAAATTCTGCCCCAATCTTTGTGAAACCATTTGGTTCCAGTTTCTCTGATTGCCTCTTGGTGCAATTTTATTAAATGGTTTTGGTTCAGAAAATCTAGTTTTGCAAGCACAATTAACACAATTATCTCTCACAGTCTTAGATTCTTGTTTAACTGTTTTTCTAATATAACCTAGACCACTCCTAGATTTATTAGTTTTGCTCACATGTTCTATCTGTTGCTTAGCTTTTTCTTGAAACATCCTCTTACCCTCTTCTAGTTTTTCACCATCCAGCTCTGAAACTAGACCAGTTACTCTTTTCTTAACCTCACATATGAATTAGATGATTCAGATTTTACACTACTCTCACTCTCAGATGTTCTATCACACTGATCATCTTCTTCAGTCCAATCACTAACTTCACCTTCAACAAACATCTCATCATCAGATAAACTTTTGATTGGATCAGCCTTTTTAATCTCATCTGTCATTCCTGTTTTAAGTGAATTGATATCAATTTCACTTTTAGGAGGAAAGTAGGTGTGATTATAAGGTGGAGGTACATTATTGTACCCTATTCCATTCTTAAGTTTATCATGAATCTGTGAATCAATAAGTTTGTTTACACTTTTAGAAGCATGTTCAAATTTACTTACATCAAGTCTTATGCTATCTCTTTCATATGTGACCTCAGTAAGTTTCTTAGACAACAACTCTACTTTATCTTTAAAAGTGTCTCTCTCCCACCTAGCATATTCAATGTCATATTTAAACTGTGTTGCATTGACTTCATATGCCTTTATTTGATTTTCCAGATTTTCAACGACTGCTATACTGTGTTTATTTTTGATTTCCCATTGTTTAAGTTCATCACATACTCTTAAATTATGATCCCTGTAATGTTTAACAGTTTGTTTACAAACAACAGAACATAATTTACTTTGTACCTCATAAGGAACATCTGACTTCTTGTCAGATTCAGCAATGGCCATTAGACAATGATTCTTCTCCACATGTTCCTCTTGATCACTCCAGTCAAATCCTAGTCCATCTTGAGACACCAATGCATTAGATGTGCCTCCTTGAACTGGTATGTATCTCCTCTGCACATTCTGCTCTTGTCTTGGACTCCTACATTCCCTTGCAAAGTGCCCCATCTTATGACAATTGAAGCACTCTATTTTACTCTTATCAAACCAACTTGCATCATTCCTCTTGTATGCAAAGTTGTTTCTCCCAGTTCTCTTTATGAATCTCTTTGCCCTCTGAGTGATCAAAGCAATATGCAACTTAATATCCATCTCCTCCAGATCATCTCCATCAAATTGGTCTAAGTCTTCATTAGTAAGTGAAGAATTCACATTACTAGCAAAGAAAGATTCCAACATCTGATCATTAGAGCTATTTGATGATGATCCACCTCCTCCTGAAACATAAGTAGAGCTTTTATGACTTGACTCTACTTTTGTTCCATCCACAGACATGAAAGCAGCATTGTGACTATATCCAGAAGTCTGCTTCTTACTGTCTATCTCTGGTTCAAAATTTCTCAGGTCATTATATATATCTTCCAATTCCTTTGTGTCCAAGTCTGCACTTTGCCTTAAGCCAACAGTATAGATTGTCCACTCTTCACTTAATGGCCTTAGAAACTTTCTGTTAAGATCATCCTGATCAATCTTAACACCATGATTTTCTAATTCACCAACAAGCTTTGTAAACCTATCAAAAGTCTGAGTCAAGGTTTCAGACTTTACAGAACCAAAATTCTCATACTGTTGTTTGAGAAGAGACCTTTTATTCTTCTTGGTGCTAGCATTACCACCAAATCTCTTCTGAATGGCCTTCATTAATACCTTAGCATCTTCACAGTTTTCAAATCTTCTTTGATATTCATTGGGAATAGAAAGAAGTAAAGTGCTAAGTGCTTTGCATTCTGTAGATCTAACTTTGCGTTCTGCATCAGATGTTGGTGGTGGTCTCTTTTATCTGACACCATCTCCATCAACTGGATAGTCTGGACCATTGACAACAATATCCCACATCTGGTAATCAACCAGAAGCATATATTGTTTGATTCTGACTTTCCATAAGTCAAATTCATCAGGCTTAAGCATTGGAATCTTCGTTGCCTGAATACCTTCATTATTCTCTGTCGCCATTGCTATAACTTGTTCAGAAAAACTTCAACCTTCAAACTTCTTGAATATCAAAACAAAAACTTGCTCTGATACCACTTGATAATCCCTTAACGATCTGTGTAATATTTTTTTGAATTAAATTGTTAATATGTTGCGGAATAACAATTAACAACTATCAAGAAGATTGTTTATGTAACATGCACGTAAAACAATTATCACCAAAAGCTTCAATATTATTATGTGAATAATACAAATACACTTGAGTATTAGGGTTTTCACCTTGAAGCTAATCGTAACCTATATTGTATATCTATCTTAGGCTACCAGGATCTCTATTTATAAATCATAGAGTCCTATACAATCTGTAGTTATTATGGTATACGTACTTATCCCATAAATAACTCTAACAAACTAACCGACTCATTAATTACATACGTATATTCTCCACTAACAGTGGTTACAAAATATACTTCTCAAACTCTAAGTATATAATTAACAGTGGTAGTAACTCAAACATACTAGCAGTGGCTAGTCTTCAATTCTTCTAACCGTGGCAAGCATTAACACTAATAATGGCTAACATTCCACTCAACACTTGATCAAATCTGCTCAGATCCCAACAAGGGATGTGTGTGTGTTTTCTAGTGAGAGATTAGAGAATGGTGTAGATATGATAATGAAGAAGGTATGTATGCATATGCATTGGTCAAGGGCATGATCCACAAAAAGTGGATCATGTTGGCTGGTTTTTATTAAACAAATGGGGGCAAGATTTGGTTTAAATCTTGTCTCCATGCTTGGTATTATACCCGCGTTCGATTACCCGATCGTTTAAACATTTATTTATACGTTAATGTTATACGTATGTTTTCTAAATAACGAATATTATTTCGATCTTTTAGTTGGTAGTATTACTCAATAATACTTGAAACATTTATAAAAATGTTTGGTTGAAGTGTTGGGTTCAGTTTACGCGTTCATTTAATGATTGTTTAATTACGTGACGTTTTATCCAAAAGTTTTTGTTATCGATATAAAATACGATAATTATAATGAAGTATTTTATCAAAATACCTATTAATGAGTTATACAATATAACTTAGGTATGTTTTGATTGTCGGACGCGTCTCGCGCGTTTTTGTCGCGTATAACTTATTTTGTACGATACGAAATATTTATGAAATATTATCAACATAACATTTAGAAACAAATATGTTTATTAAATAATTTTCATATTATCTAATAAATTGAGTTCACCAACGTCCATATTAATGGATCGGAATTAGGCCGATATACAATGACACGATTTAATAAATCATGTTAATGCGTATATATAATAATATTCGTAATGATACATACAATTAGCCTAACATAGAACTAATTACATGTATTAACACAATGATTAGGACCTAATAACTAGTCCTAATTTGACGGGTGTCACATTAGGGCAGTCATTTCGGTAGTGTCCTACGATGCCACACTCGTAACAAGCTTTTACTCGGCATTCTTTAGCAAGATGACCATAACGCTTGCACTTGTCACAGGGGGTGCCATAAGGCCCGTCATGGTGGCATTTGCATTTTGAGCAGAAGGGTTTAGTTCCAGTGTACTCCTTCTTGTTTTCAGATCCAGAGGCGTTAACCTTAGTGGTTGCAGGCTTCTTGTTGGTTTGGCTTTGGTTGTCAGGGTTTCCGTCAGCTTTTCTTTTGTTATCCTTCCCTACGCGGACAACCTGTGCCATGAGGCTGTGAGCCATACGAACGGCACTTTGAATGGTCCCCGGTTTGGATGCTGTCACCATGCCTATGATGCTTGAGGGAAGTCCCCAGATATACCTCTCGACCCTTTTGTATTCAGGATTGACCATGGTTGGACACAAGAGAGCTAGTTGGTGGAAACGGGTAGTGTATCCAGCTATGTCATTGCCACTGATGGTGTGATTCCAGAATTCTGTTTCTAGCTATTGTATTTCCTCTCTAGGACAATACTCCTCGGTCATCATCTTTACAAATCATCCCAGGGTAGCTTGTAAGCAACATCAATACCCATAGTCTGGGCATGAGTGTTCCACCAGGTAAGTGCACCTTCCATCAATGTGCAGATTGAGTACTTGACCTTACAGTCATCTGGGCAGTTGCAGATGCGGAAGACGGACTCCATCTTCTCAATCCATTGAAGTAGGCCAATGGCTCCTTCAGTGCCCTTGAAGTTCAAGGGTTTGCAGTTGAGGAAGTCCTTGTAGGAGCAGGGTTTGGTTGGTGGGGTATTGTTCGGAGTTTCATCGTTTTTAGGGTTTGGGCCTGACCTGCTGTTGGGAGGTGTTTGTCGAGCGGCCAGAGCTTCAGCTACTCGCTGAGTGATTAGCTGTTCAAGTTCAGCAGGAGTGAAGGATTGTCGTTTCGGAGGCATGTTCCTTAAATAACAAGATAAAGGACATGTCAGAGTTTTGAATCGAAGCAAGTGATTGTCACAATTGTATGAATACTGAACAGTGAATTGATGCACGATGCGTCAAATGAGATAAATAGAAGATAATAGGATTGTAATCATTTAACAAGCGTGTCCAAAAGATTACAAGAGTTAAAGTTTACAAAAGGTGCCGGGAATATTACATCCGGAGGGATATTTGAGATTTGTTCGTTATCCGATGCGTGACCATCCGTTGTGGGGTTTGCCGTTTCTGTTCGAATGAACTTGATAAAAATGATAGGAAAAATGTCAGTTCTTAGAGGAATACCGATTTCTAAATGTTAAACATGACGACGTGTAAATGACAAAATTTTCGATAACCAATGTACCGACTATGATGTTGAAATTGTCTCACCTTACTGGGGTAAGTCTATCTCGAAGAGATGACCCTCTAAAGCTAGGGTACATCCCGGTACTATTTTTCCTGATTCGATCAACTTATGACCGGTAAGTCCTATGATGTATCCGAACGGTGAGTATGTTACCGAGTATCCGAGGTATAATAGCATATATACTAAGTATATTTCCGAATGTCCGTGACCTATGCATATATATACAATATATTTATATACATACCGAATATTTTAAAAATTATCCGAGGCCCTATCATATATATACAATATATAACAGCCTAAAATATATTCTGTGTCCGAGGCCTATTCAAATATATATACTATATATATAATAGCCTTATAATATACGTATATACCATATATACGTATATATCCGCCTAGTTGTGTCTAGCACAAAACAAATACGAGTCCCGGTTCTCTCGTGGTCAGAGTCAACTAGTGCATTCCTGTTCGACATAACCCCTTTCAGACTTCACATCATTTTTATTTAATTGTACATAGTTAGATAGGCTATGTTAAATTAAACTCGTATGATGTAATTCCTGAACCAGTTATACCTAATGAGGAATACTGCCTAACGGTCATAGTCTAGGCCCACTAAATGCAACCTTGTTCGCTATAACCTTAGGCTTTTATACCAATCTGTCACACCCCCGATTTCATGATTTGCGGAAGCGACAATTTGTGTGTGACTAATCAAATATCAAGTGCAGAGGTTACAAGCAAACGACTCTACATGAGACGTTTATACATTTTACAAAAGTAATACATAGTTTAGGTCATAAGTTTTACAACATAATTGAGTTCGCAAAATGATTTCCGAAGATTTTAATACATAACGTTTAACAAAATATAATGCAAGAAAATCTTCATATGTTCGTAGATGCATGCGACTCATAATAGATAGCTTATCCTGAGGGTCATCCTACTGTAGCTGATCACCTGAGAATACAACACTAAAAGGGTCAGCTATAAAGTTGGTGAATCTCACAGGTTTAACATAAAATATGATGTGATCAACATGATTATCCGACGATTTAATACCGACAATGATTAAACAACATAACCGAACAATGATAAACCAATTAAGGTTTCCTACTAGATTTACCGATAATGACATTGTATTGCATTAAGCCATGGTTCGAGGCCTAACCTGATTTTCTGCCTCCCGAACGGTGTCAACACCCATAACAATTACTAAAATGCCCGTTTGGATATGGTTGTAGCTAGCAACCCGGACGGGGACGTCACTCTCATGATAGATCTATCTTATAGTAATCGCGCCTTATTAAGTTAATGAACCATGCAATGATGAGGACTTTCCCGAATTAAAACACTCATGCAATACCCGAACAAAGAAAATCAAGACCGACAATGATAACCCACTGAGTTCATAATTAAATTAACTAACCGAATAACAGTGATCACGAAAACAAGTAAGTGTTGTATCTCACCCCAAGTTTTAAATTAGTAAAACAATAAAAGTGGGGCTGTGAGACTCACCTGAGTCTAGCCGAGCTATGAATATCCGATATGGAATGAAAAGTCCGAAACCTTCTAATGCCCTATGCATATAAGGTCATTCATATATAAGTGATTGTTTTAGCGTTAAACTATATCAATAGTTTGTTTGTTTCGAAAGATTGTTTTGAAAAGATCGTTGGTGATGATATTCTGAGAATTATTAGTATTTCTTAAATCGAAAACATTTGTATTTCTCGAGTTGTGTCATTGGTTATGAGTATGTATATTTACATATACATATATTATATATATATACATACATATATATATATATAAAATCATTTTAGGTTCGTTGTATATATATATATATATATATATATATATATATATATATATATATATATATATATATATATATATATAGTACATCGTAAATGTATAAATACATACATTTCATTTGTTGCAAAATTATATCTATCCGTATTAGATATGTATTGTTTTCGTGTGCCCAATTCATTTCGTACAAATTTTAGTTTTTCTCGCACCCGTTTACTCCATTTATTTTGTTTATATAATGTACAGTATTTTGATTCTGAGTTGAAAGTTTGCCGGGAATACGGCGGATTCAGGCTGAATCCGGACGATTTCATATGAATCTAGCCGGATTCCCATTAAATGATAGACTGATCTTTTGATTGAACATGACTATGTAATTTAGCTTATACATTATGTTATATCATTTCATGCGTGTTTAATTATTAACATGTGTTTACATTAAGTTATATACATTATGATACGAGTATTGATTTGAATTTCTTTTGGTGATTAGATACGCACAAGACTCAATAAGATAAGAACTTTGAGTGGAACGAACGGATAAGAAAGGTGAGTGGACTTATGCCTTTCGGTGTAATTTAGTTGTAACAATTGATGTTACAATGGGTAATGTGGTTTATTGTCTTCATATCATCGTCCGTTATGATAATCTCATGTTATAATCCTTTGCTGTATTGCATTATGCATATATGTGTTATTTGAGAGGTCAATGTGGTTTTTGGGCTTAAGGATGTTATTAATTGGCCAACACAGGATCTTGCATATGTGTTGTTAATGGAAACTGTGTTGTGTGAATAAATAGCATATAAGCTATCGGTTTCCTGTATCGGCCAAATACAGTTGTTTATAAGCGTTGTTGAGGGCCACCGCGGCATGAGGGTTACCTCAAGAACCACCGATCATCTCTGATATTGTGTTTACTATATTCTTATTGTAAACTGAATCGATATTACTAAGATAAGCTGTTAGTCATAAATCTTCTCACTTAGCTTTGTGCTAATCCCACCACTTAAATTTCTTACAGGTTATGTTTTGGATATATGACCGGGTCAAGAGTTTGGATTGAAGAATGTTTGGGCGAATGGTAACTCTGATCCTTTTTGGAATAATGGAAAAGATGTTGTTTTGAATATAACACTCAAGCCTTAGAATTTTAATACTTGTAGTAAATGTGATATATGTTATGTCTTAACTTTATATAATGTACAGTATTTTGATTATATAATATGTGTTTTGGACAATCGCTTCCAGGTTATATATAAAAAAATATATATATATGGTTCTAGAAAAAGGGGTGTTATAAATTGGTATCAGAGCATAGGTTTGGGTGAATTGGGCATTTGGAAAAGCGTTCAATCCCAAACCTATTGGAGTAATCCAAACATTCTTTAGCGGGGATTAGTACGAATTAGTGATGGGTTAGTATGTTAAGTACTAACGACTAATAAACTTTGAGTTCGTTGTTTTGAAAACAGATGGCGGATAATGTAAACCAAACTACCACTCCTAACCCTACTGCGGAGACCGAGATACCTCATGGAAATCATGGTCAGACGGACACATCTCATCAATCTGAAGAAGAAGTTGATCAAACCGAATATATGCATAAACTCGAGGATGAAGTGATTGGGCTTAGAGCTTTGAGACAGCAATATTTATTAGATCAACAATTTAGAGCTTCACCTCAGTTTTTGCAAACACCATCACCTCAGAAAAAGGGTTGTTCATTTAAAACCTTTATGTCAAGTAAACCATCAGAATATTTATGAAGCTCAAATCCAACGGTTACATTAGATTGGTTGAGAGAAGTTGAAAGGAAATTTGAGGTAGTCCAATGTGAAGAAGAATTTAAAGTGAGGTATGCAGTACAATTGATGAAAGGCACATCCATGACTTGGTGGGACTCCGTTACTGCTACATTGACTCCTCAACAAAAGTCAGCAATTCGATGGTTAGATTTTCATGCTGAGGTTTGTAAGCAATTCTGTTCGGAATTTGATATGACTAGAATTCGACGAGAATTTATGAATTTGCAATTTACGGATCAAATGTCAATGGATGACCTTATCAATCAATTCACTGAGAAACTGAGATTTGTTCAACAATGGGTCCCAGACAATAAGACAAGAATTGAGCATTTTGTTGAAACCCTACCCCCGCATTACCGTACTACTGTCAGGTTAGCTGGAACTTTACCTCAGGCATTCAATTTGGCTCGGGCGGTTGACAGTGATATTCGGGCAAGAGTTGCTCAGAATAAAGAGAGGTTTGCAAAGTCAAAAGGTGATACCTCTGGAAAATGGAAACAGAAATTACAAGGTCAGGAGCAAGGAAAGGGAAAGACTAGTGGGAGTGGTATTGGAAATTGTTCGAATTGGTGTAATAATTGCAAAGCTCGACATACCGGAACATGTACTCCACAAACAAATAGATGTGTAAAATGTGGAGGATTTGGCCATGAGTATCAGAATTGTACTTATCCTAGACATGTGTGCTGGAATTGTCATAAAGAAGGGCACCGAATTGGTCAATGTTCGGAAACAAAGGTTGAAGGAGCTGGAGTGGTTGGTGGGTCGTCATCATCCCGCCAGAAAAGGAAGAATCCACCGCCTGCAACAAGTCGTGCTTTCCAAATGATGGTGGATGAGGCTATTCATACAGATGATGTTATCACTGGTACTTTTCTAATTAACTCAGTACCAGCGTGTGTATTATTTGATTCTGGAGCAAATTGCTCATTTATATCTGTTAGTTTATGTGATAAACTGAATCTGATTCCTTCTGTGATTACCAATCCTATTGAAGTGGAAATTGCTAGTGGTAGGATGGTTCCTGTTACCACTTCGGTAACTGGGGCAAATATTTTGATAGAAAGTTGTACTTTTCCGGTTTCTTTCTTGTTAATGCCTATACCGGGTTTTGATGCGGTTTTGGGTATGGATTGGTTGAGCCATAATAGGGCAAATATAGATTGACATAAGAAGCTTGTGAGAATTCTAGTTTTCGACGGGTCATACATCGTGGCTCGAGGAGAAAAGGAAAGCAGTCATACCCCTTTAATTTCATTAATGAAAGCTAGGAAATCTTTAGCAAAAGGCTGTGATTCCTATTTAGCTTATGTAGTAAATGCTAAGCTAGAAAAGAAATTTGTCTCTGACATTCGGGTGGTTTCTGAATACTCGGAGGTTTTTCCTGACGAATTTCCCGGTTTGCCTCCCGTAAGAGATGTCGAATACCGTATTGATTTAATTCCTGGTTCAAATCCTATAGCTAAGTCTCCTTATAGATTAGCTCCTTCTGAGATGTTAGTCCCTGTTTAACTTAATAAACAATCGTATATAATAAGCCTTGAATGTATTATGAGAAGTTGCAGAATCACACTCAATAATATTAAGAAGATCAACGAATATAAATTAATATAATTAACACAATAATATATCGAAAGCTTCAATCTTATTAATGATATAAGACGAATACACTTAATGTATTAGGGTTATAGAATACCTTGAAGCTGCGCAAAACCTTAACCTATCTAGGTCTAAAGGATCTCTATTTATAACACATAGAGTCCTATACAATCTCCTACGAATATGGAATAAAATAACTTCCATAACCGACTCATACTTATCACAAAATCATAAACAGTTGTAACTACCATTCTGAAGTAAACAGTTATGACTATTACACATTCAGTGGTAACTGCTTCAATTGTAATAAAAGACTAAGTACAAATATATAATCATTGTTAACTGCTACATATATAACTAACAGTTACAGATACATAAGCAGTTTTAACTACTTACAGACACATAACTATCAGTTGAAATCTATCTTCAATCAGTTGTAACACTTGTCTTCTCTTCAGATTTCTTCTATCAGTTGTAGCTTTGTAAAGACAGTTTTATCCTTCAACACAAACAGTTTTAAACACTTTGTACTCTGTCTTCTCATCAACAACTTCAATTCAAAAACAGTTTTGACCCAACAATCTCCCCCTAAACTTAATCTGTTCTTCACAGCATTAAGTTTCTTCTAATTCTCCATTATGAGCTTCACAAAATTCTTTCAAAACTATCAGTCTTTTCTTTTCTTCCTTCTATCTATCTCCTCCTTCTTATAAATCTGATTCAGCACCATATAAACCAATTCCAGAGCTACATCATCTAAAATAGCAGCTTGTAACCTTGCATTTCTCATACTCATCAAAAATCTCAGATTTATATCATAAAATCTATTTGTCAACATCCACATAAATACTGCATCATCCATAACAATCTGATGTACTCCTGGTTTGACATGATAAATCCAATTCCTGACCTTGCTTAAAGTAGTAAATTGAAATGGAAACTCTTCTGGTTCAAACATAGCTTTAATCCAATGCCATGTAACCTTCTCAACCAGATTATCAAACTCCTTTAAATCCAAATTCTTCTCCATCCCAATCTCATACATTCTGACCAAATCAGTTCTACTGATCCTCTTTATTAAATCCCTAAAAGATCTCCACCAAGATATATTTCCATCTGCTCTTTCAATTTTAATCTTATGAATCTTAACAGGATTAACAAACTGTCCAATGGACCAATCAATAATACCAGGCAAATCAACATTAATTACCTCTGACTCCACTGGTTGTAACAAAATAAATTCCTTCAATTCATCAACATTCCTTTCTCTATCAGGAATTTGATCCAATTCTCTTTTCTTTCTTTCTATTTCCTCTTTCTTTCTCTTCTCAGCTTCTTCCTTTCTCTTTTTTCCTTTTCTTCCTTTTCTTTTAATTTCTTCTCTCTTTCAGCCTTTTTCTTTTCCTTTTCAGCTTCTTTCCTTTCTTTTTCTTTCCTCTCAATCACTTCAGGATTCATATCATCCTTATCCCACAAATTCTGCAATCTCTCCAAACTCATCTACTTCAAAGCATTCATAGGAATATACCCACCTTTTAGCTTTGCAATCAAATTCTTCCTCATCTGAGCTTTTGTTGGTGGTTTAGCTACCTTTTTCTTTCTAGCTTCTTCTGCTTTCTTCTTCTTGAGTTGATCTACCAAATACTCAATATCATCTTCCTTTTGCTCTCTCAATAAGTACTCATCCCATTCTGCCACTTGTTCCTTTGTCATTTTAACAAATTTACCTCGCTCAATCTCAACATCAATCAAATCTTCTGCATTGAGCTCAGCATGTAATCTTTGTGCATATTCTGGATCATGAGCAGTTGCATCAGCTGGCACTGGCTTTTGCTTTTTCTTCTTTGGTTCTTCTACCAGCTTTCCCTTGCCTTTATCATTTGGATCAATCTTTGGCAATTCTTTCTTCTGATGAACAGGAGCTGCAGCAGGTTCTCTGATAGTAAATCC
The DNA here is from genome assembly GCA_949592205.1 of Helichrysum umbraculigerum. Taxonomy (NCBI): domain Eukaryota; kingdom Viridiplantae; phylum Streptophyta; class Magnoliopsida; order Asterales; family Asteraceae; genus Helichrysum; species Helichrysum umbraculigerum. The sequence goes on from CATIUR010000003.1 coordinate 5,183,014, forward strand.
AGGTAAAGATGGTTGTGTAGATATTTTCTTTGGTGTTTCAACCTTCTTCCCTGTTCCTGTCATCTTAGCAGTTTTAACTGGAATGCTCTTCTTTCTAGTTTTTTCAACTTGTTGTTGAGCATCAGTTTTTCTTTTTCCACTGCTATCTCTGGTTTATTAACCTCATCACCATCATCATCATCAATCTTTAGCTCCTCAGTCTTATCTCCCATATCAACCTCTGCAGTTTGATCCACTGAACCAATAACCTCAGTATGTTCAGATACATTATCATCAACCACTGGTTCATTCATTTCTGTTTCCATTGATTCATGTACTGGTTCATTCATATCTGACTATGTTGGTGGTGTTGGAGGTGTATGTACAAACTCATCATCCTCTGGTTGTTCCATATCTATTTCCTCATCAACCTTCTCATCATCATCCACAACCTTATCATCCTTATTTACCTTATCACCCATGTTTGTCCAAACCTTCTCCCCCTTTTTGAAAGCATTTTGTTGAAACTGATAAGCATCCTTGATGTGACTCAAATAGTCATGTTTTTAAGGGCAATATTCCGCACTTTTGGACGTATCTTTAGTGAAAACATTCCAAAATGATCATTATTTACTAAAATTCACTAAAGTGGTCTAAATATAGGCGTTGCTGCAAAAATCACCTAGAACGTCCAAATAACAAGCAAATTAGGGCGAATAAACGTGCACAAAATCCTTCGGCCTCATTTACCTTAAATAAGATCACATTCTAACTTCATCATATGATAAAACAGGTAAAATCGAGACGGGAAAATCAAGAATCACGCAAATCGGATAAAGAACGGAGAAGACTGAGCGGTATCTGACCCTGTAAAATCAATTCGGCTATGCTTAATCTATACACATCCAATTTCAGTGGAGTTGGCATCATTAGAAGCGTAACGGAATTACGAAGACACGGGCGAAAGAATCAGGTCAAACGGACGCATAACGAAGGAGATACGTGCGTTTTAAGCAACGAATGAAATCAGACGGACACCGTATACGGCCCTGGCAACCGTATACGGCCCTATACAGACCGTATACGGCCTTGTATACACCGTATACGGCCCTACCAAGGCCGTATACGGCCCCCTGCCCCTGTATGCTGCTTCGTTTGCTGGTACGTGCTGTTTCGCGAGTTGTACGGAAGATTTGAAGCTTTGCCTATAAATAGAGGGTCACCCCTCCTCATTCCATACACCTTCACACATTTTCTCATTCTCACATTTTTCTCATTTCTCTCTTTCTTTCACTTTCTCTCTCTAACTTTCTCTCTCTAGCACTACTCTTAGGAGTTAGAGGAGAAAGGTTAGGGTTGAGCTTACGGTTCGAGTCTAGAGGAAGGTTTAGCTTGGTAATCTTGTTGTAACGAGTTTTTCAAGTTCAGACTATTTGTAATCCTCAGTATTACGCTGCTGTATTCCCGGTGATATCTAAACTTTACTTACTGTTATAATGCTTGTGCTTTATGTTATTTAAGTTTGTATTCTGCATATTGCCATGTTTATAGAGTAGTTTAATATTGTGATTGTTGAAATGTAGATATTAGGAGTAGGGATGATGTTAAATTAATATTTCATTTGTACGATTGGAAATTGTTATGCTGTGTATCTGGTTAAGCTTATCCTGAATATAGATCTAGTCTCTCATCACCCTTTCCAGACTTTCACGTGACTGTTGCCCTAGGATAGTGTTAGTCCCTGTTTAACTTAATAAACAATCTTACTTAATAAGCCTTGAATATATTATTGAGAAGTTGCGGAATCACACTCAATAATATTAAGAAGATCAATGAATATTAATTATTTAATGAACACAATAATATACCGGAAGCTTCAATCTTATTAATGATATAAGACGAATACACTTGATGTATTAGGGTTACAGAAAACCTTGAAGCTGCGCAAAAAATCATTAACCTATCTAGGTCTAAAGGATCTCTATTTATAACATATAGAGTCCTATACAATCTCCTACAAATATTGAATAAAATAACTTCCATAACCGACTCATACTTATCACAAAATCATAAACAGTTTTAACTACCATTCTGATGTAAACAGTTGTAACTGTTACACATTCAGTGGTAACTGCTTCAATTGTAATATACGACTAAGTACAAATATATAATCAGTGTTAACTGTTTCATATATAACTAACAGTTACTAATACATAAGCAGTTTTAACTACTTACAGACACATAACTATCAGTTGTAATCTATCTTCAATCAGTTGTAACACTTGTCTTCTCTTCAGTTTTCTTCTATCAGTTGTAACTTCATAAAGACAGTTTTAACCTTCAAAGCAAACAGTTTTAATCACTTGTACTCTGTCTTCTCATCAGAACTTCAACTCAGACCTGAAACAGTTTTGACCCAACAATCTCCCCCTAAACTTAATCTGTCCTTCACAGCATTAAGTTTCTTCTAATCCTCCATTATAAGCTTCACAAAATTCTTTCAAAACTGTTAGTCTTTTCTTCTCTTCCTCCTATCAATCTCTTCCTTCTTATGAATCTGATTTAACACCATGTATACCAGTTCTAGAGCTACATCATCTAACACTGCAGCTTGTAACCTTGCATTTCTCAAGCCCATCAAAAATCTCAGATTGATATCATAAAATCTATCTGTCAATAACCACATAAACACTGCATCCTCCATAACAATCTGATGTACTCCAGGTTTAGCATGATAAATCCAATTTCTGACCTTGCTAAAAGTAGCAAACTGAAATGGAAACTCTTCTGGCTCAAACATAGCTTTAATCCAATGCCATGTAACCTTTTCAACCAGATTATCAAATCTTTTCAAATCTAAATTCTTTTCCATTCCAATCTCATACATCCTCACCAAATCAGTCCTACTAATCCTCTTTATCAAATCCCTAAAAGATCTCCACCAAGATATATTTCCATCTGCTCTTTCAACCTTAATCTTGTGAATCTTAACAGGATTGACAAATTGCTCTATAGACCAATCAATGATACCAGGTAATTCAACATTAATTACCTCAGATTCCATAGGCTGTAATAGAATAAACTCCTTCAATTCATCAATATTCCTTTCTCTATCAGGAATTTCATCTAACTCTCTCTTCTTTTGCTCAAGCTCATCTTTCCTCCTCATCTCAGCTTCTATCTTTTCTCTTTTTTCTTTTTCTTCCTTTTCCTTCAATTTTCTTTCTTTTTCAGCCTTTTTCCTTTCCTTTTCAACTTCCTGCTTTTTCTTCTCAGCTTCTTTCTTTTCTGTTTCTTTCTTTTCAATTACATCAGGATTCAACTCATCTTTATCCCATAACTCCTGCAATCTCTCTAAACTCATCTGTTTTAAAGCATTCAAAGGAATATACCCACCTTTCAATTTTGCAATCAAGTTCTTCTTCATTTGAGCTTTTGTTGGTGGTTTTGCAGCCTTCTTCTTTCTTGCTTCTTCTGCTTTCTTCTTCTTAAGCTGATCAACTAGATATTCAATATCATCCTGTCTCTGCTCTTTCAACAAATACTCATCCCATTCTGCCACTTGCTCTTTTGTCATTTTTACAAATTTTCCTTCCTCAACCTCAACATCAATCAAGCCCTCTGCATTTAGCTCAGCCTGTAATCTTTCTGCATATTCAGTATCATGAGCAGTTACTTCTGGTGGCACTGGTTTTTGCTTCTTCTTCTTTGGTTCTTCTACCAGTTTTCCCTTGCCTTTATCTTTAGGATCAATCTTTGGCAATTCTTTCTGTTGAACAGGAGCAGCAGCAGGTTCTCTAATTTGAAATCCAGGCAAAGATGGTTGTTGTGTAGATTTCTTCTTTGGAGTTTCAACCTTCTTTCCTGTTCCAGTCATCTTAGCAGTTTTAACTGGAATGCTCTTCTTTCTAGTTTTTTCAACTTGTTGAGCATCAGTTTTAACTTCAGTCTTCACTTCTTCTTTTTCAACTGCTATCTCAGGTTTACTCACCTCTTCACCATCATCCTCATCAATCTTTAACTCCTCAGTCTTATCATCCAAAATCACCTCTGTAGTTTGCTCCACTGACCCAACAACCTCAGTATGATCAGACCCAACAACCTCAGTATGATCAGACTTATCTTCATCTGCCACTGATTCCTTCATTTCTGTTTCCACTGTCTCAAACACTGACTCATTAACCTCTGGCTCTGTAGGTGGTGTTGGAGGTGTATGCACAAATTCATCTTCCACTGGTTGTTCCATTTCAATGTCTTCATCAACTTTTTCATCATCAGACACAACCTTCTCATTCTCATTCCTCTTATCACCCATATTTGTCCAGACCTTCTCCCCCTTTTTGAAAGCATTTTGTTTAAAATTATAAGTCTCTTCAGGTTCTGAAGTATCATGAACCACATATTTCCTCCCTTTCTTCAAACATTGAATAACAATCTTCTCTAACTGCTTCACTTTCCTCTGCAACTGAGTTATAACTTCATCCTTAACCTTATTCTTCTTCCTCTCTTGTACAAACTCAGCCCATACATAATCAATCATTTTTGTCAATTCCAAGTTAGTTCTAGCCTCAACACCTTCAGAATGTGAATCCTTTGGTGAATCATTGACATCATTAAACTCTGACTCATGCCTAGCATGATCATCAAAGTCCCCTTGGTTCTTGGTACTGGGACCACTAGGATCATCTACAGGTGTAGAATCATGTCCATGTGTTGCCTCTGATTGGGTCTTATTAATGTTACTTCTGTCCTGCTCTGCCAGTGGGCTAGAAGCAGTAGAAGCAGCCCTCTCAGAATGGTCACCCCTCTCCTTATGGACCACATGTTGTTCTGGACCACTGTCCATTGACTGAGATGACTGAGCAACATAATCCTCAGACATCTGTGTTCTAGCCTTTTTGGCTCTAGAAGATTTTGCTGTTTTGGTCCCTTGTTTTCTCTTAGTACCCCCAACTACTGTGGGTTGAGAAGTGGTGGGTGGAACCATTCTCTCAGTAGTTGGTTCAGCTTCAGTTGGTAGTACTGATGCTGTGGTGGAAGGTGCAGGAAGCATTGTAGAAAATAATGTTGTAACCTTCCCATAAAATTTAGTATCTCTCTTCATATTTACAAAAACTTTTGGTTTAAAAGAGACAATACCAATAATCTTTTCAAGTGCAGTTATATTAGGAATTTGTTCATTTAAGAACAACTGCACAAAACGTGGATACATCAAAAACTTAATCTTTGGCTGCTCAATGTTTCTAAGCATACCAGAAAATATCAGATTTGAAAAATTAAACTTTTGACCAGTTGCAAGACAAGCAATTGCATAAGCAATGTTGCTTCCAAACTGCTCAAAAGATGATCTCTTAGATGATAAGCAGTGTAAAATTGTATGTATTAAAAATCTCCACTGATGAGAAAATAAGGTTTTCTGAAAAGTAAAAATTTCAAAAGAACCCTCATAACCCATCAATCGTAAAGTATCATACATAACAGTATCCTCTAAAGAAGATATACCTGCCTCATCATCTAGTTGTAATGAAGCTCTAACAGTAGCTTCTGTGATTACAACACGTGTATCCATAACTTCTGAAATGATTCTTTTAATCCCCTGTTCCTCTTCTATTGATGCATTCACCCAGAAATTGTTGATATGATCGTGAGATATTATGGGTGCTACAGTGAGAGCATGACGAATATGTGAAGCACGAAGGAAATCAATGATTTCCACATACTCGTTTGCCTCTGCAGGTTTCATTAAGAATGCAATCATATTGTGATCTTTTCCAATCGGTAGTTGAACAGTAGACGAAGTCGATGCCATGATAAGAAATCAAGTAATCGAGAAGAATCGAAGATGATTTTACAGAATCGAAAATCAATGAGACTTATCGCAGTTGTTTGTATGTGAAATTTTGAAAGCGTAATGAGAAACCCTAAGTGTTGAGAGTTAAGTACTGAAATTAAATCAGTTGTAAGCCCTAATTTGAACAGATCCCCAATTATAACTAAAACAGTGTTAATTAAATAAAATAACACGTTCAGTGATAACTGTGAAAATAACCATCAGTGGTAATCAACACTTGGTTTCTCAAATGCATCATTTACATAATTAAGCTAGCAGTGCTAACTTGTACAAGCAGTACCAACCGACCAAGGCAGTGCTAACTTAATACAAGTAGTACTTCAGTTCTAGCAAAATCATATAAACAAAGCAGTGGTTGAATTTTTTTTTTTTTTTTTTTTTTTTTTTTTTTTTTTTTTTTTACCGAAAGCAAACTCCACAAGCAGTGACTCTTCAGAAACACCTGCATAAGTTAGACTCCAAAACCTAGCAATATAACGTGCAGTGGTAATTCCAAACAAAAATACAAGTATACAGTGTTAACTATACACCAACAGTGGTGAAGTGATTATTACCACTGTTTATAATAAAAGTAAGAAACAGTGATAACAATACCCATTACACACAATCAGTGTTTAATTAACAAATCAGTATTAACCCAAATTGAAATCACAGTAGATATTATTCACAGAAGGCAGTAACAAGAGAAATAACTTATGACAAATTGATCATTCCAATACTAGTAACCAAGAATGTGAATCTGCCTACATCAAAAGCTTTTGTAAACAGATCAGCAAACTGATTATCAGTATGAACTTTCAAAATTTGAATAAGTCTTTTCTCATTACAATCTCTAATGAAATGATATCTGATTTCAATATGCTTTGTTTTAGAATGTTTAACTGGGTTATTAATAATACTGATTGCAGAGCTATTATCAATAAAAATAGGAGTATTAAGAAAGGTAAAACCATAATCTAGCATCTGATTCTGAATCCATAGCACTTGAGCACAGCAACTTGCAGCTGCTACATATTCTGCCTCTGCTGTAGATGTAGATACAGTGGTTTGTTTCTTGCATTGCCATGAAACCAATCTTTCTCCCAAAAATTGACAACCTCCTGATGTAGATTTCCTGTCCAAATTAGCTCCTCCATAATCACTATCTGTGTAAACTATCAGATCAAAAGAATTAAACTTTGGATACCAAAGGCCCAATTTTGATTGACCCTTCAAATATCTAAAAATTCTTTTGACTGCTAGAAGATGTGATAGCTTTGGATTAGCTTGAAATCTTGCACATAAACACACTGCAAACATGATGTCAGGCCTTGATGAAGTGAGATACATAAGAGACCCAATCATTGATCTGTAAAGATGTTCATCCACACTCTCCCCCTCAAGATCTGCATGTAATTTCTTGTTTGTCTCAACTGGTGTGCTTGCAACTTTTGCATCTTTGTACCCAAACCGATCCAGTATATCATTCACATACTTACTTTGATGAATAAAGATTCCTTCTTTCTGTTGCTTTACTTGTAGCCCCAAGAAAAATGTTAATTCCCCCATGGAGCTCATCTTGAACTTTTCATGCATCAATGATTCAAACTCCTTGCAAAGACTATCCTTTGTTGAACCAAAAATGATATCATCTACATAAAATTGAACCAGTAGGATATCATTCTTAATTCTTTTAGTAAACAAAGTTTTATCTATTGCACCCCTTTTGAATCCATTCTGCAACAGATATTCTGAAAAAGTATCATACCAGGCTCTAGGTGCTTGATGTAATCCATAAAGAGCTTTATCCAGTTTGAAAACTTTATCAGGAAATTTAGAATCTTCAAACCCTGGTGGTTGACATACATAGACCTCTTCCTGTATAGTGCCATACAGAAAAGCACTCTTAACATCCATCTGATACACAATGAATCCCTTAAATGAAGCATAAGCCAAAAACAATCTAATTGCCTCTATCCTTGCAACAGGTGCAAAAACCTCATCATAATCAATCCCCTCTTCTTGTGAATACCCCTGTGCAACCAATCTAGCCTTGTTTTTGATCACTATACCTCTTTCATCCTTCTTGTTCTTGAAAATCCATTTAGTACCAATTGCCCTCTTCTCTTTAGGCAAATCAACCAATGTCCAAACTTCTTGAATCTTAAACTGAAGCAACTCCTCTTGCATAGCTTCAATCCAACTAGGATCTCTCAAAGCTTCAGTAACCTTCTTTGGTTCTGTTTGAGACAGAAAACAGGCAAACAAAGAAGTATTAACAGCTTCTGTATCAAGATTTACTTCTTCCTCATTTGCTGAAGCTTCAAACACCTGACTTTGATTTCTTGTTTTAACAGCTGATTCAATATCTCCTATTACATTCTCAAGTGGATGATCTTTATGAGTAATGTATTTAGATGCTGCTGTTTCTTGAATACTCTCCTCTAAGTTGGTAAAATTTCCTTCTTGACCAGACTCACTACTTGACACTTCTCTTGCAATTCTCTTTGACAAAGGAGTAGAACTCATCAAATGTAGATAATTCAATTGTTCCTGCTCTGTGTCAAGATGCTTTGTAGGTGTCTGATCAACATTCACACCTGCCTTTGTATTCTTCTGTACTGGACTCACATCACTGTCTTCTGTACTGTCTTCAATAACAGGTCTATCAGAATCATCAACATGAGAAAATGATGTTTCATCTGATTTTCCTGTTTCCACATCCTGTGATGTCATTGGTTGATCAGTATCAAACACTTCTGGAGGATCAGGAGACCAAATTGGAAATAATATATATTCCAATGAATCATTCTTCTTTCCAACTGATATTCCTTATTTTGCTCTACCTTCTTCATCACTTGTTCCTGCATTTGTACCTGCACTTGTACCTGCACTAGTATCCACATTTGTATATCTAAAAGCAGTATTAAGTGCATCAATATCAAACAGTGATTCAGGACCTTTTCCCTCAGGATTAACAGTGTTTTCATTAAAAGTAATGTGCACTGTTTCTTCTATGATTCTGGTCCTTTGATTGAATACCCTATAAGATTTACTTTGAATAGAATAACCAACAAATATCCCCTCATCAGCCTTACTCTGAAACTTACCTAAGTGATCTTTGGTATTTAAGATTGTACAAGGACACCCAAAAGATTTTAAGAAACTAACCAAAGGCTTTCTCTTAAACAACAGTTCATATGGTGTCTTGTTATGAGGCTTAACAACTAATACTCTATTCTGAACATAACAAGCTGTGCTAACTGCCTCTGCCCAAAAAGACATAGGTAGCTTTGCATCAGATAGCATGGTTCTAGCAGCCTCAATCAGTGTCCTATTCCTCCTTTCAGCTACTCCATTTTGTTGAGGAGTTCTAGGTGCACTAAATTCTCTCTTAATACCTTTAACTTCACAGAATTTATCCATCTCATGATTTTTAAATTCTGTTCCATTATCACTTCTGATGATCTTTACTCTTTTATCCAATTGATTCTCCATCTTAGTTATAAATGATCTAAGTATTTCACCTGTCTCATCCTTTGTCCTAAGAAAGAAAACCCATGTAAATCTAGAATAATCATCAATAATCACAAGACAGTAAGACTTTTTCCCCATACTACTTATACTGGTTGGTCCAAATAAGTCCATATGCAATAAGTGTAAGGGTGTGATATTTGTATTCACAGATTTGGACTTAAATGAGGATTTGTGTTGCTTTCCCTTTTGACAAGAAACACAATGATCATCACATGAATAGACCTTTTCAGGCAAACCTCTAACAAGCTTGTTTTTGACAAGTTTATTAATGGTTTTGAAATTCATGTGACACATCCTCCTATGCCACAGTTCAGATTCATTCACACTTGCTTTAGAAATAAGACAGTTTAAATCAGGTTGAGGTGTCATATTTACTAAGTCACACTTATATACATTATCTTGTCTTGGAATTCTCATCAAAATCATGTTTTCTGGTATTTTGAATTCTTTGGACAAGATAAGGCATTCAGTGTCAGTAAAAAGAACTGGGTTCTTTTTATCTGTGATTTGACTCACACTTAGTAAATTATACCTCAGTTGTTCCACAAAATAAACAATATCAAAACTTAGCTTTTCACTCTGAACTGTTCCTTTCCCTGTGATCCTTCCTCCTTTTGGATTGCTTCCAAAAGCTACATATCCTCCATCAAAAGATTTAAAGTCCTGCAGCTTTTCTTTGTCTCCAGTCATGTGCCGTGAGCATCCACTATCAATATGCCATAAGCTCTTAGGCTTGCCCTGCACAAATAGTCAAAAAGAGAATTAATTTCTCTTGGGAACCCAAACCAATTTGGCTTTGGGTTTCCCATGTGCATTCACATAATCAACTTTCTTAAAGATTATTGATTGTGAAGCACTGTTGGTATTTGGATCTGTTAATTTATCAGACTTAATAGGTGTCCAAATCCAACTAATTTTAGACTTAACAGTGTTCTTTGGCTTAACAGTTTTAACTGTTTTACCAATTGAAGATTCAGTGTTAATTTTGTTAACACTGTTTTTAAAATCAGTTACCACTGTTTTAGTCTTTGATCTTTTGGCTAATTTTGTTATTACTGCTGCAGTAGATTTACCTGTAACAGTGTTTAACATGGTAGCCTTTGAGTTTATCTTCTGAACTCTGGCAGTATGATCAACTTTTGATTGAAAATTTTGTTTGTTAATCATATTTGCTTTTGTCCATGACTGTTTTCTAATCCTTTGAACATTCTCAGGATTATGATAGCAGTCATATTGAAGATGACCCATTTTTCCACATATAAAGCAAGACATTTCTTTAATCACAGTAACATTATTACCCAGTTTTTGTGAAATCATTTGATTCCAATTTCTTTGATTACCTCTGGGTTTTTGATTTTGAAAACTCTGTGAAGAAGAAGCACTTGCTTTACATTTACAATTCACACAGTTATTCACAACAGATTCAACAACAGGTTTAGTAACTGAGTTAACTGTATTACTAACATATCCTAACCCATGTTTAGATTTGTTAGTATTCAAGCTCACCTTCTGTAAGTCCAGTTTAACCTTCTCCTTAAACATTTTCTTACCCTCTTCTAGTTTATCAGTTTTAAGATTAACAACTAGATCAGTAATTACTCTCTTCACATCCTCACATGTTGACTCAGACTTAGATGATTCAGATTTCACACTCTTCTCACTATCAGATGTCCTATCACTCTGATCATCTTCTTCAGTCCAGTCACTTACTTCACCTTCTACAAACAGATCATCATCAGATAAACTTTTAATTGGATCAGCCTTTTTAACCTCATCTACCATTCCTCTTTTAAGTGAATTGATATCAATTTCACTTTTGGGAGGAAAGTAGGTGTGATTATAAGGTGGAGGTACATTATTGTATCCTAATCCAGTCTTAAGTTTATCATGAATCTGTGAATTAATAAGTTTATTTACACTCTTTGAAGCATGTTCTAATTTACTTACATCAAGCCTTATACTATCTCTTTCACATGTGACCTCAGTAAGTTTCTTAGATAACAAATCAACTTTATCTTTAAAAGAGTCTCTCTCCCACCTAGCATATTCAATGTCATACTTAAACTGTGTTGCATTGACTTCATATGCCTTTATTTGATTTTCCAGATTTTCAATGACTGCTATGGTGTGTTTACTTTTGATTTCCCATTGTTTTAGTTCCTCACACACTTTTATATTATGATCTCTGTAGTGTTTAACAGTTTGTTTACAAACAGCAGAACATAATTTATTTTGTACCTCAGTAGGAACTTCTGACTTTTTGTCAGATTCTGCAATGGCCATGAGACATTGATTCTTCACAACATGCTCTTCTTGATCACTCCAATCCCATCCACAGCCATCCATAGACACCAAAGCATTTGCTGAAGCCCCCTGAATTGGAATGTTTCTTGTCTGTGTTCCAGTGCTTCCAGATCTCTGACCATTACCATTCTGCTCTTGCCTAGGGTTTCTGCATTCTCTGGCAAAGTGTCCCATCTTGTGACAGTTGAAACACTCAATCTTGCTCTTATCAAACCAATTTGCATCATTCCTCTTGTATGCAAAGTTATTTCTACCAGTCCTCTGCATGAACCTTTTTGCTCTCTGAGTAATCAATGCAATTTGCCACTTGATGTCCATCTCTTCTAGATCATCACCATCAAATTGTTCCAGATCTTCATTAGTAAGTGAAGAATTCACATTACTTGCAAAGAAAGATTCCAATATTTGATCATTAGAATTATTTGATGATGATCCTGCTCCTCCTGAAACATGAGTAGAACCCATTTGACTTGATTCTGCTTTTGTTCCAGCCATAGACATAAAAGCAGCATTATGACTGTATCCAGTTGCTTTCCACCTCAGACTCAAAGTTCCTCAGATCATTGTATATATCTTCTAGTTCCTTAACTTCAATGTCTGAACTCTGCCTCAATCCAACAGTATAAATTGTCCATTCATCACCTAATGATCTCAAGAACTTTCTGTTAAGATCTTCTTTGTCAATCTTAACCTTGTGATTTTCCAATTCTCCAACTAATTTAGTAAACCTATCAAAGGTTTGAGTTAGAGTTTCAGATTTCACATGGCTAAAATTTTCAAATTGTTGTTTTAACAGAGATCTTTTATTCTTTTTGGTGTTATCATTACCACCAAACCTCTTCTCAATTGCCTCCATCAGTACCTTGGGATCTTCACAATTATCAAATCTGCTCTGATGCTCATTCGGAATGGAAAGCAACAGAGTACTAAGTGCTTTGTACTCAGTAGATCTGATTTTCCTCTCTGCTTCAGATGTTGGTGGTGCTCTTGGTTGCTTTACTCCATCTCCATCAAGCGTTACTGGTATACCATTAACAACAACCTCCCACATCTGATAATCCGTGAGAAGCATATATTGCCTGATTCTGACCTTCCATAGGTCAAACTCATCTGGTTTAAGCATTGGTATCTTTGTTGCTTGAATTCCTTCATTGCCTTCAGACGCCATTGAAATCAAAACTTAATATCTGAACTAAACTCAAATACTAATACTAATAATCCCAGATCTTCCTGTCTTCAAAGCTTCACAAGCTCTGATACCACTTTGTTAGTCCCTGTTTAACTTAATAAACAATCTTACTTAATAAGCCTTGAATATATTATTGAGAAGTTGCGGAATCACACTCAATAATATTAAGAAGATCAATGAATATTAATTATTTAATGAACACAATAATATACCGGAAGCTTCAATCTTATTAATGATATAAGACGAATACACTTGATGTATTAGGGTTACAGAAAACCTTGAAGCTGCGCAAAAAATCATTAACCTATCTAGGTCTAAAGGATCTCTATTTATAACATATAGAGTCCTATACAATCTCCTACAAATATGGAATAAAATAACTTCCATAACCGACTCATACTTATCACAAAATCATAAACAGTTTTAACTACCATTCTGATGTAAACAGTTGTAACTGTTACACATTCAGTGGTAACTGCTTCAATTGTAATATACGACTAAGTACAAATATATAATCAGTGTTAACTGTTTCATATATAACTAACAGTTACTAATACATAAGCAGTTTTAACTACTTACAGACACATAACTATCAGTTGTAATCTATCTTCAATCAGTTGTAACACTTGTCTTCTCTTCAGTTTTCTTCTATCAGTTGTAACTTCATAAAGACAGTTTTAACCTTCAAAGCAAACAGTTTTAATCACTTGTACTCTGTCTTCTCATCAGAACTTCAACTCAGACCTGAAACAGTTTTGACCCAACAGATAGGATCTGATCAACCCTAATACTATGAATATGCAGTTATCTCCAGTTACAGTATGAAACTATGAACTTTCCTTTAAAAGGCACGGTACTTCGTATAGCGTTGGAAACACCTCGTGTGGAGTACAAATACGTGGAAGCTAAGGAAATGCCATGGATTGTTTCATCGTGTATTACCTAGAAGTGACCCTTCTAGAACTGTGGTCTAGGAATCAAAGCTGTGGAAATGCTTGTTGCACTGTACACCGTTAGTACACCTAAGATCTGGAACACTGTGGAAATGCTTAAATGCCCAGTACACCGTTAGTACATCTAGGGTTTGGAACACTGTGGAAATGCCTAATTGCCCTGTACACCGTGATTATTCCTAGGGATGAACGCCTGACTGTAAAGGAGGGTCTATATTTACGATGGTTAAGTATGTGCTTCAACAGATACAATACAGGGTAGTGTCAATTATAATACCTAGACATGCAAAACCCTAATCAGACCAATAGTTTAACATACATAGGATACAATTAGTATTTGCCATGATAAAAGTAAATAGACGATTAGGTGTTAAGAAAGGTCAGTAAATACAATTGCGGTCTGTTGCCTTATGCCTGCTCCCTAGATAAATCAAGGGTGACTTTGTCTTATTCAAGCAAAAGTTCAGGGGGGTTTGAAAACAGCCTGATCTGATCAGAATCATGATAACCTAGGATTCCAGTGACATATGTTTCTAGGGTTTCACCTGAACGTAGGGTCTTAGCGTTTACACCGAAAGTATGTCTGCTTTTTATCTGGTAAATCTCCAATCAATTTTATAATGAACATCATCCCAAAACTCTAATTATCCAAGTTTCAGCAATCACATCTCTACCTGTCTGCTTATTCCCTATCTCTTATCTCTGTTATTTACTTTACTGCACTTAGGATAAATTAGAAAACCAAATCAATCCAAAATCTATCTACCTACCCCCATCCTAATTGCGACCATAATCTTTGGTGACTCGCTTCATTTCAATTCACTCCGATAAAAGAACGAATTCGAGTTATACTTACTGCTTGCTCCCAAGGTAGGTAGTACTTATAGTTTGAGCCCCAGCTCATATAAATTTAAAACTCACTGTCTGCCACCTCTGTTGACGTTGGAACAACGACCGGAGTTAAATCCGACCGACCGATAGAGCTGCGACAAGTTTTTGGCGCCGCTGCCGGGGATCGTAGAGCGTTCCGATTTGAAGCCGCCTTAGATATTCTAGCTTTTAGGAGATCCTTTCCAGTTAGGTTTTCCCAAACTTAATTGGTAGTTATTTGCTTTCCGTAGAATAAATAGTTTAATTTAGTTAAATTAAAAATGAAAAGTACAAAAACATCTTTCTATGATTCATTTCCTTCTAGCCCCATTTCTCCACTCGCCCTCAAGACGTCCGAAGAAATGATGGCCATGGATGACACTGAGTTCTTTGTCTGCTTAGAACGAGAGTTGGAATCTGAAGTCTACTCTTCATCTTTATCCTCTTCTTAAGATATCTCCATTAATTCAGACGATGAATCTAGAACCATAGGGCAATTCTTAAACCTTAACTTAGGAACCCATGATTCTCATCAGAAGATCTCAACTTCTGCGTCTAGCATTCTAAGCTACCAGGTTATACCTGCTTCTGAGATTTCATATTCCTTAGAAAACTTCTTTCAATTCCCTACTTCATCTGGTTTTGTCGAGAGTAACTCTAAACATCTTCAACACTTTCGTTTTCCACCCATTTAAGAACGTCTTCCACCCTGGGATGAAGAAGTTTACGAATACCCTCCAAAATCACCGATCTTTTTGAACCTTGTACCCGAACCGGAGTACACCATCTATCGTGTTGTTGATAGGACTTTACCAATCAAACCTGAAGAAAATATCCGCTACGTAGGTAACTCTTTTGATCATGATAGGAGATTAGATGTTTGTCGGGCATTTGCTAGACAACTCAAAACGTCTGACTTTCCTTTTTCGGTTAAACAAAGAGAAGTCACTCGTAGGATAAAGAAACAGGTTGGTATTCTCCACCATCTTCCAAATCAAAAGGAGGAAGGTATCTTCACACATTATCGAGAGCAAGAACTAAAGCTTAAATCAGAAATAGACCTACTAAAGGACCTATTCGCCTGCACTGATTATCAACCGGTTTCCCAAACCCTAATTAATCGTTATGTTGCGGCTATGATTTATGAGCTTGAGTTCTGGATCAACAAAGATCCCACTATATCTCTCGTCATTTCTGATAAAATTCCATTCTTCGTTGACCCCGCTACTTACATGATCGACAAGTTGTTAGAGATATTCCCTGGAGCCACTGACGATAACATGGAAGCTGCTTTCTTTGCTGGAAGGAAGGATATTAACGTCTCACTGACTTTGTTATTTGCTCAGTCAAAATTTCCTTTCACTGTTTCACAAACATCTTTAATCGAAGAAATCACGGAGTCAGTTCACACTACCACCGGAGATCCCGATTCGAGAGAAGAATGGGAATTTCAACAAACCCTAGGAATGCTTCTTCATGACTTGAACAATATAGATGACGGATCACAAAACGGAATTTCAAACCCTAAGAAAGTTAGAAAGGAATTTAACAAGTTTATCGACAATCTTCTAGATTTAGGCAAAAAGGAACGTATGTTTCTCACTGAGCACGAACGATTCTCATTACATCCCGCGGACCTAGTTGATTCTGTCATTAAGATCCTCACTTGTGACTTTATTCCTCGCTACACTTTCCCTCAACCAAGAGCACCAAATTCACTTAAACAATTGCTCATGGGCAATACTCAATAATTCGAGCTACCGACTTTAACCAAGCGCTTTTTGGGAGGCAACCCAAACTTTAGTTAATTTAGTTTTATTTTAAGTATTTAGGATAAGTAATATTAGTGGTTAATTATTAAATTTAAAAGCTTTCATTTAAAAACACAAGAAAACGTTCTTTTAAAATTCAAATTCGCGCAACACAGTAACAAATTTCAGACATTTTCAGAAAGTTCGAAAAAGTTTATTTTTAAATTTTGAAAAAATCAATTTTGAATTTGTCTTGGATTTTAAAGAACACAAAAAGATTGTCTTGTTTTAAATAAAAACGTATACGATTTCGCGTACGATTCGCAATATCTTTTCAGACTGCGCGTAAAGATTCAGAAAATTACGAACATACTTTTTAAAATTATTTTATTGAAAATTTTAAACTTTAAAATTTTACTTGTATGTTTCGTATCTTTCGCGAATTTTAAATCGCACGCGTTTGAAAGGGTATAAAAGGGACTTTTGACCACACACATAAGACAAAATCATAAAAACTTCATCTTCTTCCCCCTTTCCCTCTCTTCACCGTCGGCCCAACCCACCACCATCACCAAATCTTCATCTCTTCACCATTTTGCATGATTCCAAGCTCAAAATTCATCATTTTATGATCTTTCTTGCATCCACAACATCACTACATCAAGTTTATGGTAATCCTTGACCTAATTTTGTGATTTTCATGAAACTTTAAAAATTAGGGCTTGTAACTCATTTTCATAGATTTCATGGTTAAAAGTTGCAATCTTTAGTGTTATTCCATGCTTATCTTGATGCTTAACATGATTACAAACATAATCTAGTGATTTGTTGGCTTAATTGCAAGTTTGAAGATTAAAGTGTTGACTTTTTGGATGAACTATGGCTAGTTTGACTTTTTGGTTGATTAATTGCTTATGTTGACTTTTGTTGATTGAATTATGCTTAATTATGATAGGTTAACATGCTTTGATTAATCGTTTGCAATTAGAAAATGGTTAAGCTAGTTTTTGGTAATTAAAGTAAGCTCATTTTTGATAAAACCATCATAAACATCATTTTTTTACTTAAAACTTTTATTTTTTAAACCATGTTTATGACTTTTCTAAACTTAAAAGCTTACAAAATTGTCAAAACAAGCTTCGGTTCATTTAATCATTTCTAAAGTTCATCACTTTAAATAATAAAGTGTATGACACTTTGAAATGGAATCAATAAAAACGCCATTTTCTAAAAACTACCATTTTGTCAAATGAGTTTACTTCTATTCTTTGCTCGGAACCATGTAATTGAGCTTCATGTCTTTTGGAAATTGCGGAAAGTTGGATTGCATATTAAATTGGTAATATGTCATTTTGTGATTAATTGATTCACTTGAGGTAATTATATGACCTTGGATTCATTCAAAGTATTAAGCTCATTTGAATTGATTAACCATAAGCGTAAAGTGTTTAAGTTTTTAGTCCTTGGGATAATTGACTTAGGTACTTATATACTTACTTTGATTATGCTAGAAATTTGGAACTTTGTGCCACTTTCCCTTGATTAGACATAAGCTAATAAGAAATTGGTGATTTGTGATTGGTTGCGGTTAGGTTTAGCAATTTTAAAATTTCTGGATATGCCCATTTCTAAAGCCTACATTTCCAATTTATTCTGAAAATCTGGAAACACTTTAGCATATCCATTAATATACCACTATTATGGTTTAATCTTTTCTTTTCTTTTGTCTCAGATGAATACTTGCCCGCCTTCACTCAGCTACTTGGCCAAATCTTCAAAGAATAGGTCACTCATTCGCCAGTGGTTGCAGCGACCAGTCGGCAGTAATCGTTATGTGGTATGGAAAGATATGATTAAGCTTGGAATCAGGGATGAATTGAAAAGTTTGATGATGTATGAGACCGAGGGTCAAGTAAACAATGCCCTTCTCCGTCTCTTCGATATAGATGAGTATGCATACCGAGAAGTAGTGACAGAGTTCATGATGACTTACCAGCTGAATCCAAAAATGAGCGTATCCGACAAAAGAAAGATTTCATTCAGGTTTCAGGAACAGATTCATCATATCTCAGTTGCCGACTTAGGAGTGTATCTTGGTTTATATACAGAGTCTCAGGTCAACTCTGCATGGTTCAGAAACAGTGTTCAAGACATCTCCAGCCTACCAAACAGGAACCATAAGGATATTTGGATGGATTTAGCAGGATCAAACTTTAGGAGCTGTGTTAAGTCATCCACTTTCATCAAGCTGGTTCATCACATCCTTCACAAGTTGCTAGCATGTTCTATATTTGGAAAGAAGGAAGGTGGAGCTGTGAGTGCCGAAGAATTGAAGTTCATGGAAGCAATCATAGGAGGAAAGAATCTGAATGTTGCTTTCTTGATCGCTGAGAGACTTTGGGATGAGACAGACTTGGATAAGCACATGTTGATGGGGTCGATTATCATTAGATTGCTGTATGGTATGGGATTGTTGACTGAGGCCCACACTGAGGAGTTTACTGTTTGTTCTCGTTCTTTGCCATTTAACTTGGAATACTACAAGTTGATCCATCTTGTTGAGGTAGATGAGCAGAGGCAGTGCCTATGGAAGAACACCAAACAGATCATTCCAGGATGTTGTCTCCCTGGGAAGCGTGTTAGAGGATCCTCACCTGTTGCAGATACTGAGGATGGCCCATATGATAGAGCCCGAGCACCTACTACTCATGCTAGTGTCCCGCATGGAGGAGCTGAGACAGCCGAGCCACCAGCTCAGGCTACTGTTCACTACACAGATCCAGTGACCTCGCTGACACAGTATTATCTTTTGCATGCTCTTCAGGTTAGCCGTTCCCATCAGCTGTTGATTTCCAGGAGACTTGGTATTCCTGACCCGGAGCCTTACATGTACCGATGCAGTCCACCACCACCAGCCATAGCACCACCACATACATTCATCCCATCACATACCACCCATACACCATCACCCGCTATCCGGACCACACCAGTACCAGAGAAGGTCCAGTCAGTTGAGACCGAGATACCGGTAGTTCAGCCAGTGATTTCTGCACCTGTGATTTCTCATCCTACCTAGCCAGTCGCCAGTGGATCTTACCGTGCTGACATGGTTTATTTTGGCACGGATGCTCTATCTTTTGACACTTCCAGGATGTTACTAAACCTTGGACCGATCTCTTCTTCAGATGTGCCCACCGAGACCATGCTTCGTCAGGCCTATATGAAACTACTTGAGGATGCCAAGATCACATCAGACATTCTGCTACAGTGGGGTATTACAGATCCGATGAAGCTGCCGGCAGCTACACTCAGAGATATTTTGATTCAGCTCAAGCTTATCACTGCTGAAGAAGGACAGAGAGTGTCGAGTGGCCAACAGTCAGTCGTAGGACCATCCACAGCACCAGCCCCTACTCAGCATGATGACATACCTGATCAGGGATCCCCAGCTTCATAGACCTGCCCCATTTGCATCACTTGACTTTAGTTTTAGACATTATTACTATTATTATCTTGTGTTTGTTTGGCTACTATTGGACCTTACTTTTGGAACTTATTTGTATCAGCCACTAGCTAGTTGATCACTCTATCCTTATTTACAGTATGCTATTACTTATTATGTTTTATTTTCTTTCTGTCAAATAAGTAGAAATGTTGTGATGAATGAAAGCGAAAATAGGCGAGATGGCGCACTTTCAAGAAGAAAATCCGTGAAGTCAAAAGGCAACCCGAACTAGCTTTCAATATTTGCAGACTGCGGAACATTCAACATCTCATGGAGGGATCTCGTTCTTCTCAAAACTTCCTTGTATCCAAGCACTTCACAGAACTAAGTGTGGGATCACTTCCCATATTACAAATACTTATCGAACTCACTCCAACTTCTTCAAAACCTAAAGTATGGGAGTCTACACCATAAGGATCCCTACTTAAAAGAATTGAAGTTGATTTCTGATAACATTGGATACATGACACCGGATGACCCAATTGAAGCTTACTGACCTTCAAGAAGAATGTAGAAGAAAGCTCGCTTCGACTCTCTCTCTCCTGCAAAATTTCATAAGCTTCAAAACGTTAAAGCGTTATCTAGGGAGTTTCTTAACCCTCTATCCATTTCATGATTACATATATTCTGTCTTGTTAGCTTGTTATAATCTATACCCTATCCTGAGCTTATCACTAAGTGTGGAATTCAAACCCAAATTTAACACTTAAGAAACATTTTCTTACATGTTCAAACTCTAAGTGTGGGATTTTACCTCCAGTAAAAACTCAACTCAAGAGAACATTAGGGACAATGTTCCTTTAAGTGTGGGATAGCTAGGTATAGAATACCTTGGATAATTTTAGGCGATTTTTATGTCCAAAATAGCATTACTCAGAAAATGTTTCCCAAAAAAATGAACTTTTTCAAATAAATTTTTTCAAAAATTCTTTCAAAAAAATAAAAATTATGGGTTAGATTGTGAAAATAACTCTAAGTTTTTGAGTTAAATACTTTCGAAAAGAATCATTCTCAAAATATGAGTAAGGTATTTTGGAATATAGGGAAAATAAGGTAGAAATTTCTCGAGCAAGAAACAATAATCTAAAAGGAGCATGTCTAGGCACATACAACCCTATTTTGTAGTGAGGTATCTTTAGCCTAAAAGCATTCATCTTTAATGCTTCACTTTCATTTCTTGTGTATGCCGATGCTTGCATCTCAGAATCATAACTTGCTCTAGACATACGTTTCAAGACCACATTGGTGTGTACCGTACGCGGTATAGGTGCAGCTAGATGACCTTGACATTCCTTAGGATTTAAACCCAATTCTTACATATCTCTTCAAGCCCAAAACCCTTCCGATACTCATTTTCGGTATCGATGATCCGCCTAGTAAACCCTGTTGAGCCTAAACCTTTCATTTTGTAAAAACCCTCGTACTCAACCCCTACTCACCCAAAAATTCCAAAAGCTTATCTTAAAATTTCTAAGGTCGTGAAAAACATCTTTTGGAACATCCTCTTCAATTATGCTCCAAAGTCTTCCTCTTCTGTGTACTCTAAAAGTCAAAAGTGCGAAAAATTGGCACGATGAAAGAAATTGAAGTTCAAGATCAAGGATCATAATTCCGAAAAGGATTTCTGAAGGAATCAACTTAATATATCCTTAGAAATTCTCTGGCAAAGAAGTTCTGAAGAAGAAAAGAAAAATAAAAAGTAGAAAATCAAGAAAAGAAAAAGAAATAGTTCCATCAAATAAAGCTGAGTGCTTCAAGTATCACCTTCTCAAGGAAAATTCGATAGAAGACAAGCAGCTACAAAATCCTCCGTTCTGTTCTGAAATTAAGTTTTTCACTATCTTTGAGTTTTAAGATGAGTCAAACCCCTACAACAAAACATATACCACTACCCATACCCCTAAACCTCACCAAACACTACAACCCGTTGAATGTCCTGGGATAGTTAGCACCATCCTCACCTAAGTGGTGGAGATCCGATTCTCGACCAAGCTTATGACGATGAGTGCTGCATGACTAGCTTATTTGAGCGATTTCATTTGTTCTAGATTGTTAGGGAACCCGATACACTTTGAGTGAATTGAGTGACCACCTTTAGTGAGATCGCCTAGTCATGTGTACTCCAAGATCACGAGGATTGGTAGTATGCCTGATGAGAATTACTTCTTGCTTCTGAAAGGATCATCTTATCCTTCCCCTTATTCTTAAACAGTCTTAGTCATATTAGAAGTGGTATCTTTTGAAATTATTTTGACTCACCCCTTAAAAAACCAAATTTTAAATGTTTTTCTAACTGAGTGTTGCTTGAGGACAAGCAACGCCTAAGTGTGGGATAACTTGATGTGACTCAAATAGTCATGTTTTTAAGGGCAATATTCCGCACTTTTTGGACGTATCTTTAGTGAAAACATTCCAAAATGATCATTATTTACTAAAATTCACTAAAGTGGTCTAAATATAGGCGTTGCTGCAAAAATCACCTAGAACGTCCAAATAACAAGCAAATTAGGGCGAATAAACGTGCACAAAATCCTCCGGTCTCATTTACCTTAAATAATATCACATTCTAACTTCATCATATGATAAAACAGGTAAAATCGAGACGGGAAAATCAAGAATCATGCAAATCGGATAAAGAACGGAGAAGACTGAGCGGTATCTGACCCTATAAAGTCAATTCGGCTATGCTTAAGCTATACACATCCAATTTCAGTGAAGTTGGCATCATTAGAAGCGTAACGGAATTACGAAGACACAGGCGAAAGAATCAGGTCAAACGGACGCATAACGAAGGAGATACGCGCGCTTTAAGCAACGAACGAATCAGATGGACACCGTATACGGCCCTGGTAACCGTATACGGCCCTATACAGACCGTATACGGCCCTATACAGACCGTATATGGCCTTTTATACACCGTATACGGCCCTACCAAGGCCGTATATGGCCCCCCTGCCCCCGTATGCTGCTTCGTTTGCTTGTACGTGCTGTTTTGCGAGTTGTACGGAAGATTTGAAGCTTTGCCTATAAATAGAGGGTCACCCCTCTTCATTCCATACACCTTCACACATTTTCTCATTCTCACATTTTTCTCATTTCTCTCTTTCTTTCACTTTCTCTCTCTAACTTTCTCTCTCTAGCACTACTCTTAGGAGTTAGAGGAAAGGTTAGTGTTGAGCTTACGGTTCGAGTCTAGAGGAAGGTTTAGCTTGGTAATCTTGTTGTAACAAGTTTTTCAAGTTCAGACTATTTGTAATCCTCAGTATTACGCTGCTGTATTCCAGGTGATATCTAAACTTTACTTACTGTTATAATGCTTGTGCTTTATGTTATTTCAGTTTGTATTCTGCATATTGCCATGTTTATAGAGTAGTTTAATATTGTGATTGTTGAAATGTAGATATTAGGAGTAGGGATGATGTTAAATTAATATTTCATTTGTACGATTGGAAATTGTTATTGTTTGTCCCTATACTTGGATCTAACGTAATCGAGTCTATATAATTGCTAGCGGAAATAACAATTATATCGCGAACTAATCACACGAACAATCAAAACACAATAATGATTAAACCAAATGTTGTATATTCGATTATAGTCTATCAGATTACAGGGATTTCGACAAATGATGTTTAGGGTTTGTCTACCCTAAACAGAAAACGTAAATACGAATTTATACAAACTCTGGCACCTGCGACATCGCACACGACGTCGCAGGCCCAAGCCCATGCGACGTTGACTACGTCGCAGGCCCAAAACCTGACGTCACACCTGCGATGTTACAGACAACATCGCAGGAGTCAGGAAACACAAATCTAATAACAAAACGAACTACGAGCTAGACCAACTGACAGACACACAAATTGCATCAACAAACTCCCCCGTGTCTTCAGCTTGGTCTTCAAAAATTTCATCTTCTAAACCCAGCCCGCAGGAAATTGTCCGTCAGCATGAATTCCATGAGTTACACAAACAGTAACAACTTTGTAAAATTGTTCGGCCAAACGTTTGTTAAACTCATTCTTCTGACCAACACGAATCCGATCATCATAGAGTTTTCTCAAATCTTTTTCATGAAAGTTAATCAAACTCATCGGATCATACAATCTAAACGTTGATTGTTTCAAATTCCAAATTCCTCCAACTTCTGGCCACGGTTCTGAATCTGGAACAAAAGTAATAACCGCTTCACCAGTTTGTGAATCGAGTTCCCATTTAACAAGTCTTCGCAGAAAATAATAAGGAACTGGTTCCAAAGGTATCTCAGTCAAACAGTTAGCTGGTGGATAATGAACTTTAACCATAGGCTTCCTGGTAACTGGATCAATTTTCTTTTTGAACGTATACCGAATACCCAACGTCGGTTTCAACTTGGAATATTTCTTCGATAAAACTTCTCGACGTAAATTCCTCTGAATAAACTCAGCATAATCATTCTCGAACGGATTATTCAAATTAAGCTGAGCTAATCTATTAATCTCTCCTTTCGGCAACGTGCTTAATCGATCAAAACGCATTTTGAAGTATTGAACTCCATCCGCTCTCTTAATCATAAACAAATTTCTCTGACACTTCCAGCTTTTAATAACTCCGGTGTAATTTCGACTAACCCGGTAAACTTGACATCTAACTGGAATAGGAACTGGATTTCGTCCCTTAGGCCACCATTGCTTGTTTCTTTCTTTCTTTTCTTCAGCAGTGTATTTCCTTGGAATATCCGTAGATTCAGGTTCAGGAACTGCTAAGTCCGGTGCCTGTGACTCTTGAGCTGGAGTTGATGTCGATTCTTAAGCAGGCTTTGCAGAAGAACTTGATTCTCCACGTTGAACTTTAGCAGGCCTCTCATCTTCACTCGAGTCAGATTCTATAATCGGTGCACCATCGTAAACTTCCCCAGATTGTGCATCATCATAAGCTTCATCTGAATCTAATTGTTCATCTTCAATCGAAATATCATCATCCATATCGAAAACCTTCTCAGATTCTGCCTCAGAACCAACTCCACTGGCCATTCTCTAAATAAACGATAAATCAGCGAATGAATAATCAACGGCCAGCGGTCTCGGCTGTCCTGGAATATCATCAACACAAAAGTAATCCAAACGTAGAACAGTTTCATTAACATTTTCAATTACAGGAGTGGGGGTTACATTTTCAGGTCCTAGTGACTCTACATTTGGGCCCCCAGACCCAATCTCCCCCGAGGCACTAGACCTAGCCTCCAAAACATTAACCCTGAGCTTTGTTTCCTCAAGCTCCTTAGCTTGAACCTCGATCAGTGCAGCTTGCGCAGCAATCTTTTCATCTTGAGCGTCCATCTTTTGCTGCATCTTCCGCATATCATCCATCATTTTCTGCATAAATGCTGGAGTGGGCTCAACAGCGAAAACCTGTTGAGGAGGTGGAATAACAGGAGGTGTTGCAGAAGAAGACTGACGAGGATGACGACGACGAAGCTACAAATCTGTGTCGGTTGGGTCATCACCGCCTCTAATACGTTTCCCGGTATTCCGTGCAACATAACGTCGACCTTCCCTGATACGAGGTGCAATTCGCTTGGCTCGACGCGGTTGTGTGCGTTGAATGAAATACATCTCATTTGGGTGCGGGACAGCACCATCAGAACCAGGAGGTGTTGAACCACCGTCATCATCAGTTCCAGAATCCGATCCCTCAACAGTATCATGAGACGCTGAATTGTCCGATTCGACATGCCCAAATTGCTCAATATTTTCCAAAATAGCATCCACATGCTCCCCCGCAGCTTGAACAGGGATGTTCACAAGTGGTTGCTGCGGTTGCTGTGGTGCTGGAACATCCATGTACTGAGGATCCGGAGGCGGCACGTAATTCTCATTCACAATAGCACCAAATAAAACAACATCTGGTGGCGCCTGAACCCCTCTTTCATAACCAGCACAAACAGTAAAGATCCGATTCTGCATCGGTGAAATCTTCAGTCTCTGATCAATATCACCCAGTGCCTGAAGAGCTGGATGATGGCGATTGATGTGAAGCTGAATGAAACGCGGATATAATACCCATTTCTGATCCCCGGCGTTTGCATTGTCGACCATTGCCTTGAATATAAAACCAGAGAAATTGAATGGCTTGTTGTATACTAAAGCCAACATAGCAGAAGCCAAACTCCTGCTCATCCCGTCCGTACCGGCTTTCCTATTTCCCAAACAAACAATAATCACGTGCATCAAATATCTCCAAACACGTGTGAGATTCGCTTTCCGATACTGATCAGTGGGAATCCCTGGATATCCAATCCTTTGCATAGCCCCCGTAACGAAATTAGGATCAAAACTGACAGGCATATCTGGTTGATCGTTCAGCTGAAGAAGTTCCCTAATACTCTGTTCAGTAATCGTGATCTCAGTATCAAGAACTATAGAAACTAACCGTCGAACATTGTTATCAGTAACAACATTGACGTTTCTCCAAAATGGGTTTATCAGATTCCCAAAAACAACTGTGTTATCAGAAATAGCATGAAAAACCCTCGAACGTCTCAAAAATGCGATCATTTGACGATATGGTGCCGCCTTTTCAGAAGTATCATCAAGATAAGCAGCAGTATTATGACGCGCCTCAAATACTAAAGCCATATCTGCAAAAACAGGAACATAGTGCAACTCGAAACAGATTAGCAAAAATGTTACACATTTTAGTTACAAAGTTCCTGGAAGTAGCGACGTAGTTACTAACGTCGCAGACTCCATAGCGACGTAAGGATGTACGTCGCCAAAAATTAGATTAAATTACAAAGCGACGTAACACTTAACGTCGCAGAAAATTCAAGCGACGTCAAGAGGGACGTCGCATTTTGCAATTTATTGTGAATTTAATCACTTTATTAAAAACAGCGACGTAGTACCAGACGTCGCATAGGACGTCGCGGAGAATGCGACGTATAAAGGAATGACGTAAGCAAATAAATAATAGCTAATTAGCGCGACGTAGGACACGACGTCGCAGCGGACGTCGCACCGACAAATAGTAGTTCCAACCCAGAAACACTAACCCTCGAAATTAGGGATTTTCAATACGAAACACACCATAAGGTGAGGATTTAAACAGTGATCACGAAAACATAAATTATACTATGTTTATCACACGTTTACACCGGTAATTTAACCCAAACCCGAAACCCTCCGCAACCGTAACATATATATAACAATTAAACGAAATATACACGGTGAAGAGAGGTAAAAATGGTACCTAAGTGTGCGGAATAACGAGAGGAACAATACTACGTGAATGAATCGGAATGAAAACAGCTCTAAATCACAACCAAACCAAAAGTGCACGAAAAACTCGCTACGTCGCAGTCGCCAAAGCTCATGTCGCACTCTACGTCGCTCGTGAATAGTGAATAGTGTGACGAGTTACGTCGCGGTTGAGACTATATATAGTCTAACCCTAAGTGCGACGTAGTATGGGACGTCGCTAGCGACGGCAAAGTTGACGTCGCATAAATCAGTTAGGATGTAACTTGAGTCGATTTTGAATTTTCAAAACAGTTAACACGTAATTTTATTTAGCAAATAATATCCAAATGACAGGTGACTTGGGAAAAAGAACATAGAATAAAATACAACATAAAAATAAAAATAAAATAAAAAAATAAAATTACTAACACTCTGTTTTTGGTGACGGAGTTGTTTTGTCTGATTAGGAATCATATCGGAATAACATGCAATTATTAGGAATAGTAAGTGTTATTTCGATCATCAGTATATTTGTCCACTTTAAATTTACGTGGCACATTTAAAACACCTTTTATAAAAATTATTTCAAGACGATTATTGGTATTGTTTATCCACCTAAACATGTTACATCCGTATTTGTAAGCTAACTTTTATTGTTAGTTTGACTATTAATTTTGAGAAACCTATTATATGATATACTGATAAACTTTAGTAAAACAAACACTGTATATTCACACAAGGTAGAGATTACAAGACCAAGTTTATCTCGGTTTTCTCGTAACATACACTTGATATTTAAATTTAGGCATACATCAAACCGACTATGAAGATACTAGTGGCCCCAAATCTGTACATAGTACAACAGAGGGTCCCTTAGTATGAACATAACAAGTTTGAGACTATTTGCATAACTAATGGATTCAGGTCTGTACGTGAGTACAACAATAGTCACCATTAGTTAGGCGAATAATCATATTATTACTATATGCCAATTTTACATTTACATAATAATTATGACAGTGTATGACAGTACTTCCATTTATCAATTAAGACATATGTCATACATCATATAACATTTTTCACAAAGTAATAGACAAGTTTTAATATTACTTCTTACGCACTCACAAACCGGTGTGTATCATGCCTACCAATACATCGTGTGATGAAGACAATTTAGATAGAAACTGTTTTAAGTGTGTCATATAAACCTACTGACACATCCAAGATAAACCTTAAAATTCCATTTTGTGCATGTCATCCGATGTACTATCATATCCCAAGTTGTTTACAGACACAACTTCAACGTCTATTTTAAAAATGTTGCAACCTCGCGTTTTCTTTAATACTAAAGAGTATAAAGAGTGGCTGTTGCTATTTTTTTTTATTTTTTTTTAATGAATTAAAAAAAAAACTTAAAAATCCAAGTCACAAATCACTATTTTGACTGAAAGAACCTTAAACCTATCATATTGACCAGTTCACTAAAACGGGATCTCAAAAAGGCTTTTGTGAAAAGGTCTGCACACTGCTTAAGGGTTTCTATATGTACGACATCTATAAGGTGTTTCTCAAAGCAATCCCGTATAAAGTGGTACCTAAGTTCGATATGTTTGGTCTTAGAGTGCTGTACGGGATTGTGTGTGATAGATATAGCAGCTGTATTATCAATGTAAATAGGAGTCATAGAGAGATTGAACCCGTAATCGCGTAGTTGGTGCTGAATCCAAAGAACTTGAGAACAGCAACTTGCAGCAGCAACATACTCGGCCTCAGCCGTGGAAATAGCAACCGCAGTCTGCTTTTTGCACTGCCAAGAAACTAAACGCGTTCCAAGGAACTGACATCCTCCAGTCGTTGACTTCATATCTACCTTGCAGCCACCAAGATCCGAATCCGAATAGGCAGTTAACTCGAAGTTTTTCTCGTTTGAATACCATAGACCCAGAGATGGCCTAAAAGCGAGATATCCAAAAATGCGTTTTACTGCCTTCATATGAGACACCTTCGGATTTGCTTGAAATCGAGAGCAGAGTGAAACGGCAAACACTATATCTGGTCTTGAGGCGGTCAGGTACATGAGAGAGCCTATCATTGAGCGATAGTCTTTCTCCTTGCAATCTTCGTCGTCCTCATTAGGTCCAAGATTGTGTTTCACATCAATTGGAGTGCCATAATGTTTACAATCGAGCAATTCATACTGCTTCAACATGTCAGTGACATATTTTGACTGGTGTATATAAATTCCATTGTCAGACTGCTCGACCTGCAGTCCCAGAAAGAACGTGAGTTCCCCCATAGCACTCATTTCAAACTCAGCTTTCATCAGTCTTTCAAAATCCTTGCACAACTGATCATTTGTTGATCCAAATATTATGTTGTCCACATAAACCTGCACAAGTAATAAATCCGCTCCTTCCCGTTTGATGAAAAGCGTGCTATCAATCTGACCTCTATCAAAACCATTCTTCAACAGATACTTGGCTAGTCGTTCATACCAAATTCGAGGAGATTGATGAAGACCATACAAAGCTTTCTTTAGCTTGCAAACATAATTAGGATGCTTTGGGTCTTCAAAACCAGGAGGCTGACACACATAAATCACTGCATCGACATCTCCGTATTAAAAACCCCGTTTTACATCAAGTTGATACACACGGAATCCTTTAAAAGAAGCATAGGCTAGAAAAATTCGAATTGATTCCAAACGGGCGACAGGAGCAAAAACTTCATCATAGTCAATACCCTCTTTTTGACTATATCCTTGAACTACCAGGCAGGCTTTGTTCCGTATGACCACCCCGTGATCATCCATCTTGTTGCGGTAAACCCAACGAGTACCAGTCAGGTGAGCACCCTTGGGTAGAGGAACTATTTCCCAAACATTCATCTTATTGATTTGTTGTAGTTCCTCCTGCATAGCCTCAACCCATGATGGGTCTTTCAAGGCCTCATCAACCTTTTTAGGCTGAATTTGTGAAAGATAACATGACTCTATCTTAGCCATAAGGCCCAAAAATTGCTTTCCTTTCGTCTGGTTACGCGTTTGAACAGTAGCATCAGGATCACCAATGATATTATCAATGGGGTGATCCTTATGTATTTGAGTAACTGGAATTTGATCTGGCACAAGATTCTGTTCCAAGTTATTCAAATCTCCCTCAGTAGCAGAAATATTCGGAGAAGCGTCAGCATCATCTTCATCTCCTTGAGAATAGTAATGAGAATAATTAATCTTTTCTGCTTCCTCTTCCTCATCGTCTTCTTCTTGTGGTTCCTCTAAAGGAGGCATATTTGGATCATATGGAAGTTCCTTTGTATAGATGTACTTGGAAGTAGACGGAACATCCGATGAGGGAAATGTGGGTGATGGAGTAGGTGTTGATGGTGGTGGTTTGGGTGTTGTTTGTGAAGGTGTAGGATTAGTTGGTGGCGGTGCGGGAGTTGCATTGGGAGATGGATCGGATGGTTTATTAACAGGTGTATCTTGAGTAAGATCAAGTCCATGAAGTATAGAAACCAATTCTTCCGTATCATCTTCTTCCGGAATATTGAAAGAGTTGAAGAGGTTTCCATAGTTGAAAAACCAATCCGGACCCGTTCCTTGAGGAGGTTCCGTATACCTTGAACATTTCACTTCAAAATGTTCCTCAATCTGATTCGTTGATTTGTTGTAGACTCTTTTGTTCGGAGAGTTGACTGAATATCCAAGAAAAATCCCTTCAACAACTTTATCACCAAACTTAGAGACCTTATCTTTTGTAATCATGATCATGCATGGACACCCAAATGGTTCTAGAAACTGCAGATTTGGCTTACGGTTATTAAAAAGTTCATAACATGTTTTGTTTTTTTCTTAACCGTGAGCACTCTGTTGAGAACATAACAGGCAGTATTAACTGCCTCAGCCCAGAAGATGATTGGTAACTTGGAGTCAGCTAACATAGTCCGAGCTGTCTCGATGATTGTCCTGTTCTTCCTTTCTGCAACTCCATTCTGTTGTGGAGTCCTCGAAGCACTAAATTGATGCTCAATACCTCTTATAGCACAAAACAATTCGAGAGTTGAGTTCTTGAATTCAGTTCCATTGTCGCTTCGTATCCTTTTCACCTTTAAGTTGAACAGATTTGCCAACTTGTCCAACAAATACACCAGAATATCAGGAGTCTCCCCCTTTGTGGTCAAAAAGTAAACCCACGAAAACCTTGAGTAGTCATCAGTAACTACCCAGCAATAAGACCGACCACCAATGCTCTTTGTAGAGACTGGACCGAAAAGATCCATATGCAGTAGTTCCAATGGTGCATCAATGGAATTCACCTGCTTAGACTTATGGGACTTCTTACGTAGCTTTCCTTTTTGGCAAGAGATACAATCATCCTTTAGAGCAAATGACTGTTTTGGAACTCCTAGCACTAGGTCATTTTTAGTCAAGAAATTCATTTTTCGGAAATGAATGTGTCCCATTCGTCTGTGCCAAAGCAGTGAATCCTTTTCAGAAGCCTTAGACAAGAGACACGTATATTCATTCGAAGTCTCAACAGTTCTCATGTTCAGAATGTATGTGTCATTCTTTCTTGGTGCTCTCAGCAACACCCATTCTTCTGGAATGACATACCAAGGCTTCAGTATCACGCACTCCGTCTTTGTGAACGCAGTGGTATAATCCTTATCACAGACCTGTGAAACACTTAGCAAGTTGTGCGTAAGTTGTTCCACGTAGTTCACATTTTCAAAACTAACATTGCCGTTAGTTAGCGTTCCTCTTCCTGAAATGGTTCCTCCAGTATCTCCAGCAAAGGCAACATATCCTCCTGCGTATGGTTTAATATCCACAAGAAGAGATACATCGCCTGTCATATGTCGCGAGCAGCCGCTATCCAAATACCATTCACTATCTTTAACACGTTCTAACTGCTGCAACACACAAACGAAAGGAGATTAGTGAGAAATGGTGACCCAAGCCTTTACAGACTTAGGTCGACCGTGGTCATCAACAATAAGCACGTCAGATAGGATTTTATTTTTAAACAAATTAGAATTTTTATCTGATGTGTTATTGTTGACGACTGAAGAGTCAACATCAGACTCTTTTCGTTTCCAAACTTTAGAAGGTTCAGAAATGAGATTAGAAGTAATGTGGGGCTTTTGAATTGGCAAAGGTTTTTGCTCAACATTACTTGGCTTCAAAACAGGCTTAGGAGAGTTTGAGTAACGCCTAGGTGGAGATTTTGAAAAAGAATTTCTATAAACAGATGTCCTAGGCATCTCTCTCCCATAGCGCTGATTTGACAGCTTGGGACAGTCACGGATTAAATGTCCTTGCGTCTTGCAATAGAAACAAGAACGAGTCTCAACAGACGGTTGAGGCTGAGGATGTACGACAGGAGGTGGAGATGCATTTCTTGAACATGCACAGTGTGTACATGTCTTAGAGGTTGCATGTGGCTTTGAAATGGTTGAGGTTGAAGGTTTGTCACAAGAAACAATCTCCCTTTTAACAGATGAATTTCGTTTTAAAATCTTTACAGTATTCTGTAAAGTTTGAGATTTCTCAGTCAAAACCTTATCCTTTCCTTTACTATTTTGAGCCTTTACCTCAGATTCTCCTTTAAAATAGTTTTGTCTGTTTGAACCTTAATTTCAGGTTCACCTTTTATTCCAACTTTTTCTATTGTTACCTCAACCTTTTTAGCAGAAGGATACTCTTGTTCGGTAATATCCTCAATCTCAATATCTTCCTTAAAAGTAACAGGAAGTGCATTCTCAGACTTAACAAACGTTGGCAAGGGGTACTCTGGCCGCTTGGTTTTCTCCTTTGCCGGTTTGTTGTGTTTGGTCTCTTTAGCATCTTTAGCTTTTATACCGTAAAGCTTTGACCAATCAACTGGAATCTCTTCAAAGCCCTCCTTAACAGGCAGGGGATAGTGAGTAGTAGGATGTGGGACTGAGTGATATCCCAATCCCTCATTCTTTTTCCCACTAGTTCCCTGCTTGCTAAGAATTTCAGTAAAGACAACCGTTGAGGAATTTGAACCTAAGATTTTACTCTTATAATTCCCATACTCAGTTTTTAAATCTGTAAGTTCTTTCTTTAGCAGTTCAATTTCAACAAGATAGCTTTTAATGGCATCTTCTTGACTAAAAACCTTAGATTTATATTTCTGAGTATCTAATCGATGAGCCTCAAGATGTTTTTCATAAAGTGTCTGTAACACCCGCCAAATTAGGACTAGTAATTAGTGCCTAATCATATGTTAATACATGTAATTAGTTCTGTATTAGGCTAATTAATGTATCGAATTATATATATTGTTGAATATATACGAAAATGCGATTTGATTAAATCGTACGCAATTTAAATCGAATGTATTTCGAATCAATTAAATACGGACATTGGTGACCAATTTTATTAAATAACGTGACATTATATAGTAACATTATGTCAAAAATATTATTCTGATAATATTCTAATTACAATTCGTATCGTACAAAATAACTTACATTTTATAACTCAAATATAAATTGATTAGTAAAATATTTAAATAAAATATCGCGTAATAAATTTGTATTTTAAAACTTACCATTTAATATGTAAAATAATTATTGAAACGTTAAAAGACGGAGAAAACGAACACCGCACGGAGCATGGAGACGGAGGCTGAAAAGTGGGTTTCCACCTACAACCTCCATCTCTCTCTTTCTCTTTCTCTCATTTTCTCTTTTCCTCTCTCTCTCCTCTCTTCTTTTTCTCTCAAATCACAAACCCCCACCACCTATTAAAATCGCAAAATAACAACAAAAAACGCACGCAAAACATACTACTCCTTTGGAAAAGAACGACCACGGCATCCCGATCTATCATCCTATCTTTTCGGATTTTTGATCCGACACTTTGTAAGTTTCCGACAATTCTCGAAACTCTTCGATTTCCATTATTTTCGACTTGTGGTTGTTTGTATACACTTAAAATGTCCAAATATGGGTTGGGTAAAAGATTTGGACCGAACGGAAGCCTTTCGACCGATTTTCCGGCCACCGGAATCTGAACAGACTCCGACGTCGCATCTGGGTCGGCCCAATTGCGACGTCAATTGCAACGTCGCAATACCAGTCACTACGTCGCATATAGCGACATCGTCATTAACGTCGCATTAAGTTGCCGACGTCGCGTATAGCGACGCAGGCCCTTACGTCGCAGAAATCAACAACGTCGCATATAGCGACGCCACGCACAACGTCGCATTAAATTGCGAAAGTCGCACATAGCGACGCCATACTCAACGTCGCAGTCGGGACCTGCGATGTCGCACCCAACGTCGCACCCAACGTCGCAAAAACCAGAAAACATAGATTTTCACTAAGTGTGGAGACCCTAAATTTTATCACTCGATTTCACCCAATTTCAAGTCCAGATGCGTTTTTCCTTAAAGCAATATAGTAGAAATAAAAATTTTCCAAGCTGACCTGGCAGCTCGACCCCAGCCAGGGGCTCTGCCCCTTGGACCCCGCCAGGGGCTGCCGCCCCTTGGACCCCGCTACCAGGGGCGCTGCCCCCGGACCCCCCTACTTAGATTCCGTAACGGCTTCGAAAACACAATCAAAACACATTTTTTTCATGAAATCAAAATAATAATAGTTGAGATTATTATTACAAATCCGTCACCAACGGGCCATACATATTTTCAAACATTCGAATCAATCAACCAAATCGTAGTAATTTGGACATATATAGTTGTGAAACAACTACAAGGGTGATCTTTTGAGATACACAATCATGTTTATAACCATCGTGTGTCGTGGACACCCTCAGGTTACAAGTCTTTGGACTTCATTACTCGGCTAATCAATCAAAGTTTATTAAGTTAAACTCGCTAGACTCAGGTGAGTCTCATAGCCCCTCTTTTTACTGATTTACTCAGGGGTGTGATATATTGCTCATTTTTAACATGTGAACGCAAGTACAAACATTTCATATACTACATGAGTTTTTCACAACTAATCATTTAAAGTCCTCCGTCAGCATAGTTGTTAATACGTTGTAGCGTGAATATTAGTATATGGTACCATATAGGATTGACCCTCCTCATTCGGGTTAGCAAGCACTAACCGGGTAAAAGGACGTACTAATATTTGGGAAGACGAATGTTGATTAGGCATTCGTGGAGGCACCTCGCCCGGAATTCTCTATAGGGGACCCGGCCCTCGAGTTAAGCTCAACTATGTGCTCATGGCTGTATACATATTCATTATCAATTGCTTGATGCAATTCAATCATTATTTAAATCATGCGGTTCATACTATATTAACTGATTTCAAACCTGTGAGCTCACCAGCTTTTAGCTGACCTTTTAGCATGTATCGCAGGTACCAACCAGTAGGATGTTTCTGCTTCAGGACTTTAGCTCGAGTCAGCATACAGACGATTGAGATTTTCTTGCATTAGTATATTTTGTACAAGTACTCAAGTACTGAAATCTCTTTTTATTTAAACTCGAGCTATGTAAAGCTTTAAATGTTGTAAACATTTCAATTATCAATATATTTTGTTAAAACGACGCATATAGAGTCATTTACTATATATCTTTGTGCTTTGTTATTGATTAGTAACACCCAAATCAAGCTTCCGCAAATCACTAAATTTGGGGGTGTTACAGATTGGTATCAGAGCCTAAGGTTATAGTGAACTAGGTTGCATTTAGTGGGCCTAGACTATGACCATTAGGCAGTATTCCTTATTAGGTATAACTGGTTCAGTGATTACGTCATACGAGTTTAATTTAACATAGTCTGATCAACTATGTACAATTAAGCAAAGATGATGTAAGATCTGAAAGTAGTTATGGCTGAACAGGGTACAATAGAAGACTCTGACCTCGAGAGGACCGAGACTTAAACATGTTTGTGCTAGACACTCAATAGGCTATATTATATAGGAACTATATGAATATAGGCCTCACTCTTACTAACGCTTTGTCTCAGAAATGGCAAACATCCCACCCAATTCATCGCGCTCTCAATACGGGTCGCAGAACCCAAGGGTAGCAAGGAGGAACGCCAGGTTGCCTCGAGCTGGCCCGTACCCCACTCACTTCACCTTGCCGGCCTTAGCCGCTAGGGTGAATCAACACGAGCAGCGACTTCGCACCATGGATGTCGTGTTGCAAGAAACCAATGAAAACTGGAGACTTACATCTCTCGAACGCATCGAACAAGTCACCGAGGATCACGAAACCACCGTTAACAATGTAGACATTCTCTTCAACAAAGTGGTGGAGATAAGCGTAGAAACCGCCCTTTTGAAACACCGACTTGAAGAGTGTGAGCAGCGCTCACGGGAAACGGATGAATATACCCGTGGATTGGTACAGCGACTAGCGTTGGCTGAAGACAACGCCCGACAGGCTAGCAGGCTTGCAAACACTGTGGATCGCCTCATTGAAATGATGGAACAAATTAATCTACGTTAAGACTAGTGTAGTCTTTGTCTTGTAATCTATCTTGTAGTCTAAAAACTATCTAAGCGTTACTCTATAATTCGGTCGGATGTAAAAATTCCCGACACCCTTTTGTAATACATCCGTAGGATGTAACCTTTGAACTCGTATTATCTATCAAATATTCCTGGTTAATTCTACTTATACTGATTGCCATTTTCCTTTTTCATATTGATGTTATGTATTACCGCCTTTATACATGTACATCTGAGACAAATACAATTTTCTTACAAAATCTCATGTATCTTCATTTCTTTTATTGAAGAATCATGCCGCCAAAGACAAGACCATACACCGATGCTCAGCTTACATCCCTTATAACCCAGGCTGTTACTGAAGCCTTGGCTCGGAATACTCCACAAAATTCCGCGAGGAACAGTGATGCCGCCGAAACCCTTGCTGCTAAACCTTGTTCTTACAAGGACTTTCAAAGCTGCAAACCCTCAAGCTTCAAGGGTTCTGAAGGAGCCATCGGACTGATCAGATGGTTCGAAAAGATGGAAACTGTTTTCCGTGTTAGCAAATGCGCGGAGAACGACAAAGTAAACTTCGCCACCTGCTCTCTCGAAGATGATGCCCACTCTTGGTGGAACTCATATACCCAATCAGTGGGTGCTGACATTGCCTACCAACTAACTTGGGAGGAATTAAAAGCAAAACTCACTGCCAAATACTGCTCGATCGCCAAACTCCAAAAGCTAGACGAGGAGTTCTGGAACCTAAAGGTTCAGGGTGGTGATATCGATGGTTATACCACCAGATTCCAACAACTCGCCGCCCTCCGCCCAGCTATGGTGAGCACAGAACCTGACAAAATCAGGAAGTACATCCTTGGTCTTCCTGAGCCTGTTCGGGGGCACGTCGCCTCTTCAAACCAAACCACCATTGACGGTGCAATCCTACTGGCCCAAGACCTGATGTCAATGAGCCAAGATTCTGAACCACCCACTTCCTCCTCCCACAACAACAAAAGAAAGTGGTCATACTACCACAACAACCACTCAAACCAACAAAACAAGAAACCCGACACCATCAAAGCCTATAACACCACCACAGACATCACACGGGGCTACACTGGGAGCAAACCCTATTGTTCCAAGTGCAGTCGCCACCATGAAGGTTCCTGTGGTCCCTTTTGCAACAATTGCAAGAGGTACGGCCACATCACCAAAGATTGCCGCTCTCCTACCAACAACAACCCCAACAACACCAGGCCACCCAAAGTCTGCTTTGAGTGTGGGAACCCCGGGCACTTCAGGGACACGTGCCCAAAGCTGAAGAATAACAAAAACAACAACAACAACAACAACAACCGCAACAGCAACAACAACAACACCAGAAGCAGAGCCTTCGTCATCAAATCCGGGGACGCCCGCCAAGACCCGAATGTGGTCTCGGGTATGTTCCTCCTCAACAACTTAACTGCTTCTGTTCTATTTGATACTGGTGCTGATAGAAGCTTTATCTCCGATGACTTTTGCCCATTACTTGACATCACTCCGGTTGCCTTAGATGTTAAGTACACTGTAGAGCTAGCAAATGGAAAACTTATAGAAACCAATAGTGTGATACCTAATTGCACTTTAAACCTTGCTGACGAAACCTTTTCAATCGATCTTGTACCCATTGAAATCGGGAGTTTCGACGTCATCATTGGAATGGACTGGTTGTCCAAACACCGAGCTGAAATCGTTTGTTACGATAAGATCGTCCGCATTCCAATCGCTGCCGGTAGAACCTTGATCATACAGGGGGAGACCGGTGGGACGAGACTCAACATCATATCTTGTCTTAAAACCCGAAAATTTCTTAGAAAGGGTTACCCTGCAATACTCGCACACATCACAGAGAAGAAGTCGGAGGAGAAGCGACTTGAGGATGTGCCGATTGTTAGAGACTTTCCCGAAGTCTTTCCGGAAGAACTACCTGGTTTACCTCCATCTAGACAGGTTGAGTTCTCAATTGATCTCGTGCCGGGTGCCGCACCGGTGGCCCGCGCACCGTACCGTTTAGCCCCATCCGAACTTCAGGAGTTGTCCACCCAGTTACAGGAACTCCTGGATAGAGGATTCATTAGACCGAGTTCTTCACCTTGGGGAGCTCCGGTCTTATTTGTTAAAAAGAAGGACGGTTCATTCAGAATGTGCATCGACTATCGAGAATTGAACAAATTGACCGTCAAAAACCGATACCCACTTCCTCGCAATGATGATCTATTCGACCAACTTCAGGGTTCAAGTTTCTACTAAAAAATCGACCTGCGATCAGGCTATCACCAATTACGAGTACGCGACACCGATATTCCAAAAACTGCTTTCAGAACTCGTTACGGGCACTACGAATTCCAAGTGATGCCCTTCGGTCTAACCAACGCACCTGCTGTGTTCATGGACCTCATGAACCGGGTGTGTAAACCTTACCTCGACAAGTTTGTCATTGTCTTTATCGATGACATACTCATTTACTCGCGCAACGAGCAAGAACATGCGCAACACCTCCGAACCATTCTAGAACTACTCAGACACGAGGAGCTTTATGCCAAATTCTCTAAGTGTGAGTTCTGGATTCAAAACGTTCAATTCCTTGGTCACGTGATCGACAGTCAGGGAATTCACGTTGACCCATCAAAGATCGAGGCTATCAAAGACTGGCAAGCACCCACCACTGCAACTGAAGTACGTCAATTCTTGGGTCTTGCTGGGTACTATCGACGATTTATCGAAAATTTCTCCAAAATAGCTCAACCACTCACGGTACTGACTCAGAAGGACAAAAGGTTCGATTGGACCGATAAACAAGAGTCAGCGTTCCAACTCCTGAAACAAAAGCTTTGCGGTGCTCCAATTCTATCACTACCCGAAGGCACCGATGACTTCGTGGTATACTGCGATGCTTCCCATCAAGGTCTCGGTTGCGTGTTAATGCAACGAGACAAGGTCATTGCTTGTGCCTCACGACAACTCAAAATTCACGAAAAGAACTACACCACTCATGACCTTGAACTTGGAGCTGTCGTTTTTGCTCTCAAAATCTGGAGACATTATCTCTACGGCACTAAGTGCACAATCTTTACCGATCATAAAAGTCTCCAACATATATTCGATCAGAAGGATCTCAATATGAGGCAACGTCGATGGGTCGAGTTGCTTACCGATTACGATTGCGAGATCAGGTACCATCCAGGGAAGGCTAATGTTGTAGCCGATGCCCTCAGTCGAAAGGAACGACCAAAACCACTTCGAGTCCGAGCCCTCAGTATGACCATTCACAACGATCTTACCATTCAGATTCATACCGCTCAGATCGAAGCCCTGAAACCGAAAAACATCAAACATGAAGCCTTACGGGGTATTGATAAACAATTCGAAACCAAATCTAACGGAATTAGGTATTTCTCAAACCGAACCTGGTTGCCTAATTTCGGGAATCTACGAGACTTGGTGATGGATGAGGCTCACAAGTCCAAATATTCTATCCATCCAGGATCCGATAAGATGTACCACGGCATCAAGGAATATTATTGGTGGCCGAACATGAAAGCCGAAATCGCCACTTATGTCAGCAAGTGTCTTACTTGCTCAAAAGTCAAAACCGAACATCAAAAACCTTCTGGTTTACTCCAACAACCTGAAATCCCTGAATGGAAATGGGAACAAATTGCCATGGATTTCATAACCAAACTACCCAAGTCGTCGAGCGTTTGCGATACCATTTGGGTGATCGTCGATCGTCTCACCAAATCTGCTCATTTCCTAGCAATCAAAGAAAACGATAAAATGGAACGCCTTGCACAAATCTACATTAAAGAAATCGTTTCTCATCACGGCGTTCCAATCTCGATCATCTCTGACAGGGATGCCCGTTTCACCTCTCACTTTTGGCAGTCACTTCAAAAAGCTTTGGGTACTCGTCTCGATATGAGTACCGCATACCATCCTCAAACTGACGGCCAAAGTGAACGAACCATTCAGACACTGGAAGATATGATACGCGCCTGCGTAGTTGATTTCGGTACAAACTGGGAAAGACATCTACCGTTGTGCGAATTCTCGTGCAATAACAGCTATCACGCTAGCATCAAAGCTGCACCTTTTGAGGCACTGTACGGTCGTAAGTGCCGATCACCGATCTATTGGACTGAAGTGGGAGATAGTCAACTCACTGGTCCTGAACTCATACACGCCACCACTGAGAAAATAGTGGAAATCCAAAATCGACTCAAAGCCGCACGTGATCGTCAGAAAAGTTATGCTGACGTGAGACGCAAACCACTCGAATTCCAAGTTGGGGATCGAGTACTCTTAAAAGTATCGCCCTGGAAAGGCGTCATCCGTTTTGGCAAACGCGGGAAGTTAAATCCCAGGTACATCGGGCCTTTTGAGATCCTCGAACGGATTGGCCCAGTAGCTTATCGATTGCAGCTGCCATCCGAACTCAGCAGCGTGCACCCTACTTTTCATATTTCAAATTTGAAGAAGTGTCTGTCTGATGAGACACTTATTATCCCACTAGATGAAATTCGTGTTGACGATAAACTTCACTTCGTTGAGGAACCCGCTGGAATTATGGACCGTGAGGTCAAACAACTGAAACAAAGTCGTATTCCCATCGTCAAGGTCAGATGGAATTCGCGGCATGGTCCGGAATTCACCTGGGAATGGGAAGACCAAATGCGACTCAAATATCCTCAACTATTCATTGATTCTACATCAAACACGACTTCGAACTAAATTTCGGGACGAAATTCTTCTAACAGGGGGAGAATGTAACACCCGCCAAATTAGGACTAGTAATTAGTGCCTAATCATATGTTAATACATGTAATTAGTTCTGTATTAGGCTAATTAATGTATCGAATTATATATATTGTTGAATATATACGAAAATGCGATTTGATTAAATCGTACGCAATTTAAATCGAATGCATTTCGAATCAATTAAATACGGACGTTGGTGACCAATTTTATTAAATAACGTGACATTATATAGTAACATTATGTCAAAAATATTATTCTGATAATATTCTAATTACAATTCGTATCGTACAAAATAACTTACATTTTATAACTCAAATATAAATTGATTAGTAAAATATTTAAATAAAATATCGCGTAATAAATTTGTATTTTAAAACTTACCATTTAATATGTAAAATAATTACTGAAACGTTAAAAGACGGAGAAAACGAACACCGCACGGAGCATGGAGACGGAGGCTGAAAAGTGGGCTTCCACCTACAACCTCCATCTCTCTCTTTCTCTTTCTCTCATTTTCTCTTTTCCTCTCTCTCTCCTCTCTTCTTTTTCTCTCAAATCACAAACCCCCACCACCTATTAAAATCGCAAAATAACAACATAAAACGCACGCGAAACATACTACTCCTTTGGAAAAGAACGACCACGGCATCCCGATCTATCATCCTATCTTTTCGGATTTTTGATCCGACACTTTGTAAGTTTCCGACAATTCTCGAAACTCTTCGATTTCCATTATTTTCGACTTGTGGTTGTTTGTATACACTTAAAATGTCCAAATATGGGTTGGGTAAAAGATTTGGACCGAACGGAAGCCTTTCGACCGATTTTCCGGCCACCGGAATCTGAACAGACTCCGACGTCGCATCTGGATTGGCCCAATTGCGACGTCAATTGCAACGTCGCAATACCAGTCACTACGTCGCATATAGCGACATCGTCATTAACGTCGCATTAAGTTGCCGACG
This sequence comes from Helichrysum umbraculigerum, assembly GCA_949592205.1. Lineage (NCBI taxonomy): Eukaryota > Viridiplantae > Streptophyta > Magnoliopsida > Asterales > Asteraceae > Helichrysum > Helichrysum umbraculigerum. The sequence continues at coordinate 5,225,368 of CATIUR010000003.1, forward strand.
TCGCGTATAGCGACGCAGGCCCTTACGTCGTAGAAATCAACAACGTCGCATATAGCGACGCCACGCACAACGTCGCATTAAATTGCGAAAGTCGCACATAGCGACGCCATACTCAACGTCGCAGTCGGGACCTGCGACGTCGCACCCAACGTCGCACCCAACGTCGCAAAAACCAAAAAACATAGATTTTCACTAAGTGTCGAGACCCTAAATTTTATCACTCGATTTCACCCAATTTCAAGTCCAGATGCGTTTTTCCTTAAAGCAATATAGTAGAAATAAAAATTTTCCAAGCTGACCTGGCAGCTCGACCCCAGCCAGGGGCTCTGCCCCTTGGACCCCGCCAGGGGCTGCCGCCCCTTGGACCCCGCTACCAGGGGCGCTGCCCCCGGACCCCCCTACTTAGATTCCATAACGGCTTCGAAAACACAATCAAAACACATTTTTTTCATGAAATCAAAATAATAATAGTTGAGATTATTATTACAAATCCGTCACCAACGGGCCATACATATTTTCAAACATTCGAATCAATCAACCAAATCGTAGTAATTTGGACATATATAGTTGTGAAACAACTACAAGGGTGATCTTTTGAGATACACAATCATGTTTATAACCATCGCGTGTCGTGGACACCCTCAGGTTACAAGTCTTTGGACTTCATTACTCGGCTAATCAATCAAAGTTTATTAAGTTAAACTCGCTAGACTCAGGTGAGTCTCATAGCCCCTCTTTTTACTGATTTACTCAGGGGTGTGATATATTGCTCATTTTTAACATGTGAACGCAAGTACAAACATTTCATATACTACATGAGTTTTTCACAACTAATCATTTAAAGTCCTCCGTCAGCATAGTTGTTAATACGTTGTAGCGTGAATATTAGTATATGGTACCATATAGGATTGACCCTCCTCGTTCGGGTTAGCAAGCACTAACCGGGTAAACGGACGTACTAATATTTGGGAAGACGAATGTTGATTAGGCATTCGTGGAGGCACCTCGCCCGGAATTCTCTATAGAGGACCCGGCCCTCGAGTTAAGCTCAACTATGTGCTCATGGCTGTATACATATTCATTATCAATTGCTTGATGCAATTCAATCATTATTTAAATCTTGCGGTTCATACTATATTAACTGATTTCAAACCTGTGAGCCCACCAGCTTTTAGCTGACCTTTTAGCATGTATCGCAGGTACCAACCAGTAGGATGTTTCTGCTTCAGGACTTTAGCTCGAGTCAGCATACAGACGATTGAGATTTTCTTGCATTAGTATATTTTGTACAAGTACTCATGTACTAAAATCTCTTTTTATTTAAACTCGAGCTATGTAAAGCTTTAAATGTTGTAAACATTTCAATTATCAATATATTTTGTTAAAACGACGCATATAGAGTCGTTTACTATATATCTTTGTGCTTTGTTATTGATTAGTAACACCCAAATCAAGCTTCCGCAAATCACTAAATTTGGGGGTGTTACAGTGTCTCATTAGCTTTTAAAATATTATTTGACTCGGTTAGTTTTTCATTCTTTTTCCTCAACTCTACAGTGTCCTTCTGATATGCCTTTAGAGATTCAGTTAACTTAATGCATGAGATACAATTTAATGGTTCATCAGGTACCTCATTCACAATGTGAGCCATCAAACACTGTTGGTATTGCTCAGAGACAGCCGTCCAATCCTGATTTGTGGGCTCGAAAACAATCAGGGCATTATCAGCAGGCCTGTAACACCCGCCAAATTAGGACTAGTAATTAGTGCCTAATCATATGTTAATACATGTAATTAGTTCCTTGTTAGGCTAATTAATGTATCGAATTATATATATTGTTGAATATATACGAATATGCGAGTTGGTTAAATCGTACGCAATTTAAATCGAATGTATTTCGATTCAATTTAATACGAACGTTGGTGACCAATCTTATTAAATAACGCTTTTATGTCAAAAATATTATTATAATAATATTCCGTATTCATTTTGTATCGTACAAACTGAACCTACACAATTTAAAAGCTGTAAAACGCGCAAACTAAATAAACCAACTTACCTTTATAACTCAAACGTAAACTTATTTGTAAAATAATTAAATAAAATATCGCGTAATAATTTGTATTTAAAATGTACCAATTAATATATAAAATGATTTTTTTTTTAACGTTTAAACGACGGAGCAAACGAACACCGCACGGAGCGGGAACACGGGGCGAAAAATGGGAGGATAACCTCCCATTTCCCACTCTCTTTTCTCATTTCTTTCAATTCTCTTTCTTCTTTTCTCTCTTTTCTTGCAACTACACCAACCACCACCACCTCCAAATTCCCTCAAAAACGCAAAATAAACATATCAAACGGCCTTGGATCATACTACTCTTTTGGAAGAAAACGACCACCGCATCACGATCTATCATCCTATCTTTTCGGATTTCTCATCCGACAATTTGTAAGTTTCCGACAAATCCCGAAATCTCTCGTTTTTAAGTGTTTTCACTTTCTAGTAGTTTGTAACAACTTAAAATGTCCATATATGGGTTGGGTAAAAGAATCGGACCAAACTATGGCCGGAAAACTCGTTTTTGGCTCAAAAACCCGTCAACAGCTTTAAGTGTCGCAACGATGCATGCAGTATAGCGTCACTTCGTGCGTCACTTAAGTGACGCATTGAGTGTCGCTAAAAGCCCAAATTTTGCGTCACTTGCCTAAGTGCCGCATAAAACCCTCTTTTTCCGTCACTACCTAAGGGACGCATTTTCAATACCCGTCACTAATGACCGACACTTATAGCGTCACTTACCTAAGTGACGCCTACCATCAAACCTGATTTCACCCGTCACTCACCTTAGTGACTCATGACCTTTATACCGACACTTACAACCGACACTTCCTCAAGTGCCGCGCTCTATGCGTCACTTGCACAAGTGACGCTATTATTCAGAATCAGTCATTTTATGCGACACTTCCTAAGTGTCGCCTAAACCCATGAGTGTCGCTTTAAGTGACGCATAAAACAGAATATTTACAACTTAAATTTCACTAAGTATCGAACTTTTACAACCTCAAATCCTTATACGATACGACTTATAAAACACTTTGGGACACTTTTGTAAGTGCAAAACATCGATAACTTGATAATAATACTTAAAGTTTATTATTTCAAACCGTCACCAACGGGCCGTACACTTTTCAAACACTTAAACATATCAACCAAATAGTGGAGATTTGGACATTATAGTTGGACGAACAACTACAAGGGTGATCTTTTGAGATACCCAATCATGATTATAACCATCGCGTGTCGTGGACACCCTCAGGTTACAAGTCTTTGGACTTCGATTCTCGGCTAATCATTCTCAGTTTATTTTCATAAACTCAACGACTCAGGTGAGTCTCATAGCCCCTCTTTTACTGTTTTACTCAGGGGTGTGATATACTGCTCAACTTTTAACATGTGAACGCAAGTACCAACTTTTCATATACTACATGAGTTTTTCGAAACTAATCATTTTAAAGTCCTCCGTCAGCATAGTTGTTAATACGTTGTAGCGTGAATATTAGTATATGGTACCATATAGGATTGACCCTCCTCGTCCGGGTTAGCAAGCACTAACCGGGTAAACGGACGTACTAATATTTGGGAAGACGAATGTGGATTAGGCATTCGTGGAGGCACCTCGCCCGGAATTCTCTATAGGGGACCCGGCCCTCGAGTTAAGCTCAACTATGTGCTCATGGCTGTATACACGATGATTATCATTTAATTGCTGGATGCAATTCATTATTTTATTGCTGGATGCAATACATTATTTAAATCTCGCGGTTCATACGATATTACTTGATTTCAAACCTGTGAGCTCACCAGCTTTATAGCTGACCTTTTAGCATATATCGCAGGTACCCAGCAGTAGGATGTTTCTGCTCAGGATTTAGCTCGAGTCAGCATACAGACGATTGAGATTTTCTTGCATTAGTATATTTTGTATAAGTACTTATGTACTGAAATCTCATTTTATTTAACTCGAGCTATGTAAAGCTTTAAATGTTGTAAACATTTCAGAAATCAATATATTTTGTTAAAACGACGCATATAGAGTCGTTTGCTATTTATCTTTGTGCTTTGTTATTGATTAGTAACACCCAAATCAAGCTTCCGCAAATCATCAAATTTGGGGGTGTTACAGATTGGTATCAGAGCCTAAGGTTATAGTGAACTAGGTTGCATTTAGTGAACCTAGACTATGACCATTAGGCAGTATTCCTTATTAGGTATGACTGGTTCAGGGATTACAGCATACGAGTTTAATTTAACATAGCCTGATCAACTATGTACAATTAAACAAAGATGATGTAAGATCTGAAAGTAGTTATGGCTGAACAGGGTACAATAGAAGACTCTAACCTCGAGAGAACCGAGACTTGAACATGTTTATGCTAGACACTCAATAGGCTATATTATATAGGAACTATATGAATATAGGCCTCAATCTTACTAACGCTTTGTCTCAGAAATGGCAAACACACCATCAAATTCATCTCGTTCTCAATCCGGGTCGCAGAACCCAAGGGTAGCAAGGAGGAACTCCAGGTTGCCTCGAGCTGGCCCGTACTCCACTCACTCCACCTTGCCGGCTCTAGCCGCTAGGGTGAATCAACACGAGCAACGACTTCGCACCATGGATGTCGTGTTGCAGGAAACAAACGAAAACTGGAGACTTACATCCCTCGAACGCATAGAACAAGTCTCCGACGATCTTGAAACCACTAACAACAACATGGATATCCTTCGTAATCAAATAATAGAAATAAGGGTGGAAAATGCCCTTCTGCAACAAAGGATGGATGAATGTGTGCAACGCTCACTTGAGGCAGAAGAATATGCGCGTGGACTAACACAACGACTTGCACTAGCAGAAGACAACGCCCGACAAGCTAGCAGGCTTGCAAACACTGTGGACCGTCTTGTCACGATGATGGAACAAATTAATCTACGTTAAGACTAGTGTAGTCTTTGCCTTGTAATCTACTCTATAATTCAGTCGGATGTAACAATTCCCGACATCTTTTGTAATACATCCGTAGGATGTAACCTTTGAACTCGTACTATCTATTAAATATTCCTTGCTGTTTTCGACTCATATTAATTGCCATTATTCCTGTTGATGTTATGTATTACTGCTTTCATACATGTACATCTGAGATAAATACAACTTTCTTGCAAAATCTCATGTATCCTCATTTCTTTTATTGAAGAATCATGCCGCCAAAGACCAGACCTTACACTGATGCTCAGATTATGTCACTCATAACCCAGGCTGTTACTGAAGCCTTAGCTTGGAATACCCCACCAAACTCCACAAGAAACAGCGATACCGCTGGAACCTCTACCACCAAACCTTGTTCTTACAAGGACTTTCAAAGCTGCAAACCCTCGAGTTTCAAGGGTTCTGAAGGAGCAATCGGACTAATCAGATGGTTCGAGAAAATGGAAACTGTTTTCCGTGTCAGCAAATGCGCGGAGAACGACAAAGTAAACTTCGCCACCTGCTCTCTTGAAGATGATGCCCACTCTTGGTGGAATTCATATACCCAATCAGTGGGTGCTGACATTGCCTACCAAATCACTTGGGAGGAATTTAAAGCCAAACTCACTGCCAAGTACTGCTCTATCGCCAAACTCCAAAAGCTGGATGAGGAGTTCTGGAACTTAAAGGTTCAGGGTGGTGACATCGATGGTTATACCACCAGGTTTCAACAACTAGCTGCTCTCCGCCCAGCTATGGTAAGCACTGAACCTGATAAAATCAGGAAGTACGCCCTTGGTCTCCCTGATTTTGTTCGGGGACACGTCATCTCTTCCAAACCAACCACCATTGACGGTGCAATCTCATTGGCCCAAGACCTGATGTCTATGAGCCAAGATTCTGAACCACCCACTTCATCCTCCCAAAACAACAAGCGCAAGTGGTCTGACTACCACAACAACCACTCCAACCAACAAAACAAGAAACCCGACACCATCAAAGCTTACAACACCACCACTGACATCATCCGGGGTTACACGGGGAGCAAACCATATTGTCCCAAGTGCAACCGTCACCATGAGGGTTCCTGTGGTCCCTTTTGCAACAACTGCAAGAGGTACGGCCACCTCACCAAAGATTGCCGCTCACCTGCCAACAACAATTCCAACAACAACACCAGACCACCCAAAGTATGCTTTGAGTGTGGGAAACCTGGGCATTTCAGGGACTCGTGCCCAAAACTGAAGAACAACAACAACAGCAACCGCAACAACAACAACAACAACACTCGCAGCAGAGCTTTCGTCATCAAATCTGGGGACGCCTGCCAGGACCCGAATGTCGTCTCGGGTATGTTCCTCCTCAACAACTTAACTGCTTCTGTTCTATTTGATACTGGTGCTGATAGAAGTTTTATCTCCGATGATTTTTGTCCATTACTTGACATCACTCCTGTTGCCTTAGATGTTAAGTACACTGTAGAGCTAGCAAATGGAAAACTTGTAGAAACCACCAGCGTGATACCGAATTGCACTTTAAACCTAGCTGACGAAACCTTTTCGATCGACCTTATACCCATTGAAATCGGAAGTTTCGACGTCATTATTGGAATGGACTGGTTGTCCAAACATCGAACTGAAATCATTTGTCACGATAAGATCGTCCGTATCCCACTCGCCGTCGGTGGAACCTTGATCATACAGGGGGAGACCGGTGGGACGGGACTCAATATCATCTCTTGCTTAAAAACCCGAAAATTTCTGAGAAAGGGTTACCCTGCAATACTCGCACACATCACAGAGAAGAAGTCGGAGGAGAAGCGACTTGAGGATGTGCCAATTGTTAGAGACTTTCCCGAAGTCTTTCCGGAAGACCTACCTGGTTTACCTCCGCCGAGACAGGTTGAGTTCTCAATTGATCTCGTGCCGGGTGCCGCACCGGTGGCCCGTGCACCGTACCGTTTAGCCCCATCCGAACTTCAGGAGTTGTCCTCTCAGTTACAGGAACTGCTGGATCGAGGATTCATTAGACCAAGTTCTTCACCTTGAGGAGCTCCGGTCTTATTTGTCAAAAAGAAGGACGGTTCATTCCGAATGTGCATCGACTATCGAGAGTTGAATAAGTTGACCGTCAAGAACCGTTATCCACTTCCTCGCATTGATGATCTATTCGACCAACTTCAGGGTTCAAGTTTCTACTCAAAAATTGACCTGCGATCAGGTTATCATCAGTTACGAGTTCGCGACACCGATATTCCAAAAACTGCTTTCAGAACTCGTTACGGGCACTACGAATTCCAAGTGATGCCCTTTGGTCTAACCAACGCACCGGCTGTATTCATGGATCTCATGAACCGGGTGTGCAAACCTTACCTCGATAAGTTTGTTATTGTCTTTATCGATGACATACTCATTTACTCGCGCAACGAGCAAGAACATGCGCAACACCTTAAAACCATCCTTGAACTACTTAGACACGAGGAGCTTTATGCAAAATTTTCTAAGTGTGAGTTCTGGATTCAAACCGTTCAATTTCTTGGTCACGTGATCGACAGTCAGGGAATTCACGTGGACCCATCAAAGATCGAGGCTATCAAAGACTGGCAAGCACCCACCTCTGCAACTGAAGTACGGCAATTTTTAGGTCTTGCTGGGTACTATCGGCGATTTATTGAAAATTTCTCTAAAATAGCTCAACCACTCACGGTACTGACTCAGAAGGATAAAAGGTTCGATTGGACCGAAAAGCAAGAGTCAGCGTTCCAACTCTTGAAACAAAAGCTTTGCAGTGCTCCAATTCTATCACTACCCGAAGGCACCGATGACTTCGTGGTATACTGCGATGCTTCTCACCAAGGTCTTGGTTGCGTGCTGATGCAACGAGACAAGGTCATTGCTTATGCCTCACGACAGCTAAAAATTCACGAAAAGAACTACACCACTCATGATCTCGAGCTTGGAGCTGTCGTTTTTGCTCTCAAAATCTGGAGACATTACCTCTACGGCACTAAGTGCACTATCTTTACCGATCATAAAAGTCTCCAACATATCTTCGATCAGAAGGATCTCAATATGAGGCAACGTCGATGGGTCGAGTTGCTTACCGATTATGATTGCGAGATCAAGTACCATCCAGGGAAGGCTAATGTTGTAGCCGATGCCCTCAGTCGAAAGGAACGATCAAAACCACTTCGAGTCCGAGCCCTCAGTATGACCATTCATAACGATCTTACCCTTCAAATTCATACAGCTCAGATTGAAGCCCTGAAAGCTGAAAACATCAAAAATGAAGCCTTGCGGGGCATTGACAAACAATTCGAAATCAGACCTAACGGGATTAGGTGCTTCTCAAACCGAATCTGGTTGCCTAGTTTTGGGAACCTCCGAGACTTGGTGATGGACGAGGCTCACAAGTCTAAATATTCTATTCATCCCGGATCCGATAAGATGTACCACGGCATCAAGGAATTCTATTGGTGGCCAAACATGAAAGCCGAAATCGCCACTTATGTCAGCAAGTGTCTTACTTGCTCGAAAGTCAAAACAGAACATCAGAAACCTCCTGGTTTACTCCAGCAACCTGAAATCCCTGAATGGAAATGGGAACAAATTGCCATGGATTTCATAACCAAACTACCCAAGTCGCCGAGCGGTTGCGATACCATTTGGGTGATCGTCGATCGTCTCACCAAATCTGCTCATTTTCTGGCCATCAAAGAAAACGATAAAATGGAACGCCTCACACAAATCTACATCAAGGAAATCGTTTCTCATCACGGTGTTCCAGTCTCAATCATCTCTGACAGAGATGCCCGTTTCACTTCTCACTTTTGGCAATCACTGCAGAAAGCATTGGGTACCCGTCTCGATATGAGTACCGCGTACCATCCTCAAACCGATGGCCAGAGTGAACGAACCATTCAAACCTTGGAAGATATGCTACGCGCCTGCGTAGTCGATTTCGGTACAAACTGGGAAAGACATTTACCGTTGTGCGAATTTTCGTACAATAACAGTTATCACGCCAGCATTAAGACTGCACCTTTTGAGGCACTGTACGGTCGTAAGTGCCGATCACCGATCTGTTGGACTGAGGTGGGAGATAGTCAACTCACTGGTCCTGAACTCATTCACGCCACCACTGAGAAAATTGTGGAAATCCAAAACAGACTCAAAGCAGCACGTGATTGTCAGAAAAGTTATGCTGACGTGAGACGCAAACCACTCGAGTTCCAAGTTGGGGATCGAGTTCTCTTAAAAGTATCGCCTTGGAAAGGCGTCATCCGTTTTGGCAAACGCGGGAAGTTGAATCCCAGGTACATCGGGCCTTTTGAGATCCTCGAACGGATTGGCCCCGTAGCTTATCGATTGCAACTGCCATCCGAACTCAGCAGCGTGCACCCCACTTTTCACATTTCAAATCTGAAGAAGTGTCTGTCTGATGAGACACTTATTCTTCCACTAGATGAAATTCGTGTTGACGATAAACTTCACTTCGTTGAGGAACCCGCTGAAATTATGGACCGTGAGGTCAAACAACTGAAACAAAGTCGTATTCCCATCGTCAAGGTCAGATGGAATTCGCGGCGTGGTCCGGAATTCACCTGGGAACGGGAAGACCAAATGCGACTCAAATATCCTCAACTTTTCACTGATTCTACATCGAACATGACCTCGAGCTAAATTTCGGGACGAAATTCTTCTAACAGGGGGAGAATGTAACACCCGCCAAATTAGGACTAGTAATTAGTGCCTAATCATATGTTAATACATGTAATTAGTTCCTTGTTAGGCTAATTAATGTATCGAATTATATATATTGTTGAATATATACGAATATGCGAGTTGGTTAAATCGTACGCAATTTAAATCGAATGTATTTCGATTCAATTTAATACGAACGTTGGTGACCAATCTTATTAAATAACGCTTTTATGTCAAAAATATTATTATAATAATATTCCGTATTCATTTTGTATCGTACAAACTGAACCTACACAATTTAAAAGCTGTAAAACGCGCAAACTAAATAAACCAACTTACCTTTATAACTCAAACGTAAACTTATTTGTAAAATAATTAAATAAAATATCGCGTAATAATTTGTATTTAAAATGTACCAATTAATATATAAAATGATTTTTTTTTTAACGTTTAAACGACGGAGCAAACGAACACCGCACGGAGCGGGAACACGGGGCGAAAAATGGGAGGATAACCTCCCATTTCCCACTCTCTTTTCTCATTTCTTTCAATTCTCTTTCTTCTTTTCTCTCTTTTCTTGCAACTACACCAACCACCACCACCTCCAAATTCCCTCAAAAACGCAAAATAAACATATCAAACGGCCTTGGATCATACTACTCTTTTGGAAGAAAACGACCACCGCATCACGATCTATCATCCTATCTTTTCGGATTTCTCATCCGACAATTTGTAAGTTTCCGACAAATCCCGAAATCTCTCGTTTTTAAGTGTTTTCACTTTCTAGTAGTTTGTAACAACTTAAAATGTCCATATATGGGTTGGGTAAAAGAATCGGACCAAACTATGGCCGGAAAACTCGTTTTTGGCTCAAAAACCCGTCAACAGCTTTAAGTGTCGCAACGATGCATGCAGTATAGCGTCACTTCGTGCGTCACTTAAGTGACGCATTGAGTGTCGCTAAAAGCCCAAATTTTGCGTCACTTGCCTAAGTGCCGCATAAAACCCTCTTTTTCCGTCACTACCTAAGGGACGCATTTTCAATACCCGTCACTAATGACCGACACTTATAGCGTCACTTACCTAAGTGACGCCTACCATCAAACCTGATTTCACCCGTCACTCACCTTAGTGACTCATGACCTTTATACCGACACTTACAACCGACACTTCCTCAAGTGCCGCGCTCTATGCGTCACTTGCACAAGTGACGCTATTATTCAGAATCAGTCATTTTATGCGACACTTCCTAAGTGTCGCCTAAACCCATGAGTGTCGCTTTAAGTGACGCATAAAACAGAATATTTACAACTTAAATTTCACTAAGTATCGAACTTTTACAACCTCAAATCCTTATACGATACGACTTATAAAACACTTTGGGACACTTTTATAAGTGCAAAACATCGATAACTTGATAATAATACTTAAAGTTTATTATTTCAAACCGTCACCAACGGGCCGTACACTTTTCAAACACTTAAACATATCAACCAAATAGTGGAGATTTGGACATTATAGTTGGACGAACAACTACAAGGGTGATCTTTTGAGATACCCAATCATGATTATAACCATCGCGTGTCGTGGACACCCTCAGGTTACAAGTCTTTGGACTTCGATTCTCGGCTAATCATTCTCAGTTTATTTTCATAAACTCAACGACTCAGGTGAGTCTCATAGCCCCTCTTTTACTGTTTTACTCAGGGGTGTGATATACTGCTCAACTTTTAACATGTGAACGCAAGTACCAACTTTTCATATACTACATGAGTTTTTCGAAACTAATCATTTTAAAGTCCTCCGTCAGCATAGTTGTTAATACGTTGTAGCGTGAATATTAGTATATGGTACCATATAGGATTGACCCTCCTCGTCCGGGTTAGCAAGCACTAACCGGGTAAACGGACGTACTAATATTTGGGAAGACGAATGTGGATTAGGCATTCGTGGAGGCACCTCGCCCGGAATTCTCTATAGGGGACCCGGCCCTCGAGTTAAGCTCAACTATGTGCTCATGGCTGTATACACGATGATTATCATTTAATTGCTGGATGCAATTCATTATTTTATTGCTGGATGCAATACATTATTTAAATCTCGCGGTTCATACGATATTACTTGATTTCAAACCTGTGAGCTCACCAGCTTTATAGCTGACCTTTTAGCATATATCGCAGGTACCCAGCAGTAGGATGTTTCTGCTCAGGATTTAGCTCGAGTCAGCATACAGACGATTGAGATTTTCTTGCATTAGTATATTTTGTATAAGTACTTATGTACTGAAATCTCATTTTATTTAACTCGAGCTATGTAAAGCTTTAAATGTTGTAAACATTTCAGAAATCAATATATTTTGTTAAAACGACGCATATAGAGTCGTTTGCTATTTATCTTTGTGCTTTGTTATTGATTAGTAACACCCAAATCAAGCTTCCGCAAATCATCAAATTTGGGGGTGTTACAAGGCCCTTTCTTGGTAACTTCCATTTCTTTGGTCTTTGGAGGAGTAGAAGGTGTTGTGAATCCCGATGCTGGCATTTTGGGTTTCTCGCATTCCCTGGCGAAGTGACCCATGTTTTGACAATTGTAACACCGGACCTTACTCTTATTAAATCCGAAGCCAGTCTTCCCGTCACCTTCCAAGCTTTTATGCCCTGTCCTCTGCAAAAACTTTTGAATTCTTCGGGTGATCATTGCCACATTCCAAGTTAGATCCATTTGCTCCAGATCATCTTCATCAAGCTGAGCATAGTCTTCCTTAGTCAACTCCAAAGTAAGATTCGGTTGAGTAACCAAATCCTTGTATGAGCTTAAGAAAGCTGTGTAAATGGCAGCTTGCTCCTGAATAGCAGGTGAGACATGAACCTGTTGAATTTGAGGAGTCGGTTGACTTGAAGAAGGTCCAGACAGGAAAACAGAATGAAGCCCACCGTAAGAAGAAGAAGAGGTTGATGAAGCATTTGTATTTGTCACGAAGGCCACTCCAGATCCATAAGCCTTTCCAGAGTTGAGTTGAACACCATACACACTAGGATTCTGAACAGCACCACCGGAACTTGTTTCTTTCTTCTTAATCTCCATCGCGTGAGCTTGAAGAATCCCTATCAAAGTATCCAAAGACATGGTTGCAAGTTCTTCATTTTCTTTTAAAAATTGAACTTTAACATCCCAAGAACTCGGCAACACATCCAGTAGCTTCTTATTGACTTCAATTGGAGGAAAATTGTAACCTCCTTCAAACAACTCACCAACTAACCGTGAGTACCTAGTGAATAAAGAAGTTGTGTCTTCATCAGGAAGGATGTCAAAGATATCGTACTGTTTCTTAACTAGTTCGAGCTTGGCTTCCTTATACTTATCATTTCCACCACAACGAGTTTCAATTGCCTTCCATAAATCAAATGTTGTTTCATGAGTTCTGAAAAGCCATAGAACATCTTTGGTTAAACACATTTTGATCATCGAAAATGCCTTTCTCTCAGTATCATAATCTTTCTTCTCCTCGGGAGTCATAGCCTTATAAGTCTTGGTAGGACGAATACCACGGTATTCCCTTTCAGCTAATGGAGGTACATAACGCTCACGTAATGGTCCCCATAATTCTGGACAGTGAAAGTCAATGTATTGTTCAACACGGTCTCTCCAGTATACATAGTCCATGTCTGCTGTAAATAGAGGAGGTTTATTACTTGAACCAATATCATTACTTTGCTTTATCATTTCCCTAAGTCCTCTAATATCTTCCTTATCGGCAGCCATTTATTATACTTGAACTAAAACAGATAATCTGAAACTAGCGACGTTGAGAGAGACGTCGCAGAAAATTGATGTGACGGCAAGAGTAACGTCGCAAAAGCCAATGATTCAATTAAGAATCGAAATAAGCGACGTTGAGATATACGTCGCAGAAGACGTCGCAGAGGACGTCGCAAAACCGAAGTACGTCGCAGAAAGACGTCGCAGAACCACTTAAGGACAAAATTACGACGTCGTTAACGACGTCGCAAAGACTACTTAAAGTCAAAATCAATAACGTCGCAAGCGACGTCGCAAGTGAAGTCGCAGGTAACGTCGCAAAACGTGCTGCTGCGGCCAAAAACCCTAAAAAACGAAAATTTTTAACCCTAATCAAAAACCACGAACAAAGATCGACGAAAACCTTTAATATTCCCAGTAATCTTGAACGAAAACCTGTAAAAACACAAAAACAAACGTAATAATCACAAGATAATATGAGTATCACGTCCTTTAATCCCGAACTCGATCCGTTACGCCGAAAACGAGCACTTTCTGCTCTGATACCAGTTGTTTGTCCCTATACTTGGATCTAACGTAATCGAGTCTATATAATTGCTAGCGGAAATAACAAATATATCGCGAACTAATCACACGAACAATCAAAACACAATAATGATTAAACCAAATGTTGTATATTCGATTATAGTCTATCAGATTATAGGGATTTCGACAAATGATGTTTAGGGTTTCGTCTACCCTAAACGGAAAATGTAAATACGAATTTATACAAACTCTGGCACCTGCGACGTCGCACACGACGTCACAGGCCCAAGCCCATGCGACGTTGACTACGTCGCAGGCCCAAAACCTGACGTCGCACCTGCGACATTACAGACAACGTCGCAGGAGTCATGAAACACAAATCTAATAACAAAACGAACAACGAGCTAGACCAACTGACAGACACACAAATTGCATCAACAGTTATGATGTGTATCTGGTTAAGCTTATCCTGAATATAGATCTAGTCTCTTGATCACGCCCCAACGGTCGGTTCAGGAATCGCTTCCTGGTCGTTGCGGACCTTCCAGTCGAGGCGGCGATCGAGAGGGTGGTTTTAAATTTATAGAGAGCTGGGGACCTAAGTTTTACTTATAACTATGGATAGAAGTAAGTAATGACTCAGGGTCGTTCTTAAGATCAACCGTATTGTGAAACCAAGCAATCAAGACGATCGATTCGATTTAGCAGGGTTTGTAAACAGGAGATTTGATTTTTGGTTTTACATTACTTAGGTCCTAAATTAAACTAAATAAGCAGCAAAATAAAATAATAGATGATAATCAGTATGGAGAGGAGTGTTTGTTGTGATTTCATTAGCCTTAAGGGGGAGATGATGTTTGGATTGATGTTTTGAAAACGTTCTTTCTAAGTATTTGTGTTCTACTGTTTTAGGTACTTTATGGAGTCAACACTAGCACCCTACTATCTGATTCCTCAGATAGCATGTCACTGAGTACTAGGTTGTCAGGATTCTGATCAGATCAGGCTGCTCTACCCCCAACACTGTCTGTGAAGACAAGTGACCCGTCTTGGAGTTAACTCCTGGGCGCATGAATAAGGTAACAGACCGATATTTAATTTCTGACCTTTCTTTGATTCCATAAAGTAATCTAATTCAAATAGAGCATTTAAGACCTAATTCGGAAAGCGTCTGTTAACTTTTCATCGATGGTTTGTTAGGTTCAGAGCAGGTGGATGACCCAGTGCTGCTCAGAATGTATACACCGACGTCCGTTCCATAGCTTGGGTGTACAGGAACCATTCCGGAGAAACAGTTCTGTCACTTACATGAGGTACTAGGACGTTTTACGGCATTCCATGCCTTGCGCACTAATGCAAGTTAGGGTGTATACACCGACGGCCGTTCCGTAGCTTTGTACCAGAGATAACTCCGGCACTATACTAAGTAATAGGACGTTTTATGGTGTTCCACACATGTTGCACATTTAGGTCACTCTGAACCCGTTTAAACTCAGTTTGTATTAAAGCGTACCCATCTATGATATAAACCCAGCCCTCACTTAATATTACCCAATAAATCCCTGATTTATTCACGTTGTACTATACATTAGTTTGACGGTATTTCCAAAGCTTCGAAATCAGACCATGCATAGATAGCACAGATAATTAATTACCCTCAGAACAAGGTTCGCGACTTCTTGTCTTTCAGGGTTTTAACCACGTTTATTGGAGGAAAGGCGATAGTTTGATGAACAGTTTATAATCATAGATGAAAGGTTAAACAGACATAGTTTTCAGTTTGTAACAATTGGGAATAATATTTCCACAACGGATTGTGCCCACGATTTTCATAGCTTCCACGTTCCGTACTCCACACATTCGTGATGTTTCCGGCGCTATACAAATTAAAGCCGTATTACGTTACCTCCGTTGCTTAGTATCATTCCAATTGTATATTTAAATTAACATCATCCCCCATTATAACGGCTAACTACATCACAACAAACACAAAAGCTAACTACTCACTAATCATGGTAACGAATCCTAAATCTAGCATAATAACAATAGCATGCTTATAACAGATAAGGATAGAGATAACCGAGATAAATGCGTAGTCTGAATATAAGCTGAAAGATTACAACGAGTAGAGCCTCCGCTATTACAAAAGCACTTCCCCAAAGTATCTCCAACGAATATTACAAAGCAACCCCTCCTACTATTTCTCCTCTAACTCCTAAGAGTAGTGTTAGAGAGAGAAAGCTACTAACTAATCTAGTGAGAGAAAGTGTGTTGGTGAGAGGTGTGAATGGATGATTTGATGATTTGAAAATGAGGAGGTTAAGCCTCTATTTATAGGCTTCAAGCTACAAAATTTACATTCAGCACCCTCGCATCCATTTATTTCCAAAACACCCCCCTGAGCTATAGAATTCGACACCGTAAAGGGGGTATACCACCTTAAATAGGGCGCATTCGGTAGCAAATAGGGCGTATTCGGTAGCAAACGGGGCGAATCCGGCAGCATAGAGAGGGTATACCACCCTTACAAGGGGGTATACCACCCCAAAGAGGGGGTATACGGCCCCATAAGGGGGGGTATACGGCCCTCTAGGGGGTGTATACGGCCCCTGTGGGGGTGTGTAGCCCATGGTTGTTGCCTTGTGTGCTGGATCGTAAGTCTTGTGCACTGGTCGAACTTCGTTTGGCCATATCTTCTTCGTTCTAGCTCCGTTTTCAGCGTTCTTTATATCCACGAGATCGTAATTACCTGAAGATCATAATGAGATAATCTAAGTATAATTTCAAGGTATTATGCTTTAAAAGTGCTCGTAGAAAGTGAACGTATCGTTTGTGCTCTATTTTGTATGTTATTTGGCCATTTTACTTGATTTTTGAAGCAACGCCGTATTTTTAGCCTTAGTAATGAATTATGGTGAAAAAGTATTGATATCGCATGTTTTCATCCATTTTGGGGCTAAAAAGGTGGGAATTATGTACGCAAAAACGTGACTTTTTACGTCAAATCAAATATCTCACACTTAGACGTTGCTTGTCCTCAAGCAACACTTCAACTATCCTCACTTAAAAAGATGTTTTAAGTCCGATTTTTGCGAATTAAAATATTTCTAAGAACAACCATACTTCATACAAGTAACCTGTTTCAGAAAATCGAGATAAATAAGATAATTGTTCCAGAAATAAGAAATGAATATCTTTAGGCATGCTTCTGATTCTCATGATCTTTGGCATACACATGACTTAGGCAATCTCACCGGTGGTCACTCAATTCACTCAAAAGTGTATCGGGTTTCCTATCATTCTAAACAAACGACCAGTCATGCAGCATTCATCGTCATAGGCTTGATCGAGAATCAAATCTCTACCACTTAGGTGAGGACGGTACTAATTATCCCAAGACATTCATCGGGTTGTAGTGTGAAGTGAGGGTTAAGGGTATGGATAGCGGGTATTTTTAAAGGGTTATGCTTATCTTAGAACTTTTAAACTTATGAAAAAATTTATTTAGATATGCTTTTTAATGAAAACGGAAATGGATAACGGTAAGGGAGGAAGATAGCTATTTTGACTTCTATCTTTTTGAAAACACACGGAATATATATTTTTCAGAGATCGGAGTTTTCGAGAGATTTGAAGCACTTAGCTTTATTTTTATTTTTGGCTTAGAATTTCTTTGCCAAGGAATTTCTAAGGGATTTTTATTTCTTTCTTTCTTACTTCCTTTTGAGATCCTTTCTTCTTTCATTTTTCAATCTTTTGACATTTCAAATTTTACTTGGTGTCAATTTTACACACCTTTAGACTTTCTCGATCTTTTTGAGATTTTGATAATGGAAACGCACACGAGATATCTTAAGTAAAACACGAAATTTGTGATTTTTGAGTGAAAGCAAAAAGAATACCTAAATATCATTTTTCAAAAATTTAAAAATTCCAAGATAATATTTTGGTGGGTATGAAGGTGGATGGGGTTTTAATAAAGGGTTTTTTAAGAAACGAAAAGGATAAGGCTCAACAGGGTTTACTAGGCGGATCATCGACACTAAAAATGAGTATCGGTAGGGTTAGGCTTGAAGAGATATGAGAAAATGGGTTTATTTCCTAGGGAATGTCAAGGTCATCTAATTGCACCTATACCGCGTATGGTACTCACCAATATGGTCTCGAAATGCATACCAGGAGCAAGTTCTAATTCAGAAATGCATACATCGGCACACACAACAAATGAATAGTGAAGCATTTAAAATGAATGCTTATATAGGCTCAAGTTACCTCACTGCAATTAATGTGGGTTATATGTGCTTAGTCATGCGCTGCCCCTAAGATTATCATTTCTTAATTCGAGAAACTCCTACCTTATTTACACTACTTTCCAAAATAACTTACTCATATTCAAAATGGTCCCTCTTGGAAATATTAAAATTCAAAGAAAAAGCAGAGCTAACTGAATGAGTAGCTATCTACTGTCGAAGTTTAGCTCATGCTTTTCTTTGTTTTACGCAAAAATTTTGAACAAATTTTAAAGTGAGGAACATTTTCTGAGTTGCTATTTGGACACAAAAATCTATCTTAGGTATTCTATACCGCTATCCCACACTTAGAGGAACATTGTCCCCAATGTTCTCTTCAGTGGAGATTTTACTGGAAGCAAAATCCCACACTTAGAGTTTGAACATGTAAGAAAATATTTCTCAAGTGTTAATTTTGGGCTGGAATCCCACACTTAGTGATAAGCTTAGGATATGGTATAGATTACTTTATTAATTAACAGTACTTAATAAAGTAAAAAGATAAAAACAGAGAAAGGATGAAGAAACTCCCCAAATAGCTAAAGCTGAAGATCTGAATATGTGCCGAGAAGAAGAAAAGTCTTTGTTTTCCGGCAGCTCCATGAGGATTATTCAGCTTTAGGGGGATTTGCCTTTGATTAAGAGCTTTGCCTTCCATTTCAACCATCATTTGTGAATCAATCTCACAGTGTGAACACGTTGGATATACTTTTTTACTTCAACTCTATATTTTTGCAATAAAAGAGAATCACTGTCTCAGAATGAAAAGATGTTTTCTATTACAAATCATTTTGTAGAACATATGTTTTTAAACGAGTTTGAGTATAATGCATAAAAGTAGTATGCAAGTACCTCAAATGCTCGAAACATATGAACTAATTTTCTGAAAGTATTTTCCTATTTATTTGAGACAAGTGATTTTGCAGAAATGAGTTGCGACTTTTGAAATATTTTGAAAATATTTTTGAGGTATATCCAAGTGTGAATGATATTCAGAGATTTATCTTCACTTATTAGCACACCAAAACACACGTTTTATTCCACTGGTTGCCTCCCGAGAAGCGCTGCTTTTAGAGTCGAGAGCTCGACTTTCCTTCCTTCAGAATCAGTGAGATGTGGAACTTCCAGGGCCAATGGTGCTGGAAGGTGGGCCTCTGGAATAGAATCTCAAGAAGTGGTGAGTGATGACCTGAGTGATGTTTGGGATCCTTTCCACATGAAGAGGGAAGCTTTCAAAGTGTTTTTCAGCAACCCTTTGTAAGTGAAGGAGATCCCAGGTGATATCATTGACTGACTTAGAGATGACTCCGTTGGGATCAAAGATGAGGGTCCCATTGGATCTGATAACCTCACGCTCGGGACGTTCTCCTCTTAAGGAATCCATGAAACCAAAGAAGCGCAGATGTATATCTTCATGATCGGCTGTGCTGGGTTCTCTTCTTAGTGCATGGATGGATCCTTGGATACCCTGGAGAAGCTGTCTCTGATGGTCGGAATATGTGAGGTTGGAATCCCGGAAGATGTTCAAGATTCTGTAGTAAACCTCACGTAAACCATCATGGAATAGCTGCCTGGGTTCTTCTGAAGGTGTTGATCATCGTGCCATCTGGTATGGAAGATGGGATAGCACGCGTCCTTTCGTCTAAACTCACGTACTCGAGCTTCTCGATAATCTTGTGGGTGTGGTGTTCAATGGTGCAGTCAATGTAAAACCTGTGTGGCGAGGTGTCATCAATGTGGTCGTTATCGGCTATGGAATCCATCAATCCTTTGAGATCATTCATCATCTGAATGTCTACTTCCTCCTCAGGGTTTCCAGATGCATAGTCCAAATTGTACCTGTAAGAATGCAACAAACTCATTTGTTGGTTAGAATATGGAAATGCGGACCTGATGAGGGCTTCATAAACCTTGCCATATATGACTTTTTGTCCTTCGAAGAACTCTGACTCGTCAGCAGTTGGTTCTTCATTATCAGAGTGTTCGTGCAGGAGCTGAGTTGCTAGATTTTCGGCGAAGGCATGAATGCGGTTTTGTAGGAATTGAGGACTTCGAGAGTTATTAGTACGATAGACCGCGTATTCAGCCTCGATTTCTTCGATTAATTCTCTCTGCCGCGGTGTGTACTCATTTGTTGAGTCTCTGATAACCGTCATTATCATCCGAAAATCATCCTCAAATCTTTCGAGGGCACTGATCATTCCTTCATGAGTAGAGACGACCTGAACTTGGATGATCTCGAGAGGAGGGTCAGGAATGGCAGGAGGTGCATGAAGGTGGATGGAGCGGACATCGATTGGAACATCTATAAAGACGACGTCATCCTCATCATTGTCCGTCACTGAAGTGTCAGTATTCTGTGAATCCGGGAACTCAACAGTATCGGATGGTGGTAGAGTTGCGTCGGTGATTTTTGATATGGGCTGAGAAGAGTCCATTTCGATGTCTTTTTCTTCAGGGCAAGAGTCGTCATCTGACAGAGTGATTGGAATGTACTCGAGTTGCATAATCTCTTCTGTTGGATGCTGAGAATCAGGGAAGTACTCGTGAGGTGGTGTAGACTGATATACGTCCTCTTCTTCTGGCTCTTCCTCTTGCTCTTCTTCGGATTCCTCCATTTCTTCTTCTGTCTCTGACTCTTCCATCTCATCTTCTTCTGATTCGGATTCTTCGGTTGCAGAGATGAGACAGGTATGATCATCATGTTTATATGAGTCTGAAGGCTCTGATTCAGATGTTTCATCGTCTGAAGTGATTCTGCTAGTAGAGATTGTGTATATCTCAGCATTCTCTAGTAGAGAACTATCAGCCTGGTCAACCTGGAAGGATACAGTCTCTCCATGTGCTCGAAGGCTAATAGTTTGCGAGTATACATCAATGATAATTCAAGCAATGTTCATGAAAGGCCTGCCTAGGATGATTGGTATATTGATATCTTCCTGTATATCCATCACAACAAAGTCAGTGGGAAAAAAGAATTTATCAACCTTAACCATTATGTTTTCGGCTATTCCTCGTGGATATCGAATTGATTGATCGGCTAGCTGCACGCTCATCTTTGTAGGCTTAAGGTTTCCTAATTCTAATCTGACATATAGAGAATAAGGCATGAGATTGATGCTGGCTCCAAGATCGGCCAAGGAGCGGATCATGCCTGACTGATAGATGGAACAGGGCAGAGTAAAGTGACCAGTGTCTCCTAGTTTTTCGGGCAGGTTGCTTATGACGGCTGAACATTCCGCGTTCAGAGGGATTTTAGATACGTCGGGTATCTTATCTTTGGTGGAAAGCATTCGTCTAATGTACTTGGTACTGGTAGGAATTCTAGACACGGTGTCTAAGAATTTTGAGTCGAGTTTGAAAGAGTTGACCTTGTACTTTTGCTTTAGACGATTCGGGAATGGGATTTTGACTTCCCTTTCAGGAGTAGGTATGGATGGGGTCTCAACTGTCTTCGAGATAGGAGATTCTTCCTTCACCAGAGAAGGAGTATCAGGTTGACTCGGTGTCACCTTTGGGTCTTTAAAGGTTACTTGTTTGGCCTCTTCTACGTGTGGGTTGTGAATGGTGTTACTGGGAAGGGTTCCTTGGGGTCTGGTGTCAAGACGCTGAGCCAACTGACCGATTTGGTTCTCAAGGCTTTTAAGAACCGAGAGTTGGTTTCTGATGAATAGGTCAGTCTGGTCTTGTCTAGCAGTGGTTTTCTGGTTGAAAAGTGTCTGACCCTCGATAAATTTGGTGAGATTATCGTCTTGACTAGTGATAGGCACAATGGTCTTTGTGGCATCACTAGGTGGGCTGACATCTGGTGCGGTTAAGGATAAGGGTTGGTTGTAGGTAAGCTGTGGTTGTTGTGGGTAGGTTGGGTATCTTGGTTGGTATTCGGGTTGAAAGGTTGGTTGGTTATTTCGTGGAGGAAATTGAGTGCCTCGTGTCCTAGGTGGAGAAGTTCGAGCGAAACCAGGTGGATTCTGTGGTCGAGCTGGGAATTGTGCGTAGTAGACTGTGCCGTCAGCTGGATCTTCGTACTCCACTTGATATTCTTCCGTGGGAAGGTGAGCA
The DNA here is from genome assembly GCA_949592205.1 of Helichrysum umbraculigerum. Taxonomy (NCBI): domain Eukaryota; kingdom Viridiplantae; phylum Streptophyta; class Magnoliopsida; order Asterales; family Asteraceae; genus Helichrysum; species Helichrysum umbraculigerum. The sequence goes on from CATIUR010000003.1 coordinate 5,247,734, forward strand.
CAGTTCTGGCAAGCCTGAACTTGGTGGATCCGCTGCAGTTGTTTCTTTAGCTCTCCCAACTGTTTCGTCAACGACTCAATCTGCTCACTCAAGGATTTGATCGTCTCGGGTTGGATCTGGTTGTAGGAGGATAGAGGTTGTGATGAGGATTGCTCATCTGTCTTCCAGTCGTGATGGTGCATCGTCATATTCTCGATCAGGTTCCAAGCTTCTTCGTCAGTGAGTTGCATGAAGTTGCCTTGAGCAGCGACGTCAAGGGTAATGCGGTGGTTTGGAACAAGACCGTTGTAGAACGTGCATAACTGGGCAATCTTTTCGAGTTGGTGGTTTGGACATTTCTTCAGAAGGATCTTGAATCATTCCCATGCCGTGTAGATAGATTCATCATAAGCTTGATGTAAGTTTGTGATGTCATTCTTGGACTTGGTTTGTTTGGACGAAGGAAAGTATTTGGTTAGGAATTTGGTAGCCATATCCGTCCATGAGGTGACTGAGCCGGTCTCAAGTCCCTCAAACCATGTCTGGGCATGAAGAGCGAGAGAATAGGGGAACAAGTATAGGCGGAATATATCCTGCTCAACCCCGTTCTGCTTGTAAGAGTTGGAAATCTGAATGAATTTGTCGATATGGGCATTAGGGTCATCACGGGGTAAACCGTGGAATTGACAGTTGTCTTTGATAAGTTGAACGATGTGGTGTTTAAGTTCGAAAGATGTGCCTTCGATTACCGGATAGCTAATGGGTCCTCCTCGTCCTTCGATAAACGGTTTGGTATGATCGGCGAGAGTGATCCGTGCGGCCATCTGTTGAAAACGAGAGCGTCTTTCTTTGCGGTTTGTTCGGACAATCAACTCAGGATCGGGCGTGAAAATGAGTGGTTCAGTTCTTGATGATCTGGTCGAACGTCGTTGTGTGTTGTGGGAAGGAATTTTCGGTTGGAACAAGGAAAATAAAACTATGGGTATTTACAGGTGGTACTAAATAGAAAAGTTCATCTAGATGCCTAAGAGTCTTACGATTGATTCCCCGGCAGTGGCGCCAAAAACCTGATCGCGCCCCAACGGTCGGTTCAGGAATCGCTTCCTGGTCGTTGCGGACCTTCCAGTCGAGGCGGCGATCGAGAGGGTGGTTTTAAATTTATAGAGAGCTGAGGACCTAAGTTTTACTTATAACTATGGATAGAAGTAAGTAATGACTCAGGGTCGTTCTTAAGATCAACCGTATTGTGAAACCAAGCAATCAAGACGATCGATTCGATTTAGCAGGGTTTATAAACAGGAGATTTGATTTTTGGTTTTACATTACTTAGGTCCTAAATTAAACTAAATAAGCAGCAAAATAAAATAATAGATGATAATCAGTATGGAGAGGAGTGTTTGTTGTGATTTCATTAGCCTTAAGGGGGAGATGATGTTTGGATTGATGTTTTGAAAACGTTCTTTCTAAGTATTTGTGTTCTACTGTTTTAGGTACTTTATGGAGTCAACACTAGCACCCTACTATCTGATTCCTCATATAGCATGTCACTGAGTACTAGGTTGTCAGGATTCTGATCAGATCAGGCTGCTCTACCCCCAACACTGTCTGTGAAGACAAGTGACCCGTCTTGGAGTTAACTCCTGGGCGCATGAATAAGGTAACAGACCGATATTTAATTTCTGACCTTTCTTTGATTCCATAAAGTAATCTAATTCAAATAGAGCATTTAAGACCTAATTCGGAAAGCGTCTGTTAACTTTTCATCGATGGTTTGTTAGGTTCAGAGCAGGTGGATGACCCAGTGCTGCTCAGAATGTATACACCGACGTCCGTTCCATAGCTTGGGTGTACAGGAACCATTCCGGAGAAACAGTTCTGTCACTTACATGAGGTACTAGGACGTTTTACGGCATTCCATGCCTTGCGCACTAATGCAAGTTAGGGTGTATACACCGACGGCCGTTCCGTAGCTTTGTACCAGAGATAACTCCGGCACTATACTAAGTAATAGGACGTTTTATGGTGTTCCACACATGTTGCACATTTAGGTCACTCTGAACCCGTTTAAACTCAGTTTGTATTAAAGCGTACCCATCTATGATATAAACCCAGCCCTCACTTAATATTACCCAATAAATCCCTGATTTATTCACGTTGTACTATACATTAGTTTGACGGTATTTCCAAAGCTTCGAAATCAGACCATGCATAGATAGCACAGATAATTAATTACCCTCAGAACAAGGTTCGCGACTTCTTGTCTTTCAGGGTTTTAACCACGTTTATTGGAGGAAAGGCGATAGTTTGATGAACAGTTTATAATCATAGATAAAAGGTTAAACAGACATAGTTTTCAGTTTGTAACAATTGGGAATAATATTTTCACAACGGATTGTGCCCACGACTTTCATAGCTTCCACGTTCCGTACTTCACACATTCGTGATGTTTCCGGCGCTATACAAATGAAAGCCGTATTACGTTACCTCCGTTGCTTAGTATCATTCCAATTGTATATTTAAATTAACATCATCCCCCATTATAACGGCTAACTACATCACAACAAACACAAAAGCTAACTACTCACTAATCATGGTAACGAATCCTAAATCTAGAATAATAACAATAGCATACATTATAACAGATAAGGATAGAGATAACCGAGATAAATGCGTAGTCTGAATATAAGCTGAAAGATTACAACGAGTAGAGCCTCCGCTATTACAAAAGCACTTCCCCAAAGTATCTCCAACGAATATTACAAAGCAACCCCTCCCACTATTTCTCATCTAACTCCTAAGAGTAGTGTTAGAGAGAGAAAGCTACTAACTAATCTAGTGAGAGAAAGTGTGTTGGTGAGAGGTGTGAATGGATGATTTGAAAATGAGGAGGTTAAGCCTCTATTTATAGGCTTCAAGTTACAAAATTTACATTCAGCACCCTCGCATCCATTTATTTCCAAAACACCCCCGTGAGCTATAGAACTCGACACCGTAAAGGGGGTATACCACCTTAAATAGGGCGTATTCGGTAGCAAATAGAGCGTATTCGGTAGCAAACGGGGCGAATCCGGCAGCGTAGAGGGGGTATACCACCCCTACAAGGGGGTATACCACCCCAAAGAGGGGGTATACGGCCCCATAAGGGGGGTATACGACCCTCTAGGGGGTGTATACGGCCCCTGTGGGGGTGTGTAGCCCATGGTTGTTGCCTTGTGTGCTGGATCGTAAGTCTTGTGCACTGGTCGAACTTCGTTTGGCCATATCTTCTTCGTTCTAGCTCCGTTTTCAGCGTTCTTTATATCCACGAGATCGTAATTACTAGAAGATCATAATGAGATAATCTAAGTATAATTTCAAGGTATTATGCTTTAAAAGTGCTCGTAGAACGTGAACGTATCATTTGTGCTCTATTTTGTATGTTATTTGGCCATTTTACTTGATTTTTGAAGCAACGCCGTATTTTTAGCCTTAGTAATGAATTATGGTGAAAAAGAATTGATATCGCATGTTTTCATCCATTTTGGGGCTAAAAAGGTGGGAATTATGTACGCAAAAAAGTGACTTTTTACGTCAAATCATCTCTCATCACCCTTTCCAGACTTTCACGTGACTGTTGCCCTAGGATAGGATCTGATCAACCCTAATACTATGAATATGCAGTTATCTCCAGTTACAGTATGAAACTATGAACTTTTCTTTAAAAGACACGGTACTTCGTATAGCGTTGGAAACACCTCGTGTGGGGTACAAATACGTGGAAGCTATGGAAATGCCATGGATTGTTTCATCGTGAATTACCTAGAAGTGACCCTTCTAGAACTGTGGTCTAGGAATCAAAGCTGTGGAAATGCTTGTTGCACTGTACACCATTAGTACACCTAAGATCTGGAACACTGTGGAAATGCTTAAATGCCCAGTACACCGTTAGTACATCTAGGGTTTGGAACACTGTGGAAATGCCTAATTGCCCTGTACACCGTGATTATTCCTAGGGATGAACGCCTGACTGTAAAGGAGGGTCTATATTTACGATGGTTAAGTATGTGCTTCAACAGATACAATACAGGGTAGTGTCAATTATAATACCTAGACATGCAAAACCCTAATCAGACCAATAGTTTAACATACATAGGATACAATCAGTATTTGCCATGATAAAAGTAAATAGACGATTAGGTGTTAAGAAAGGTCAGTAAATACAATTGCGGTCTGTTGCCTTATGCCTGCTCCCTAGATAAATCAAGGGTGACTTTGTCTTATTCAAGCAAAAGTTCAGGGGGGTTTGAAAACAGCCTGATCTGATCAGAATCATGATAACCTAGGATTCCAGTGACATATGTTTCTAGGGTTTCACCTGAACGTAGGGTCCTAGCGTTTACACCGAAAGTATGTCTGCTTTTTATCTGGTAAATCTCCAATCAATTTTATAGTGAACATCATCCCAAAACCCTAATTATCCAAGTTTCAGCAATCACATCTCTACCTGTCTGCTTATTCCCTATCTCTTATCTCTGTTATTTACTTTACTACACTTAGGATAAATTAGAAAACCAAATCAATCCAAAATCTATCTACCTACCCCCATCCTAATTGCGACCATAATCTTTGGTGACTCGCTTCATTTCAATTCACTCCGATAAAAGAACGACCTTGAGTTATACTTACTGCTTGCTCCCAAGGTAGGTAGTACTTATAGTTTGAGCCCCAGCTCATATAAATTTAAAACTCACTCTCCGCCGCCTCTGTTGACGTTGGAACAACGACCGGAGTTAAATCTGACCGACCGATAGAGCTGCGACAATCCTCAGGTTCAGAAGTATCATGAACCACATATTTTCTTCCTTTCTTCAAACACTCAATGACAATCAACTCTAATTGCTGCACTCTCCTCTGCAATTGAGCTACAATCTCATCCTTAGCTCTATTCTTATTCCTCTCCTTGACAAATTTTGACCAAACATAGTCAATCATAGCCGTCAATTCTGAGTTAGTTCTAGCCTCAACACCTTCAGGATGTGAATCCTTTGGTGAATCATTGACATTATCAAACTCTGACTCATGCCTAGCATGATCATCAAAGTCCCCTTGGTTCTTGGTACTGGGACCACTAGGATCATCTACGGGTGTAGAATCATGTCCAGGTGTTGCCTCTGATTGGGTCTTATTTATGTTACTTCTATCCTGCTCTGCCAGTGGGCTAGAAGCAGTAGAAGCAGCCCTTTCAGAATGATCAACCTCCTCCTCATTGATCATCTGCTGTGGTGAATCATTTGACTGAGACAACTGAGCAGCAGCAGCCTCAGATGCATGTTTTCTAGCCTTTTTGGCTCTAAAAGATTTAGCTGTTGTGGTCCCTTGTTTTCTTTTAATACCCCCAGCTACTGTGGGTTGAGAAGTGGTGGGTGGAACCATCCTCTCAGTAGCTGGTTCAGCTTCAGTTGGTTGTACTGATGCTGTGGTGGAAGGTGCAGGAAGGTAGAAAATAATGCTGTAACCTTCCCAGAAAATTTAGTATCTCTCTTCATATTTACAAAAACTTTTTGCTTAAAATAGACGATACCAATAACTTTATCAAGTGCAGTTAAATTAGGAATTTGTTCATTTAAGAACAACTGCACAAATCGTGGATACATCAAAAATTTAATCTTTGGTTGCTCAATGTTCCTAAGCATACCAGAAAATATCAAATTTGAGAAGTTCTGAATCTCTCGGGGTGCTTAATAGTTGACAAGCTACCTGAAACCTTGGGCATCAAGACCTTAGTGGAGCTTCATATAGATGGAACTGCCATAATAGAACTTCCTTCTTTTGTATACTCTCTGAGAAACCTTGAATCATTGTCATTTGGTCGATATGAGAGGATTCCGTCTACATGGTGGAGTTCATTTTCTAGCCTTATTCGCTTACCAAGTAGACAACAACTTCCCCAAAGTTTAGTATTGTCTTCATTGGCTGGTTTGAATTTGCTGAAGACTTTGAATCTTAGATACTGTAAATATATCAGAAGTGCCTGATAGCATTGGAGGCTTATCACATCTAAAACTTCTATATTTAGGAGGGAACAGTTTTACTAGCTTGCCTGGAAGTTTAAGTCAACTTTATCTCCTTGAATATCTTGACCTATTTAGTTGCAGGAATCTAGCAGTCATTCCGGAACTTCCACCAAGAACTGATTGGCTTTGTGCAATTGAGTGCACATCATTGCGCGTACTACGGGAAGGACTCAATTTTGGTCACATATTTTTTTCCTATATTTTCACCGGTTTTCGAAAATCATATAAGAATCTTACAGTTGATGAAAGCCAGGCTTCTATGCCACTGCTTCTTGATGCATCTCCAAATTCCAATGACTCTGGAAACCGTTTTTTTTCTTTGCTTCGGAGTACGGCTCTGCAGATTAACAAATGCGGAATCTTGCTAGCTCAAGAAGACAATGTCTTTCCTGATCAATTGGATATGGAATATCCTGGACATAGTGTTCCGCAATGGTTTACAAATCAAAGTAAGGGAAACTGTGTAAAGGTTGATTTACCTTCAGATTGGTGCTACAATAAGCTTAGTGGATATGTAACTTGCATCGTTTTCACACCCAAAAAGTATTTTCATAGAAAATACCTATTATGTGGCTTAGGATACATGGTGAACAACTTTGATGGAGCTCTTTTAGGTCATTCTCATCTAAGAGGGTATTTAACATTGGGGCCTGATCTCAAAGAAAAAAGTGAGTCAGATATGATATTGTTGCATTATACTGTTGATACAGGGAATTTGGTGAAAGCCGAGAATTTTGTTACCTTTACATTTAGTAACCATTCACTTATCGAGGTGAAGGAGTGCGGTGTAAGGTTTGTTTTTGAAGAAGATAGAAAAAAAGGAATTGACTTAAGTATGATTCAAGACATCAGAACTCCAACACAAGATGGTGATTACTTCAGGCTAGAGACGAATTGTGTTACCCAAATGGTTTGGTAGTCCACTTTAATACAGAAACTCTGTATTATGATTAATTGCTTTGTTCATATGCTTTACTTTGGTTATATACAAGTGCTTTGATGGATGATATGATTGATACCGGCCTTCAGTATTATTATGTAGAGAGAATTGTAATAAAGTTTGTATCCTTTAGGACTTCACTCTAGTGGTAGGTAAAGAATAAAGATCCATTGCTATGGCTGATCCTACGGGTGAGCCCCTTCTGAACAAAAAGTGATGAGTGGAGACTTAAATAATTTTTTTGATACAATATAGGGTAACCTTTTTATATTGATACTAAAGGTTTTAAAATAAAATGAGTTTTCAACCTTCTGTTCCTATTGGTTTGGTGCACATGACGACGATACAGTTATCATTAAATTCAAGAGCCTCACATTGATCATTAGTTCATTACCCTTTTTTTGGGTTGCAAACTGTACCTTTCGAACCAAACGTAATGGGCGTCTTTCCAAATCAAAAGAAAAAGAAAAAGAAAAAGCGGGAATATAGATAATTACCCCAAATCAAACGTTAAACGTCATTTATAATCTTACAACTCAAAATCCTAGATTAATCAAAAGAGATAAACGATACAATAAAAAACAAATAACAGCACATGACTTGTATGGAAAAGAGAGATAGCTTATCGTAAAAATGGCTACTCTCGATTAAAACGCAAAATCTTACGACATAAATATATGTGTATGACAATCAGATAAGAAATAAAATTAAACAAGAAGCACACATGAGACATAAATAATGTCAGAAACTGCACGAATAATTCGCAGCAAACGTTAATGTTGAGATACAAATCGAGGTAGCCCGTAGCCAAAATTAATATAAGATAGGTTCGAAGGAAGGTGAAGGAGTGTGGTGTAAGATTCATTTTTGATGAAGATATAGAAAAAGGAATCGAATTGGGTATGATTCAATATATCCCATCTCCAACACATGATGGTGGTTTTTTTGAGCTAATGACGAAATGAGGTACTAGTTACTACCTATCTGTTGTGGTAGTCCAAATGAAGAACTTTATTATGATGGTTTGTCAGTCAAACTCCAGTTTTCAGGAATCGTAGTTCCTTCACAAATCACAAATCTACTCTGTAACTTGTATTATTCCCCGTCATGAAGAATCACATTCGGTACACTATTCTTACACGGAATGTGACGAGAACTGCCAATGTGGTCATGTTCTCCGATTGAGATTGAAATTGAAACTGAATTAATCCATTATATTTAGACAAACTATATTTAGACAAAATTACACAGATCGTCCCTGTGGTTTACCAAAAATTACACTGATCGTCCTTGCAATTTTTTTTTAACATTGATCATCCCTGTGGTTGCACATTGTTTCACTAGCAGTCCCTCACACTAACGGGCGTTAACCAACACCGTTAAAACTCGTCACGTTCATGGCATGCGAGGGTATTTTAGTAATTTTTTGCACCCTTTTCCAATTAATTCTCCATCTACCACCATGTGGGTGTCAAGTACTCTTCAATCATCGATCATTATCATCATCGTTTGCACCATCCAAATCCCCCAAACCAAACTTTTAACTCTTTTTGGTGTCCCCATCGTTACAAACACTTCACTAATTAGGGTCTCTAATTCATCATCATCCCTCAATCAATTAAATCACCATAATTTCATTCCACCTGATAATCTCAACAACAACAACAACAACAAACAAACAAATATGTGCAGCATCAACGATCGATTACGAGAAGATGAACTCTGTTCGATTTAATCAAATTTGAATCCGATAAAGATAAAGGAAACGGAAACGCCGTCGCTCAATTTCACTAAAATCCGTTCCCATATTTTACCGATTGACGCCGTCGCTCGACCGCCGGTGAAACCTAGCACGATACCTGAAACGCACACTAGGAAACGTTCTCGTGTTAAAAGGAAACGGAAAACTAGCGGATTTTCCGCCGACGAAGGGGGTGCCGCGGCGGATTATTCGGTGGCGGTGACGGTAATTTTAGTGGCGGCGGTGGTGATTTTGAAGGATTTTAATTGGGACGAATCATCGCCGTGGTTGTCGGATCCAGCTTTCGATTTTGTCTAAGCAACACTTAGCTGGTTCGTTTTATCGAATTGTTTACATTTTGCATTTAAACGTAGTGACTAGTGAGGATAGTTGTTGATGTATATATAATGGGAATAAATAGCATATGTGCTGCTAGACGCATATATGTGCTCGAAACTTGCGTAGTGCTAGAAGTACGCATCATATTTATTCAATGAGTTCTTTGTACATTGATATACCTCAACATATGGTATATGGATTTTGATTTTAGTGTTTGTGTATGTATACGTTCACTCAGTGGCGGTACCAGAAAAAAATTAGCGAGGGGGCGAATTCAAAATAATAAAAATATCTTATAAAATTAACCTTAAATTTTAAAATTACGTGTGGGCATAATTTTTTTTTTACAAAATTAACCTATAAAATTTTAAAAAAATATTTTTTCCCGAAAATCGGGTGGGGGCGGCCGCCTCCACTGCCCCCACCCTAGTACCGCCCCTGCGTTCACTGTAGTGCAAATGTAATTGTTCAGATTTTTGTTTAGAATATGTATAACATAATTTTAGATAGTGTGTTTGGTTATAAACAAGCAACAACAGCATGTATGTTATGGTTTCTGTGTGTTTTTTTTCATGGGATACGTAGCAGCAGCAGCAGGTAATAAGCGGAGGAAGAGGGACAATAAAGATAACAAAGTAGAGGATATTTTGGTCATTTCACAATTATTTATCATCACATGCCGTGCACGTGACGAGTTTTAACGGTGTTGGTTAACGCCCGTTAGTGATAAGGACTGCCAGTGAAACATCTTGTAACCACATGGATGACCAGTGTCAAAAAAAACTTGTAAGGGCGACCAGTGTAATTTTTGACAAACCACATGGACGACCCGTGTAATTTTGTCTTATATTTATGAATTACTACATTGATTCAATCGCAATAAGGGTTGTAATCTTTATCTGATTTTCTATTATGATGTCAATATTTGCTTAACTCGCCATCATTACTAACGAACTTCTACATATTCTTATTGGTTCTTCCATTATTATTTATGATTTTGATGAAGCTTTCCTACTTTTTCTTTACGCGGGTGAATTTGATTTTTCCGTAACATCAAAGTTGGAACTTATTTCTCTTTTTATTGTATATAGGTTTTGTTTGTTGGGTGAGGTTCAGATGAGAATAGGAATTTGTGTGAGAATGAGAGAACCAATGATATCATGCCATGTGTACAAAGAGAATGCTTCACATGTATAAAACTCATTTACCCCCAACATCAATTATCTCACAAACGACAAATCCAAAAATTATGAAAATTGCACCATTAAATTCAGCGTTTTCTCCTCTTCGATTTGTCGTCCATCAAGGCATACTTTCGACGAGTTTTTTTCCATAATTTTTGGTGGTTTCACATTTACTAACACATGTGTTAAAGTGTTGCAACTAGGGTTTAGGGGTTAGGGTTTAGGGTTTGAGGTTTCTCCCCGAAACCCCAAACCTCAAACCCTAAACCCTAACCCCTAACCCCTAAACCCTAAACCCTTTACAAAACTCTAAACCCTAAATCATACTAAACCCTAAACTTTAAACCCTACTAAACCCTAAACCATACTAAACCCTAACCATAAACCCTAACTTTAACCACAAATTAAATGTATAACCAATCACTAACACACGTGTTACTAATTTGTAAAACCCACCAAAAAATGGAAGAATTTTTTTTTTGTCAAAAGTATGTCTTGAGGGACGGCAAATCGAAGAGGAGAAAATGCTGAATTTTATGGTGTAATTTTCATGATTTGTCGACTTACGGTTTGTGAGATATTTAATTTTTAAAAATGTGGGGGAGAAAGAATAAAGTGACACAAAGCAAAAATCTGTTGGTTCCCTCATTCTCACTCAAAGTTGGTGTACTCATTTAAACCTTACTCTTTGTTTAGTTACTCGTCCAGAATATATATAATGTATGGTGCAAATGGCATGGTTTTGTCCTCCAGTCATTTCTTGTTCATTTGGTGGTTCCTTTATGGGTTAATCAACAAAATCGGCTATGAACTGCCTCCTTTTGTTGCAGCTAAGCAACTAACTCAAAGTATTGTTCATGTACGCAACAAACTGGTTGGTTTCGTACTGCAATCCTGCAAAGTGAGATTTTACCTTTTCATGTACGCAACAAACTGGTTGGTACCCACGTCATTTTTAATTGAACGTGTACACACAATCTGAATCTCCTTTTCAATTTCCGACCACCAACATATTCTGGCGGTGGCAGATACGGGACCAATCTCTTTGTCTCTCTCTCCGTTACTAGATTTGTCTTGGTTGATCAACGTAACAGACATCTCTTTGTCTCTCTCTCCGCTTTGGTTTCTCATTCTGTTTCGAAAAATTGAACTAGCAACCGCCGTAAATTCCGGTGTCACAGGATCCGATCTAGGGTTTTTGATTCATAGTTTTTCTTTCATATTCCAGATCCGCATTTTCATTTTCATTTACATACTCTGAATCTACACTTTCATTTTCGTTTTCGTTTTCATTTTCGTTACTCCCTCCCCATCCGTCGTATGTTGATGGTTGGTCTTCGTCGGATTTTTCGCCGAAGCACACCGGAGAAGATGATCGGAACAAACCGCGTATATTTTTTTTTGCTTAATCAACAAAATCGGCATTGAACTGCCACCTTTCGTTGTAGATACGCAACCAAAACCCCAAGTAGTGTTCATGTACGCAACAAACTGGTTAATATATTAACCATGTCACATTTAAAAAAAAAACTAAAAATACGTTAATATATAAGTTTACCCGCTGAGCCGGTAACAGGTTACCATGTTGCTTACATAAATACAAAACCAACCAGTTTGTTGCATACATAAACAATACTTTGGGTTGATTACGTATCTGCAACGAAAGGTGGCAGTTCATAGTCGATTTTGTTGATTAACCCTTATTTATGAAAGAAAAAAGAAAGAAAAAAAAAAGGTAATACTCCGTAATAATAAACAAAGATAAATATATTAGATTACAACATGACAAAAAAGACAACATCGTCCTTATAGATTATGAATTTATGATGGTACCATATATCTGGATCGGGTAGCAGCCCATATCAGGTCACCAGCAGGCCCAAAAGGGTATTTTGGCCCATGAATCCCATAGACTTAGGAAACTGTGTAACCATTCTCGAATTTCATTTTTTTCAATATGTGATTAATGTTCATATCGACTTACTAAAACAACGAAGATATTATTATCAAATAAATGTTGCTATACAATTAAACTTATGATATCACATACTCTAAGTGGTACCACAACCGCAAAAAAGTGACTAGTTGAGCATAGCTCAAGTAGTACTCCAACTACAAACGTTCAGATTTTACATGTGTGATCGACATGTTAGCGGTTTGAATCCGTTACTTAGTACATGTGGTTGATTTGTGAATGATTTTCCTGATGTTAATGCTCTTTGTGGGTGAGGCAGACGGTACCATTAAAATATGACACTAGGGTCAGCGGTACCCTCTAAATTATATTTTTTTAATAAAAGTGTAAAACTAGAAGAAAAAATTGAGTGAATCCATTAACTAAACATATACACATATAATATAATAATTAATAATTTCATGTTAATTTTTAAGTTAACGCAAATTAAATCAGTAATGCCAAAAAAATGTCAACTATATAGAAACATCTCAACATATTATAGTAAGAGTACAAATGTTAATGCACGTGTTAGAGTTTATAGCCAGCACTTAGGGCTAGTTTTAATTAAGTTAACTTTACATTGTGAAATAAAAGTGTAAAACTAGAAGAAAAAATTGAGTGAATCCATTACCTAAACATATACACATATAATATAATAATTAATAACACGTACAAATGTTAATGCACGTGTTAGAGTTTATAGCCAGCACTTAGGGCTAGTTTTAATTAAGTTAACTTTACATTGTGAAATAAATAAATAAAATCCTAAAAATAAAGAAATCGAAAATGTAGTTGTTGAGACGTTAACTTAGCCCAAAAGTACATTCTTATTCTTACTATACTAGCCCTTAAACGCGTGTATACACACGGCCCGTGGGATGTGTATTTGATTTTTATAATTACATGTATAATATATACGATAGAATTTAATCCTTTTGTATGACTCAAAAAAGATATACAATGAAGTTGCAAATTAAATTATTTTCGGTACAATCATATCGTCAATTATTTTAAAGGGAAATTGATTAGTTGACAATCAGAACAATAGAGCACGAATTAAATTTTTGTATATTGTAAGGATTCTAGTTAAAGCTAATGAATTGAATAATGATTTCATCATGTCTTTTAATTTAGTCAATTGATCAAAATTAAGTCAATTGATCAAAACAAGATTTCTATTGCCCGCGCGATACGACGGGTTTTAGAAATTTGTATTTCTTACATAAATATTAAGCCTTAAATTTGGTTTTGGTTCTTTTAAGCTTAATGGAAAGGTTATGAACTTATATTTTTTATGGAGTGATTCGTACACCACCTGTTTTTAGTCATACACCACTAAATGTGTTTTATAGTATTGTACGATACAATATTTTATAGCATGTTAGGTGGTGTATGGCTAAAAATAGTGATTTACGAATCATTGCCCATACTTTTTTGCAATTGTAAATTACTAAAAAGTTTTAGAATACCAATGATATAACTATCTAAATAGCAATCACATAATAAGGAAACATTGATGATAGTTATCCAAGTTAAATTTATCGTAGTAAAAGTAATAACTATGAATATAATATTTCGTAACTTTATTTATACTGTCTTTTATTTTCTAACTTATATATATTACTATCAGAGTTAGTCGTTTTTTTTTTAAATATTGAAATTAAAACACAAAATATAACATCAAGTGGTGGTACAACATACTTATTGATTAATTTTTACCTTCGTCATCATATATATATATATATATATATATATATATATATATATATATATATATATATATATATATATATATATATATATTAGTTTATTCGTTGAAGGAGGGAGAATGGTTGTTATAACATGCTAGTTTTCAGGTGAATTAATAACATACAATTTATTATAAAAATAATTTTGTTGATTAAAAAAAATGGGAAAACGTTTTTTACGGTGGGATAAAAAATATATTTTAAACTCATATATGAATTTCATAAAAAAATTTAACTTGACGAAGGTATGATTTTTTTATGGTTTTTTTTATTATACTAATATGTGTGTATAATTGAAAAAATGTAAATTAATACAAATTTTATAGAATAGTACATAAAAATGTTAAGTTAAATTATCGTTTGCAATAATAATTTATATAATTTTGTCGCAATAAAATAGTATAAAACCTTATTGTAAGTAAAGGGAAGAAAATTGTATAAGCTATTAGTAAAAAAGGGAAAAAAGTTAATTCTAAAATGTAAAAGGGGAAAATAAGAAATGTTAAAATGTAATGGGTAGAAAATGGAAAGCTACTAAAAGTTCAGACGAAGAAATTGAAAAATAGCTAAAAGCTAAAGGGTAAAAAATGGAAAAGGTCTAAAACGTAAAGGGTGTAGATTGAAAAATTGTAGGGTAAAAAGTAGAAAAGTTATAAAAATTAAGAGGTGGAAAATAAAAAGTCGCTAAAACATAAATGTTATAAAATTGAAAAGGGTTAAAACTTTAAGGGTAAAAAATGTAGAGTTTTTAATGAATAGTTGGAGTTACTATTCATAAGAGTTAGTAAATTGATAATAAGGGGGAATTATGTGTATTTGATTTTTAAGATAGACAGTAAAAACAACCAAAATTAACAAAGGATATTATGTTTAACATTGAACAACCGTTAAATTGATATTTTAAATATATTTGAAGTGGTAACTTGCAAGGGCAATCTTAAACAATATACGGTCAAATTTCCTAATTACTGTTACGTGTTAATTTGTACTAGCCTAGTACCCGCGCGTTGCGGCGGCAATCTTTATACTAAAATAATGGTGTTTCGAAATAATAAACAAAATTATTAAGTCCGAAAGAAGGAAAAGGCGATGATGACTGCGAAAGTTGATGTACTATAAGTATTGTCCGTTACACTAAAATGATGTGAAATGTTTATTACAATATAAGTATTGTAACATCCTCAAATTGGGCTTAGAAGTAATAGGTATTTTCTGTAAATTTTAAATGTGATTTAAAATTGTTATTGTGTTTGATTGTATAATTAATAGGTCGATAAGCCTCAGGAAATATTGTGGCTAGTGAAATATTGATTGTTTTAATTAAATCAAGGTGACGGTAAAATAAAATAGTTTTCCCGTAAATAATTTTAAGTTCCAGACAATGATAAGTACGGGGGACAAAACTAGTACACAAAGTAACTAATTAGGTAATATATCTATGTTTTGAGTCGGGCTTTATTTCATACACACATACATACATACGTACATATACACACACACAATTAACCTTAAATCTTTATCAAGATCATGAAGAACATCAAATTGGAGCTTTAAAACTCGAATTCAAGCTTTCTTAATCATCACAAACAAGGTATGATCTTGTGTTCTTCATGTTCTTCAACCTAGAATTTGGGGTTTTTGATGTTCTTGAGCAAAATCCGAAATTATGGTTTCTAAAGTGTAAATTGATGTTAGTTAAGCTTCAATAACATGTAATAATCATTCTAGCATCATCTTAATCATGTTATATGTGTTAATTTCGTGATTTCTTTAACCCTAGAAATTGGGGTTTTGAATATTTGATTTAGTTGGCATGATTTATCTTGAAATTAAGCTAGTAATGATCATATTATCATTAGTTGATAAGAAATTATTGATTGTAAGTGAAACCCTAACTTAGAATTGAATAAAGTGATTTAGTGTTCTTGGGAAATTGATGATTGTGATGAATAGATGAGTTAATTGATGAACTTGGTATTGTTTGTAGTGAAGAACATCTAATTAACAAACAAAGAATGAAGTTAGAACATGGTTGTTAAAGAATTTATAAAACCTAGTATAAAGGTTGTGAAGAATTCTTAATATTTGATGTAAATAATTTTGATAATGCTTTAACTATGTTGATCAGTGATGATTAAAGTGATATTGTTATTATAATAATTATAATTTGATAAAGAGATGATGAACTATTGATATTATGGGGGTTAGTCATAATCTTGGAATGAATTAAGTTGAATTAGCTTAAGTGATAACTTAATGGAGAAATTAAAGAGAAAAGTTGCAACTTAATTGATTAAGTATCTTGAAGGTAAAGGTTATGATAAATTGTTGATTTTGATGTTCTTAATCTTGTTAATTGTTTAATTATATTAATTAACAAGGGCTAAAATGGATGAAGGTGATTATGATAATCATGAAGTTGATTAGTAATAAATTATATGATTGTAAGTTGAAAAGTGATGTGAATCTATATGAGTATAGATTGAATATTGAGTATTGTGATTACTAAGTTAATTCATAAGAATTTAGTAAATTGGTCAGTTGTAATGATGGAATAATGTTATATACATATTGATACAAGTAACTGACTTGTGTATTTTGTTGTATTTCCAGATATGGAGAAGACTCAGTGATATTAGACTACTGAGTGGGCGACTATGGTAGTCGGTGAGTGGACTTTGATCTCTCACTATAATTTAGTGATCACTATTGTGGTTACTTCAAGTGTTAAGTGTTATTCCTGTGTTAAGTTGAATTGTGAATTGTGTTAAAGTGTTAAAGTGTTAAGTGTTAAGTGACCTATTGGTAACTGTGTTAATAGAGGTCAACTATGTTGGACTGTGTGGTTACAGGTTAGTCAACACAAGGGTTGTGAACATTCGTTGTAAGTAAGGCTTGTGTTGACTAAAGGTAACAAACAGTTATCGGTTAACCACTGTATTGGCCTGCAGTTGGTGTAAGTGTCGCTTGGTGGGCCACCGCGGCTGAGGACGCCACAAGGGCCACCGATCCTCTGGTGATGTTGAGTCAAAGTGTTAAATGTGGTGAACTCATAGTGTTAAACTAAGTTGTATTGTTAGTGATGAGTTAACTCACTTAGCTTCGTGCTAATCCCTCGTTGTTTACTCCTTGCAGGTTAATATCTATTGTTATGGGCGGGTCAAGGAGTAACTGAAGAATGTTTGACTAGGATTACTCTGATTATTATTTAATACAATTTAAATGTTGATTATATAATGTCCGGGATATAAAGAATTGTTTTGTAAACGTTAATAATTAATACTTAGAACTTAGGTAATGGAAGATGACGACATGTCATTTTATGTATATATATGTTTTGGGACTTGAGCTTCCGAATTGTAAAAAAAAAAAAAAAACAGTTGTAAATTTTGGGGCGTTATAAGTATTGTCCATTACACTAAAATGATGTGAAATGTTTGTTACAATATAGTATGCCTGGCAATCCAGACCCGCTAGATGAAAAACGGGTAAGTTGGGTTTCGTTTCTCGACCTATTGGGTAAATTTTCAGCGGAGAGCAAAGACCTTAATGGGTCCTAAGAATCTCAAAACTCAATTCTCACATTACGAACGGGTCAGAACGGGTTATTCACAGGTCAGAAAAGGTCGTACAAATTATCTCTGAACAACTTCACCGTCACACTCATTTTGCGGCAGAAAGTTTTGTACTCCGGGATACATGTTTCCAGCTAAGAGTAAACTAACAGCAAACATTTTTTTTGGAAACACTTCTTTTGATTTGTAACCTACCGTATACCATTCCGATCTATTTTAAGAGAATGATAATGGGTTTTCTAGAGAGAGATGTGTTTGTTTTAGAGAGAGAAAGTGGTTAGCTGTAGAAATAGAGAGAGACAATTGTTGCACACGGCATATGGTTACAGAGTATATCAACCATTCATTTTCTATTTTCTAATAAAAATTATTATACTTATTTACAAGTATAGAAATAATGTATCGTTATCTAATCAATATCACTATTATAATTATAATTATAATTATTTATTTATACTATATAAATAATAAATAATTACTATTACTATAGTAGTACTAATAATAGTATAAATATTTTAGTCATGTATTTTTTAATTAGTGAAGTGCTAATTATTCAACAGCTATCTAGTTTTGCAACTAATTAACAAGTGATAAAAATAGAACGAAAAAAAAAATCATTTTGACCCAACCCGACCCAACCTCGTTTCGACCCAACCCGTTCGACCCGGTTCAATAACTGACCCGTTCGACCCATGACCCGTTTTGACCCAAACCCGTTTCGACCCAACCCGACCCGTTTGCCAGGCCTACAATATAGTAGTATACCCGCGCGTTGTAGTAGCTTATGTTAAACTTGATACAATTTAAAAACAAACTGAAAATGTTTGCTTTTATCAAATGTAATTTACAAGCGTAAACTTGATTTAACTAAAGGGTAAAGTATCTGGAAATGCAACTAACTTGTATCAAATCTCTATTGTGTGTACCCAACTTACGTATGCTATTTTTAATGCAACCAAATTTCAAAAAATGTCTATTGTGTGTAACTTGATGACGTGGCGAGCTCATGTCACTCTATCCTACGCCACGTGGAACGCTCTGAGCTCGCCACGTCATCAAGTTACACACAATAGACATTTTTTGAAAGTTGGTTGCATTAAAAATAGCATACGTAAGTTGGGTACACACAATAGATATTTGGTACAAGTTAGTTGCATTTCCAGATACTTTACCCTTAACTAAATACATGTTAATTTCGTCTAAAGGGGGCTATTAAGTACATGTTCAGTCTATAAAAAAGGTTGATAGTTAGTGAAACTAAATTTTCCATAAAAGGAAACAATTTGAAATTTTTGTGTAGTCAACTACGAAGGTCAAAGTTTCAAATTTAGAAATCTGAAAATTTTACCTTTTTGAAAATTGCAGTCATATAACTTTAAAACCGGCTACAAGTTTTATTATATATACTCGTTATAATTTAGGGAGAATTACATATATCCCCTCCACAAACACTCTAAATTACATATATACCCAAACACATTTTTAAATTACATACATATCCAAATCCGTATTTTAAGTATACTAAAATAAAATAAAAAAACAGCAAATATTATCTATTTTAAATGTAACCAATTGCCGGGCTAAAAATTTTGTATAGTTCTAACAATTTATACTATTTTTTTTTATTTTATTATACTTAAAATAGGGATTTGGGTATATATGTAATTTAAAAATGTGTTTGGGTATATATGTAATTTAGGGTGTTTGTGGAAGGGATATATGTAATTCTCCCTATAATTTAAAAGGTTATTTGGTTGGGTGGGACACTTGGAAGTATAACCGATCAAACTACAACTTTATAACACGTGTATTTATTCTTCTTGTAATTCGATAAAAATTAAATTAAAAAAAATGAAACGTCAAAGATATAATATCAAACCGTGTTATCTAGCAAACGGGTCGGGTTGAGTCGGGTTGGGCCAAAGATCAAATTGGGTTTGGGTCGAAACCTATCACGGGTCCAACAGGCTAGTTTTTTAGTCGGGTCGAACGGGGTGGGTCAAAAGTGGGTCGGATTGGGTCGGGTTGGGTCAAAACCCACTAATTGATTTTCTTTTTTTAAAAAAAATTCAACTTTTAATGTTATAAATGTATAAATGTATATAAATAATATAAATGAGATTATTATTATATAATAACTACTTTAATAATAGACTTTTAATTTATTAATAAAACACTAAATCAGATTTATTTAATATTGAATTTATTAATTATTAATTGCTTATATAGTCTGAATTTGAAAAATACAGTATATGTATTACGGAGTATTATGTTATATATTATTTCTTGCATATTAAAAAGAATATTTTATTTAGAAACTTAAGAATATAAGAAACCATTATATTGAACAAACCAAGTGCTTTGCAAAACTGTAGAAAGAAACCAGTCCACCATCATCATTCTCTATCTACAAAAACCCATACATCTCTCTAAAAAAAGGCTTCGATGAGAATGAAAAAAAAAACGTATAATAAGTAATTTACAAAATAAAATTGTGGAGCAACTCAAAGAAGTGGTTCAAATTTTTATTATTATTGGTGGTAGTTGTGGTGGACTGGTGGTGATACGATGGTTTACGGTGTCCAACTTCTTGCCGGAAAGTTGACAGCAGCGGCGGCGATAGTCGGAGAAGGTGATTATATTTTCTTTTTTATTTCACAAAGTAAACAAAAAAAAGCCCTCTCTCGCTTTCTTCCTGTGTTTCAATCCTCTCTCTCATTTTGGGTTCTCAAAACGAAAAAAGAAAAGGTACGGCAATTGTCGTTTGATCTTTATTCCGTAACGCATATATATGTTATTGTTATCACTTTGTAAGTGATCGTTGGGTTAGAATTATACTGTTTCTGTATTTAAAGTATTTACTCTCGTGTTCTTATTGTTGTTTGTCAATCAGATCTACAAATTCAATTTTTAAGTATTATTTTTACTAATTGCTCTTCAATTTCGATTTGATTGCACAAGCAGAAGGGTTACAGAGATGATCTGATGAGAAAGGAAGCCCTAAAAATGAAGCCCTAATTGTGAAATTTCACATAAGGTTAGGCTTTTATTCTACTTAATTATCAAGAATGAATTGCTTCATATGATTACTTTAATTAAAATGTTTACATCAATTTAATATGTCTTTATTTTTTTTTTATTTTCTGCATATGTAGCCTCATCAATCATTCGTAGACAAAAAATTACGCTTTTCAAAATCTATTTGGTTTATGTACTGTTCATCAAATTTAATGTGTGGTAACAATGTATAAAGGCTAAAGCTTTGAACGCAATGCTAACATACTGTGCAATTTAAGTCCATAGTTTTCAATGAAGTTCACAATAATAAGGCATGAACTATAATCATAAGGTTATCACAATAATAAGGCATGAACTATAATCATAAGGTTATGGCAATCTGTCTTCAAAAGTTTACACAAGGTGTTTAATGGAGTTTATGCATTGTGGTGTTTAATGGAGTTTATGCATTGTTGTAGCGATGTGTACGGTGTACCTGATCAGTCTTGAACGGAATGCTTTTACAGTGGCAACAATAGCAACTAAAGACTTTAGAGGTATGACATTTTAGTGATGCAAATTTTGTTTGGGATGAGCAGCTGTATATATAGTCTCTAGAATGGTTTATATATGGTAATTAGATATCTAAAAGGCTGAGATCATGGGTTGATTCTGCAATGAGTTTGATAAAAAATTTGAAACCGATGAATATCCGTAATAATACCCTCATTTACACCTATAATTGTCTGTATTTTAAAGGCTAACTTGAAAGATAAGTTAAATGAGTATGTAAGTAAGATATATTTAGTACAAATTGTCTTTATTTCTTATATTATATAGAAATATAGGTTCTGCAATGTGAAGATGTTTTGGTTAACATACAAAATATAGTGCATAGTATTGAACAATACATACCATTAAATGAAAAAAATCGGATACAATTATAGTAGACAATCACTTCTTATTTATAATAAACATAATAAGTAGGAGTAGATAGGTAAAAGGTAGTTGTAGTTGCATAAAATCATAATTCTATTCTTTATCTTCGTCGCTCATGTCATTGAGTTCATGTAGTATACTGTAAACTCGATGACGGTTTAAAACCGCAACATGGTTCCTTCGTTCATGTCTGACCATTGCAGTTTCAACACTTAGGTATCCAAGTTCCTCATTGATGCCCAAACCAAAAACAGTTTCCATGTCCAACATTTCCTGAAATGTGTACCATTATATGAATGATTAAAAATCTTATAAACACTTTTTGTAATAAGAATGAAAAACTTTTACCTCATCATCAGAACTTATTTCAATGACATCATTCCTATTCTCATCATCAGAACTTATATCAATGACATCATTCAAATTCCACGTTTGTAAGTTAGTCTCCCTAATAAGTTCTCTTTCAAGTCTACGTGCAGGAATTGGGGGATGGACTGGGTTAGCAGGAGCAGTTGCTGGTGTTGGTGCAGGGGTAAGAACATAAGTAGTGGTAACAGCGGAGGGAGGGGTAATGGTAACAGCAGGGGGAGGGGTAATGGTGATAGCAGGGGGAGGGGTAGTGTTAGTAGCAGGGGTGGTGGTAACATAGGTAGGGGTATTATTGTTGGCATTGTTTTGAGGATCCATAGTAAGGTTTTCTTTTTCTGGGAATTTGAGAACTTAGTACAAATCTGTATATTTTTTTTGTGATGGAGAACTGTGGTTTATATACTCCTAGGAAAACTTTTAAATATGGTAATTAGCTATAATCATGTGATGAATATTAAGTTTAATTAGAAACTGCTGTCTTATTTTTAGTACAAAATTGTGTTTTAATTAACATATTTTTTGTTTACATCAAAATAAGATGTCACTCTTAAAGGTGTAAAGAGAGAGAAAAGGTTTCAATATTTTTATTCACATATATTATGTTTACATCAGTAGTTTTGTCTTATCCTTTCAGGTATAAAGGTTTCATTCCAGACTTATCGGATATTTTTTTTAATTGTTTAATATATTATGTAGGAGACATTGGAAGATGGATCTTTCAATATTTTTACTCTATTATATAGATAGCATGAATTGATATTGTAAAGTGCAATATTATATTGATTGCGGATGGATATGTATAATATGTATATAATCTTTTATTGATATTTGTTAATTGGATTTCACATGTTTTGTAACTCCCGAATGTTAATGAGGCAGTAAATGAATGGTTAAAGGGGTATCTTAGTAAATTCAAGGGATTTTTGAAAAATCTTTAATAGATGTAAGGGTAAAAAGGTCATTTCTATCTTAAAAAAAAAACACCCAAATGTATTATATATTAGTAATAGAGATACAAAGTAATAAAAATAAATTGTAGTACTTAAATAATACATAAGAAACATAATCCCATTCTATTTCTAATTACTTGTTTCATTACCGATTTATAACATTATCAGATCCTTTTAAAATAGTTATTTGAATTATTAGTTTTTACAATTTTAATTTAGATGTCATTCTGTCCTAAAAAAATATGTTGAAATCTAAGAATGTCAATATTAGATAAGAAGTTGTAATGGTAACTGTAATTTTTGCCTTTGCATTAGAGGTAAATTTGACTCTCTTTTTTAAGAAAATAAAAAATAGTTATTGAGAATCATCTTTCCAAGGTAGAGAGTCCTCGAGGCGTAAAGAAATGTGAAGGATAAAGAACTGAAAAAGCTAAAGATGATAAATTGAGATGTTTGATAATTTCTAAAACGTATTTTTACAAATGTACAATCTTATTGAGACATATAAAATAGTAGCGTAATTTTTTTTGTGACACATGTGTGATAACAAACTATAAATTAAATAAGAGCAAAGTAGCTCAATGTATGACATATATGACTAATTTTTTTTTTAAGTTTAACAATATGGAAAAGTAATTATACATGCAATTAATATTAATAGTTAACTAAGAATTCCACGTTGACATAGTAACCCACTTCATATACAATTAGAACATGAATATAATAAGTTAATCTTACTTATAGAGTATTTATTTATATTTTTTAAAATTATTAATTATTATTTATGATGTCATGATTTCCTATATAATTTGTCGTTATGTTTAAATTAAAGTAACATTAATTGAAAATTAATGTTACTACACACTAAACAAGATGCATTCCACTAGTATAGTCCTAGAACTGGTAGATGTAATAAGATAGCTATACTTCAGGATGCAGGAAACAAATTAGAGTAGAAAAAGTCATTCCATTAAAATCTTATTGTTAAAATTTTAAGGGAATTGATAAACAAAGTCCTAAGGGCCTTGGTTAAGGGATTTTTTTAGAAAAAATTAATTCAAATTAATAGACAAGCTATATGCTCCCACCCCACGTATTTCTCTGGTCAACCACATCTCACTTTTTTCTCGTAAGCAACTTCTCCCCCTTTCTCAACAAACAACTGACTTATTAATTTCCATTAATTAATTAATTAATTGTATCAAACTGATAGCCAGAACTGCAACTTCTATAAATTGGACCAACTAGTGTTAAACATTGTAGTGCACATAAATGTATAAAAAATAGCTCTAATGTAACAACTGTCACCCGAGCTAGGTTAGTAGGTCTAGCCATTCCGTGACTTAATTTAATTCTGTCAAAATTTCTATGTCATGTCTGATAAATTATGTGTTTAATTGATTTATGTGAAACTTACCATTTGTTGATGCAATATCAACATAGTAGGGGTGTTCAGTATTTGGTTTGAAACTGTTTAACCCGAAAACCAAACCGAATAAAAACCGGAAAAAAACCGAACCGAATTTTGAAAACGATTTTTGGATCGATAAAACCGAAAACCGAATTCGAATTCGGTTTTAAAAATTTTGAATTCGGTTTAACCGAAAACCGAATTCAAAACCGAATTCATAAAAATAATATTATTTTTTTGGTTTTTCGGTTCGGTTTTCGGTTTTTATGTTCGGTTTTTCGGTTTTTTTGTACGGTTTTCAGTTTTTTTTTTAAGTTTTTCGGGTTTTTGTTCGAATTCGGTTTTTTTGGTTTTAACCGAAACCGAACCGAATTCGAATTCGGTTTTCGGTTTTCGGTTTGAATTCGGTGTTTGGTTCGGTTTTCGGTTTTGCCCAAAAAAATTTCAAAACCGAACAACCCTAACCGAATAAACCGAGGAAACCGAAAACCGAACCGATGAACACCCATACAACATAGTTTGTCAATATCTTGTATAGAATATTTAGCTTGATCGACAAATGAAATTGCATGTATTTGGGCCTGCAACATTGGGTCAATGTCGCATGGTTCCAACATATAAATAGTGTTTTAGGGTTTCATTTGTCACAGTTCGTTCAGTGTGTGTGAGTGGAACGAAATCAGAGAGAGAGACTCAAAGAGTTCGAGTTTGTATTTGTGGTGCTTAATCCGTTTATTTTTGTTAATCAATAACAGAAACATTATTTATATCGTTGTGTTCGTTTAGCTTCAAGTTCATTAGTTAATTGATTGTTGATTTCCGCTATATAAAATCAGTTATTCAACGTTTCTAGATCCGTAGAGGGAATAACATGTGGTATCAGACCGGGAGGAGTTGTTTGAATCGTTATTGAACGTGTTTTCGGGTTAAACGAAGGTGCGTATTGAAGATTAATTGGTTATTCATTGTTTCTGAGTTTATTGGGGTGATCAGATCGACTTCTGGAGCAATTTTTAGGGTTTGTTCATCGCATAATCGTCAAAATTCAGAAGGGTTTCGAAAAACTCCGATTTTAGGGTTTTCTGCAGCTGCTGCCGCGACATTGCGACGTTGGTTGCGACGTCGCTTGCGACGTTATTAATTTTGACCTAGTTTGGTCTTTGCGACGTTCCGTTGCGACGTAGGTTGCGACGTCGCTTGCATTGGGTGCGACGTTATCCTCAACGTCACATTTTTTCGATTCTTAATTGAATATTTTGTTTTGTGCGACATCATCTGCGACGTCGCAATTTCAAGTGCGACATAACCTGCGACGTTAGCCTCATCGTCGCTAAAAGATTGATATTTAAAAAAAAAACAACACTTTTAGCGACGGATTTGGCGAAAAATTTTCGCATTACCAAATTTTGTTCGAAGGCTTAAAAGTGTTCAATTTTAGCCTGGAAAAAGTTTCATTTTACCCGAGCATTTTTTGGACGTTTAGCGACGAAATTTTTGTGGGGAAATTCGCGAAAATTTAATAATACCAAATTTTATTTTTGAGCTTAAAAGTGCTTAATTTTAGTTTTGAAAAAGTTTCGTTTCACTCAAAAAAAATTTCAAGATTTTTGAACGAACTTATTGCATCGCTAAATTCGAATATGGATATTTTAAGTACAACCATAAGAGAAAGGTTGAAGTCCTTGTTCAATAAGGACTTTGCTCGATGGAAGACTATCTTTGAAGATTTGATTACATTGCATGATCCAAATTTATGGATTTTCATTACTGAGCCCTATGAAAGACCGACAATCGCAGGAAATATATTTTTCCCAGAGATACCTACAGGTTTCAAAACAGTAAATCAAATGTCCGATACAGATTGAAAGAATTTGAATTTAGAAAAGAAGACATTTGAAACAATTTTGGCGTGTTTACCAGACAATGTGGCTTCTTGTTACAAAAATATGGAAACATCGTTTCATTTGTGGGACTCTCTGATAGCAAGTAATACTAAATTGAGAGTGACAAGTTCAGATGAAGGAATGAAAGAGCAATTGATAAAGAAAGAAGAATAAATCAAGGCCCTTCAATCTCAGATACTTACCATGGAGAATGAACGCGAAGAAACGCGATCGAAAATTGTTGGTCTTGAGAATAGGGAAGAAGAATTGAAAGTAATTCAAACCCAAGTGCTCAACATGGAGAATGAACGGGATGAATTACTGTTAAAGGTTTCCAGGATGGAAGAATGTATTCTGGAATTTGAGAGCCAACAAAAGGAATTAATAAGGCTACAAGAAGATCATGAGCTTGCATTAAAGACTATTCAAGATCTTCGTGAACGACTCTCTGTATCTGAAAAGGATGTGACGAAGGTTTACGAACGTAAATCTTCATGTGAGAAGAATAATTCTTCAAATGGGAAGAATAATTCTTCGTGTGAGAAGAAGAAATTTTCTCAGTTCACTAATTATTCTTTACAAAAGAATAAGAGGTGTTTGAAGTGTTCTGGGAAAATACAATCAACCAAATCAAGTAATCATCAAAAGGTTGATTGTTGTGATGATTCCGGTCACATTAAATGCAAGAAAAGTTCGGTTTCGACATCTCCAAAGAAATCAAGAGATTTTAAACCGACACAACAACCGGAATCGAGACGAATGAAGCCTTATGCTTATACTCGTGAGCAAATGTTTTCGTTTGCACCACCCCGGTTTCATCATATGGTGCAACATAGACGAAAAGATTTTGTTCCTTTCTCCTGGAGGACATCGGTTCGTCGTAATGAATTCAGAAATGAAACAAGATGTTTAAATTTCAGGTTGAATTCGATGTCTTTGGATTTTATTGATGAATCATATCGGAAGGTCTCGAAGACTACAAGAAAGATTGGGACCGTGCTCAAATGGGTTCCGAAAGTTAAAGTTTAGTTTTAGTTTTTTTTTTGTTTTGTTTTTGTAATCGTATATAGTATACAAATATACAATACACCAAAAAAAAATCAAAAAAAAATATTAAATTTTGTTTCTGTTATTTGAGCACGGTTCAACACTTATCAGAAGACCAAGGAGAAAGTTTGAAGAGAAAGAAGAATCCAGCATCATCAACAACGAAATGCTTGCATCTGACGATCCTTCAAGAGTTCGAGGTGAATCTGCTGTTCAGGGGGAGTTTGTTGGTACATGTCTATTGAACAGACAGATTCTTGGAGGTTTCGGTGAAATTGTTGATTAGAGAGAGGATTAATGCTGGAAGATACTCAAGCTAAGGTTGAAGTTTTGAAGACATATCCAAGCTATTGCCAAGGGGGAGTTTGTTGATGCAATATCAACATAGTTTGTCAATATCTTGTATAGAATATTTAGCTTGATCGACAAATTAAATGAAATTGCATGTATTTGGGCCTGCGACATTGGGTCAATGTCGCATGGGTCTGGGCCCTGCGACGTTGAGTGTAACGTCGCAAGGTCCACGGGTCCAACATATAAATAGTGTTTTAGGGTTTCATTTGTCACAGTTCGTTCAGTGTGTGTGAGTGGAACGAAATCAGAGAGAGAGACTCAGAGAGTTCGAGTTTGTATTTGTGGTGCTTAATCCGTTTGTTTTTGTTAATCAATAACAGAAACATTATTTATATCGTTGTGTTCGTTTAGCTTCACGTTCATTAGTTAATTGATTGTTGATTTCCACTATATACAATCAGTGATTCAACGCTTCTAGATCCGCACAGGGAATAACACTATTAATAGAAAATTTCTATTTTTGAAAACTTGAAATAGTCAAGGGATGATTTATTTTATTGGGATCATACGAGTTGAGTGCTTAAGAACTAGGAGTCGATCAAAAACGAAACTTAGTATATTAAGAGACGAAATATTTCCGAGACTTTGATGCGGTTCATAAATAAAGATAATCTAATAACAATAATATAATAGTAATAATTGTTATCATCAGATTATCTTAAATCTTAAATATAAATAAACCAAAATCCCATGGAGAAACTTGAGCCCTTAGATGGGGTTTTTCAGTTTAATCCAACGATCTATAATTAAATTAAATTAAAAATAATAATGTTACAATTTAACCCCACCAAATAAGAAGTTACCTTTTATTAAATTCTCATTATTTTTATAAATTAAAAGATAAAGATTACAACAAATATTCTAAAAATCGTATAAAAACCCCAAGGATTGGGCGTCTAACTCATGTACGTGTATGTACGTGGGTACAATCAATCCATTTTTCCACAAACTTCCCCCTTTCTTTTCATCCGTCTTCTTTAATGAGTTTCACATGTTATATACTTAAATATGGTTCCATTATGCATTTTTCTCTTCATCAATCAATTCAAAATACATGAATATGTCTTGGCCAAATGATTTAAGTCGCATCTCTAATGACATTATTATTATACAATTTCATGATTAATTCCTCGTTGTCGCGGGTCTTCAACTAGTTATCACTAAACAATGTAATAATGAACTACAAATTAAGGCCTACGTTGACAATAGGCAGTTGGATCATGAATGCACCCTACAACAATTCCTAAGCCCATTAATATTTATAATATTAAGCCTTATAATATAAAAATCCCTAGCACATAAACTAAGAAGCAGTGATTCTATTTTTTTGTTCCTGCACTTTGACGGCTAGTGGAAATACGAAACATATAATTCTGAAAGTGGCTACGATATACTATGGAAAGCAAATAAGGTATCAACTAAAAGTTTGGTTGTAATTAAGCTACGGATCTCAATTTTGTTTGTCTTCGTTAACGTACATACTTTTAAATTATATTGTTGAAGCTAGTTCTGTGAACATGTTACATATTAGGATTAGAGAACGTATATATTGTGAATAACACGTTTTTAACTCGAAATTATATGCCCGATCATTATAGAAACTGTTCCGAATTTTTTAGTCATGAACCGCGGTCAATTTGACCCACTTACGTACGTTTTCAGGATTCGGCCAAAACTGAAAAGTTGTAGATCTCAAAATTTTACAAAAAAATCGTGAGGTTTCGGCCTCTAAAACGCAGTGTATGATTTTATAAAAATTATTTTGTAAACAGCTACGGTGTATGACGAATTTTTAGAAAACTTTTGTAAACTTAAATCGGTTTGATCGAAACATTGTCTAGTTATTTTGTAATGGTTAAAATATATTTGAAGTCGTATTTTCTGTAACACTATCGATCACTATATTTGGGTTTCCGCGTAATGCTATAATCGTATATACATAGTAGTCGATTGGTAGAAAGTTTGTACTCGTGTAGCTTGAAATAGGTCATGGGTCGGTTAACAAAGAGTTAATATAAGGTATTAGCTATTTGATTTGTTTACTATTTTGTCGAAGTGTAAACATATGAATTAGTAAAAGATAACGTTGGTTTAAATTGCTCAAAGATCCACCAAAAGTTTCAAAAGAAAATCATGCATTTCTTTATTTAGTTAACCTTAAAGAATTTCTTGAACTTTTGATTATTTAATCTAGTTTTGTCATTGGGTCTTACACTAGAAGATATAATAAAATGGTTACATTTAGGTGGCTCAATAACTTCATTTGGTCATGATCTAAGGTTGGTAAAATGACATTAAGGTTTTGGACAGAAAACGTATTTTCAGTTATGAATGTAAAGTTGAGTTAGAAGCAAATGTAAAGGGATCCTTATTTTGTATTGTGTGTATATATACATGTTAACGCATAACTAATAAATATTATATACTATAGGACGTTCATAGTGTTGGAATAGTGTCCAATATCATAACTAATTGGTGAGACTATCATTAATGGTAAAGTCCTTTTTGGGTTGCCCTCAATAAACGGTCAAGAGAAAGATGAAGGATAATGTTAATTGTATTAATATTATAATTGTTTGGTTAATTAATAAATAGTTTGTTAATTAGAAAATCAAAAGTAAATTAAGTTTGGCGGAAGATTCCAGAAACTGGATCCAACCGCCGGTTGGAAGGTCCAACCGCCGGTTGGGATTAGGGTTTCAAAGGCGGTGCAAGTCGCAGACTTGGAGTACAAGACTGACAGCTCCAACCGCCGGTTGGAAGGTCCAACCGCCGGTTGGAAGTCGAATTCAGCAAACCGAAGGGTTTCTTCCACAACTATAAATAGGGGCATCCTATACCTTCATTATGCATCAAGTCAGCTACGAATTTTCAAGTATTCCGAAAATTCGACTTTCTCTTGGGTTTTTGGGTGTGAAGCATTAGAGGTATTCTACTTTAGGTACTTGCCTCCAAGTAACGAAGCTCTGCTCGTTGGTCTGTGCGCGAGAAATAGGTTTTCTCTAAGGTTAGTGTTTTCTTTATTCTCTTTATCCAATTTATTTATTGTACTATGTTGTTAAAGTTAAAGATCCCTTAGGGTTTTAGTTTCCTAATTGCCTTAGATTATTTAAAGTTTTGTTATTCCGCTGCGTGTATAATAATCTAGTTAGGGAATAGAAAACCCAACAGCGGTATCAGAGACATAGCTTAACATATAGTAGCATGCAATTATCTGCAATAGTATGTAGGTAAAGATAAATTGGAAAGAGAATTATCTAAATAGGTAATATGTATTTACAGTTTAGATATTGATAATTTTAAATTGTTTAAAATAGACTACTAATTTTAAAAGGTTTAAAATAGAACCCTAAACTTCAAAGAGATATTATATGTATAATATAATTTATATATATATGTAGAATTAAAGTCTAAATACATCGTCACCCAATTGATAAATCGGCTCACCCATAAGGAACAAACTATAAGAGAGGTATAAGGCGGGTCGCTTTGCTTCCCTAAAGAAGACAGGTTCTTAATAAGCTTCGCGCTGACCTGCTTCTCCGTTTCTTTGTGAGTTCGATGGAGTTACCGAGGACTTTCGATAGGATGATGTCAAGATTAAAAGTAGACTTAAAATAGTGAAACAAAATCCCGTTTTAGCTATAGGAAATGATGAATAGTATGCTAACCCATGAAATCCGCACATCTCTCGTATGAACTGTTAATGGAGCGTGTGTGGTTTACCGGCACATTAATATGAGGACATAATGAGAGGTGATTGAGACTCGCGATTCTAGAGCGTACTCGAGCCGGGGATCACGCGGGGTTTGCATGGTTAATTCACCATCTTGTTCATGATCCTCGGCATACCAGTCATGAATAGTAGATGTGCATAACCGAGATTAACATGCCATTGATAGAAATCAATGAATCTCAAAGATCTAGGAGTTTCATAGAAATGAAATAGATAATGGTATTTTAGTTATATGATTACGGCGACCCTTTTCATAAAACTGAAAATATGGATCTTAGCCTTAATTTAGAAAATTGGGTAAATAATTAAGGAATATTCAAACTAACTTAAACTGTTTTATCTCATAGATGGCTAATATAAATGGTGCAAATCCTCGCGTCCCCAATCCCGCACATAACTCGAACTTCTCACTACTCTCAGTTCTTGGGAGGGAAAGACTAACCGGTCCAAACTATATGGACTGGATGCGAACCTAACGTTTACCTTGAGGTACGAGAACAAGGAGTATGTTCTCGATGAGCAGATTCCCATAATTGATGAAGAATCAACCCAAGAGGAGATTGAGGCACACCGGAAACATTATGATGACACGAATAAAGTGTCTTGTATCATGGCATCTTCCATGAGCCCTGAACTGCAAAAGACTTTTGAAAACACATGGGCTTATGAAATGAACCAACAACTGAAAGAAATGTTTCAGGCTAAGGCAAGCAAAGAACGCCTTGATGTGGTGAAATCCCTCATGGCTTGCAAGCCCAAATCTGGAGTTTCTATCTATGTTTTCATCTTAGAGATGAAAGGGTACTTTGATAGGTTGGAGTCATTGAACATGGTATTTGACACAGAGTTTTCCATCACCATAATTCTATCCAGTTTGCCAGCTGTCTACAATCAGTTTGTAATGTCATATCAGATGAATATGAATGAGAGAGAAGGCTCAATAATGGAACTCCACAATTTACTGCAAACTGCTGAGCAATGAATCAAGAAAGATGATGTGTCCTCTGGCTCAGCAGCTCCTGTGTTGACTGTTGGTCAAAGTGCAAAGAAAAGGAAAAATGTCAAATTCAAATTGGAAAAGGAAGACTACTGACGGAAAGTCCATTCGCAGGTCTAAGAAAGGGACCGATTCTGAGATTGCACATGTTAGTGACCCAAAGGAAGCAGTGTGCTTCTACTGCAACACAAAGGGGCATTGGAAGCGTAACTGCCCAAAATACCTGAAGGACCTTGAAGATGGAAATGTCGAGAAGAGTATTCACTCAGGTATGTGAGAGTCCCGTAATTCACTATTGTTTAGTGAATTAGAATCGCAAAGTGTAAAGTTGATTGTAGAAGGGGGGTTGAATACAATCTAACAACTAATTTCAGATTTTAACTTAGTTAATTTGTTGGTTGTTAATTGTTTAACAGAAACAGAGTATAACAGATTATAAATATGACAATATCAAAGTAACGAAGTAATGATAGCTAAAATGATGAATTATATTGATCATACAATTCACAAGTGTTGAATGCGGAATGGATTAACCAAAGTTAATCCAATTCAAACACTTAGCTAATCTATTACAAATGAGATGAACAGCAGTGGACAAACACGCTGATTGTTCACTCGCTGGATCGTTAAGTCGTGCTTAGACTAACTACTCACTGACATACAAGTGATTAACACGATTTAAACGACTAGCCTCTATAGTACAAAACACTGAACTATTTATACTACAAGAGTTCCTAAAATGTCGCCTATAAAATAGGATCTTGGAATGACACGTGTCGCTGCTTGATTGGCTTGATCTCTGATGAACCGACATTATGCGGGTCCCAATTCTGTTACCGCAAATATCTCGTTACCTTAAAACCAATCATTCGCTGCCACGTAATCTTTCTAACATACTTCAAGCTGGAACACTCTTGCTGATGTATAGATAAGTACAGTACTTTTTGTACTTGATGATTGAGAGGCTTTATTGAATAGTCCCTGAAGATGCAGTAATTCTCCTCACTCACTGCGAGCTAACATGCTCTTGTAGAATGACTTGAACTAGAGATCTTCAGTGACTAGCTGTTATTCTGGCAGTGACTTTTGCCTTTATTGATTTGAAGAAGTAAAGCTCTCGCTGACGTTGATCAGCGACACACCAAGTTGAGCTTTAATCTTCCTCAGCATATCAAGCAAAATGAATGACAATCAGCGAAACCTATCATCAGCAACAGCAGCTTTGATACAATCCATTTCTTCATCGAGTAGTGAACAGTTGAGTTGGTCAGCGACCAACGACTCAACATGGTCAGCGACCAACGACTCAACAATCTCCCCCTAAATGATTGTGATCGAAGCTCCCTAGACAAACTTGTGGCTGTGAAAGTTTATAGTCAGTGTTTAAAGAATTTAAACATTCAGTGACTTACACTTTGATCCATTCATTTTTCTTTTTGGATTCTTTTGATATGATCTGAGTTTTGCACTTTGGTTTTCTCAAAAGATCAGATATTATTGAACTGCAAAATATAAAGTACAAATAGTTTTTCAGTTACAATAAACCTAATCTCTTACAAGTTTTAAACCTACTATCTTCAGTGATTAAATAGCAGAGATTCCTACTATCTTCAGCGTTTAGATGAGGCAGTGACTTTTTACTTATCAAACCTTCAAACCTACTATCTTCAGCATGACATCTTTTCACGAAGCTTTAACCGACTGAAAATCAATGATCCTTCGGATACTTAAGTTGTAACTGATCCGGATAGAGAAGGATTCATTGCTAAGCTGAAGTGGCACAAATATTGAATAAAATCGCCAAGAAAATTGTAACTCAAATACAGGAAATATGTAAGTGTTGTGATATGATTTCCAAGTATCAGCTACTTTGACACATGAACAACATTGGTTTTTGCATTCATTTGCACATTTTCTCCCTCTTGATAATACCACGAAGTAGATCAGTATTTCTCTGGTAGCATCAGCAACAATTGAATATTTCTCCCCCTTGATGATAGCATGAAATACTGCAGCAAATGTTTGATCCTTTTGTAATAGGTGATTGGTTTTCTCATCATCATCGGCTTGTGTTTTAGCTAATGGATCATTGAAAACAGAGGGATCAACTTGTATCTCTCCCTGTGACTGGAGAGAGACATTGACAGCTGGTGCAGTGAGAGATGAGAGATAGCTTGGGTCTGTAGCCAGTGATGTGACACCAGCGAAGAGTGTGTTATCACCCACTGATGTCACTTGCCCTTTGTTTAAAACATCTTCCTTTTGTGAGAATAATGAGTGGCTCATGGGTTGACTCGATAAAAGTTTGTGAGTTGAAGGCTTGATTTTAGCAAGAATGCCCACAGTGACTGAACGTTCAGGCCCTGTTTCATCCTTGGCGTCCGTAGACGTCTTCTTTTTGAAAGTTCTTTTGGAGGTTGGTGAAGTTTTCTTTGGTGGTTGACCAGTTTTGGTCAGTGAGGGTGTTTTCAGTGACATGGTCAATGTAGGTGTAGGAGCGGACTGATGCGTCCTTTAACGGACGATTGGTGGATGCTTAAAAATTTATAGTTGCTGGGGTCTAAGTGTAACTTACTGATACTGAACCAAGGGTTAGTTTATGATAAGTTGGACCTAGAGTCGTTCTTAAAGATAAACTGAATTGAAACGGAGGTGATCCAATCAATCTTTCTTTTCTAGTAAAGGGTTTTAAAGGAGATGAGTTTTTGGTTCAGTTGACTAAGTAAACTAAATAAAGCGAATAAAATGTAATAAGGTGTCAGATAATGCAAAGTAGTCATTGTTGTGAGTTCGTTAGCTAATAATCGTGGGATGATGACTCTTACGGGAAAACGATTAACTAAATTGGGTTGCTTACAGGATTCATTAACTTATGGTATAACCAATGGATTCCTTATTAGTCGGTTATCAACTAATATGTCACGAGGAACTAAGGTGTCATGAT
Source organism: Helichrysum umbraculigerum (assembly GCA_949592205.1). Classification (NCBI taxonomy): domain Eukaryota; kingdom Viridiplantae; phylum Streptophyta; class Magnoliopsida; order Asterales; family Asteraceae; genus Helichrysum; species Helichrysum umbraculigerum. The sequence goes on from CATIUR010000003.1 coordinate 5,282,877, forward strand.
TCTGACTAGACGGACGATGCTCGACTCTCCACACTCTCCTGTGAGGGAGTCAGAGGCCCATATTATTGAACGTATTCGCTCGTGGGCGAAGGAATAGAGTAGCAAGTCCATAACATGTCTAGCCGTTCTTAATACCACAAAGATTATGAATCCATTAAATAACTAACTTAGAACTTGTGTCCGGACGTGTTTAATCAATTTCTACCAATGAAACTTAAGCGTGATGAACGAGGGAAAGCATTTAGGTTTCTTGCATACCGTACTTTAGGTTTCATGGTTTTAGGAAAAAGTATCCATTTAAGTTGGATTTCAAACTTGCCTTTCTCAATACAATTAACAAATCCCTAGGTTTTCGTAAATGATCATTTAGCCTATAGCCTACCTAATCTAATCAAATCTAAACTAAAACAACTAATTAAAATGCCGACAGCTTTTTACAGAAAGTCAAACCCAGACCATGTCGAAAAATACTATGGTAGCTCACATCGTATTTAATCGTTTACCGATGTTTCCGTTGTGAATTTAATTGCTTCGCGATGTTTACATGATAAGTACAATGTGATTGGAAGTGTACAATACTTATGGCAAGTCCACGTAATCACATTGCATTTTATAATGCTTGCATGACGTTACAATTAAAAACATAGTTTTTACACAGATAACTATTGACCGAGTATTGAGGTTCGCGACTCCTCTTTACAAGGTTACAATCACGTTTGTCAATCGAAAGGCGAATGTAAGTTTTAGGTTTAAAATCACAAGATAAGTCCGTTCACAAAGTTTCCAATTTTATAACGTCGATCTATAATACAACTACCTTCGGTCTTTACCGGCTTTCATATATTTGTACTATGCTCAAAAGCATTTCCAATACTATACCGCGTAAACAGTCAAATAGGGGCCGTCATATTATTTCACGACGTATTTAAAGTCATCCCACAATTATATATACTAACTACATCACAACAAATACAATAGTAATCTACTCGCTAATCATGGTACAAACTAATTCTAGCATAATTAAAGCATACATATTTAATTAAGATAGAATAAGATAGAAAGAACCCGGATTAAAGTGCGAGAAGGAATAGACTTGAATTAATAAGCGTAACTCCAAGCGTACACCAAAGATTACAAAACGTTCCTTGCTTTCTTTCTACTCTAAACAAAGTGCTAAACTAATCTAATGCTAAATTTAAAGTAAGAAAGTAGAGTGAGAAAGTAAGAAAGTAATATGACTAGTGCATATATGGGACATCTTGAAATGAAGCCTTATGCCTCCTATTTATAGGAGAGGTTTGGCTCACATTAGATCCAAGGGGTGCACATTAGCGCAATGTGGGTAAAAAGGTGCACCAGGTACTGTACAACACGGAAAGGTGGTGCACCGGGTACTGTACAACGCGAAAAGTAGGCGCACCAGGTACGTGAATTAGCCAAAAAAGGAAAGCGAGACGCGGGGGGGGGGGGGGGGGGGGGGAGCAGGCCGGCGCCGCCCCACCTTTGGCCGGCGGCGGCGGCTGGCAGCCACCCGCCCCGTTTCGCCGTCTTTTGCTTCGTTTCTTGATTCGTGCGTGTTTTCTTTGTTATGCGTCCGTTTGAGTCGATTCTTTTTGCGTTGGATTCGTAATTCAAAAAAAAAAGATTTTGACATAAGATAGCCCTGAGATGAGGTCCCTAACTCCAGATATCGCGTACGAATCATTTGGATCTTCCGGTGGGCGTAAAATCTTCATTCTTTATCCGTTTTAGTTGATTCTTCTTATGTTGGATTCGTATTTTGAAAACAAACATCTTGGATAGAATAGATGTTGGTGAAGGGTACTTTAGTCTTGAAATCTCGTTTTGATACCTTGAATCTTCAAACGTGTGTGGAATCTTCGTTTTTCATCCGTTTTGCTTGATTTTTATCGTGCAATCTTGTTTTGACCACCTTGGCATAATGTCATTGATTTGAACCATATTTAAGTTCAAAATGCCAAGAATCGTTCCAGAATGAGAGAGATATCGATAGTAAAAACGTGACTTTTTACGCGATATCAAGTATCCCACACTTAGAACTTTGCTTGTCCTCAAGCAAACTCGTGTTTCAACATGGTTAAAGATAAGCAGATAATAAAATATTTTAAGACGGAACTCTTTACTAAAGGGGGTTTTGGAAAAATAAAGATATTTGATCTTTGAAAAAGCAAGGTTGTAATCTTTAAGAGCATGCTTTTGATCTTTGATCTTTGATACATGACTAGGCAATCCTCTCAAGGTGGTTACTCCAATCACTTAAAGTGTTTAGGGTTTCCTATTTTAGTATTTATCAATCACTCAGAATGCCAGTCATGCATCGTTTATCGTCATAGGCTTGATCGAGAATCAAATCGTTACCTTTTGGGTGAGCGTGAAGTTGATCTAGCCACAATCATTCTAGGGGAGTGATGTAGGGTTTTGGAGTGAGGTGTTGGTGATGTGAGAGGGGGTTTTGTTGGGTGTTTTTTTTTGTGAAGTTGGAAAGCTGAAGTTTTTGACTTTTTAGGACGATTGATGCCTTTTTTCTTTTGGTTCTTGCAAGGAGTCTTTTCTCCATTTGACTTTCTTTTCTTCGAGTTTTCTTGGGTAATTTTGACTTCGTATCCTTGTAGCTTTTCTTCTTTCATCTTTGAAACTCTTTATGAAGTTTGAGGGATGCTTTTGAGTAGGTACGGGATGACGTGTTTATTTTGGGGTGTATAGAAGGGTTCAAGAATGATGTGATTCGATCTCCTTTTTACTCACTAGTTTGGCTTTGAAATGCATTACAGGAGCAAGTTCTGATTCTAAACGCATACCTCGGCACACTCAAGAATCGAAAAAAAGTGAAGCATTAAAAGTGAATGCTTTTCATATGGCTCAAGATACCTCACGAATCGAAAGTTGGTTTGTTGTGTGCTTAGTCATGCGATGCTCTTTATGGGATTTTCAAACCGGTTTTTCAAAGGAATTTATATTTTATTCGTCCTTATTCCCTAAAGCAATTCGTTCTTCGTCTAAAATTTTTCATTTTCAGCTTAATTTTGAAAAATTTTATTTACTTTTTGGAGAAAGGCGGTCTTAAAGAGCAACGATTCTAGAATCAAGAATATACCATCATCCATTCTACAGTAGTGCAACTACTGCTATCCCACACTTACAGGAACATCGTCCTCGATGTTATTCTAAGCTCTGACTGGGGTAAAATCCCACACTTAGAATTTGAAACATCTAAGAAGCATTCTTTTAGCGGTGTGTATTGGGCTTGAATCCCACACTTAGTGATAAGCATAGTGGATATGGCATATTTAAAACGAATGAAAGAAAACGATATAGAAGTACTCCCCGGTAGTTGCAGTATTCCTTTGGTTGCATCTGCCGGACTTTGTCTTCTTTGGTGCATTCTTGATCAAGTCTTCTTGTGATTGGTCTCGTGAGTGTGAACACGTCGGATATACTATTCTTCGGTTGTCGATGCTTCCTTGCAAGCTGGAGCATTCTTTGTATGATCCGAGTGTGAAAGATAGTCGGAGATTTCATCACTTCTTGGAAAGTAAAATTGCAGAAACGTAAAAACACGGGTTGCCTCCCGAGAAGCGCTCTTTTAAAGTCGAGAGCTCGACTTAGTCCTTTTCTTCTTCAGATGATGCTTGATGCGTCTGTAGTGGTGGCGTGGTCACTGTGGTTTCTTGGTAGAGAGTATCGTGGTGGAATTGCTCTATCATGTCAGCAATGAGAGTTGGTGGGTTAGTGGATTCCATATGGAAGCTTTTGAAGTGATCGGTGGCGAGTCGGTCGAGGATTGCCATTCCATAGCAGATGTATCGAACTGCCCTTGTGACTGGTCCGTTAGGGTCAATTTGAGTGCAGGTGTGAGTTCGAACAATTTCACGCTGTGGGTGGTTTCTTCCAATCGAGGCGATTAAAGCCATGAATTCAGTTTTCACTTCTTCAAAATCATTAGCCAAAGGGTCTCCTCCGAAAGATCTAGTTGCTTGGCACACTTGTCTGATTAGTTGATGTTGTTCGCGGTTGAAAGGAAAATCCGAGTCGGTGAAGATGCAGATTAGCTTGCTGAATATCTCGCGATATCCATTTCGATAGACGTCGAGTTCTACGTCTTCTTCTTGGTACATTCCGCGCAGCCGAGTTGTCACATAAGTGGCTAAATTGATTTGTGACATGTGCGGGATGAATCTCGGTACCTCACGAGTTTCCTCTTCATAGGCTGGCTCGTTTAGCTCATCAATTATTAGTTCAACGTGGTGCCCAATGGTGGAGTGAATGACGATCCTGCAGTTCTCTGAGGCTGTGAGGTGTTCTCCAGTTTCGATGAGATCTAGGAGAGTTCTAAGATCTCTCACCATTCTGATGTCGGCATAACTTCTGGGGTTCCCGGTGGCTCTTTCTAGATTGGTTCTCATTGATGCAAGAATAGCTTTTTGACTTGATGAGTACGGAAAAGCTGATCCGGCTAAGGCACAATATACTTTTTGGTATATTTGCCTTTGGTTTCCGTAGAATTCGATTTCTCCCATCGGGTAGTTGGGTCTTTCTCGCTGTCGAGCTTCTCTGGTGAGTTGTTCTTGAAGCAGATCAGAGAATTCTTGAATATGCCTTCGAAGAGCGCGGGGTTCTGGCTCTCCAGAGTTGGCGAGGTATGAATTGTATTCTCGTATGATCTCCTCAATCAGATGCCTCTTTGCAATGTTGTAGTCGTTAGTTGGCTCCTTGATAGCTTCTACGATGATTCTGACATCGTCGTATTCGTCAATCATCTCGATCATCTCTTGGTGAGTGTCTATGAGGGGGATTTGTAGTGTCTCAGTGTTGGGAGAGTATGCAGGAGCAGGAGGAATAGAGCGCTCATCAAGAGTGATGTTGACGTAATCGTCATCACATTCACTGTTGTAGTCGGAGTCCTTGTCACGTGAATCTGGAAATTGGTGGAATTCTTCGTCTGAGGGTGCGTTGTTGAAGGGTTGAGAAGTGTCAATTTCGATGGTTCGGACTTCGGTTGTTATGTCATGGATGTTCTCTTCGGAAAAGCTTCCTGGTTGACGTGCCTTATTGATAAACGCTCAAAAGTACTATATTGTAGTAGTATTTTACCCCTAATCTTGGATATTTTTATTGCATTTAATTAAGTTTATATATTGATTTCGTTCATATTTGCAATTAGATGTGGAAATGGAGCGTTTATGAAGAAAGGAACGGAAAATAGTCAAATAACAAGTTAAATTATGTACTTTTGAAGAATCGTGTGAAGCCGAAGGATTTAAGAGTAAAGATAACATAGAAATGGAAGAAAATGAAGAATCGGGCCATGAGGGAAGTTTAAATTCGGATTAATGAATTGTTGGGTTTAAAGAAGATAAAAGAAGCCCAAAGCAAGAGGAGTTGTGGCCCAAAGCTAAGTGCTCAGCCCGTTAGGTTAAAAGTATGGAAATGATGTTTAGCCGGCGGCTAAATATCTTGACCGGCGGCTAAGTTCTAAAAGTGGAAGGCGGTGAGAACGCGGTTTGCAGACGTGTGAAAGATCAAAGTGACCGGCGGCTAAGTCATTTAGCCGGCGGTCGGATGGCCAAATTTACAAGTATAAAAGGCAGCCTCGGGCAGACGTTTTTGAGATAACATATATACGATTTACTTACATTTTAGGTTAGGGTTTTTATTATTTTCGAGTTTTAGGTATGTTTTGGAGGCACAAGAAGTGGAGGTTGGATTCATTTCAACCAATCTTTGCGTGATTCGTCATTTGGTTTGTATCGTTTATTTTATATCATTGAAGAATTTGATATTTAATATTCTGATTTATTCATATTTGATGAATTCATATATTTAGTATTTGTGATAATGAACCTTGGATAATGATTGTTGAATGATTACATTTGCACATTTGTTAAGTTATTTAATTGAAAACCGTTATGTTATTCGTAGATCCTTGTTTATTGGTAACTGGTAATTATTAGTTCTCAACGTGGTTAATAAGATTGATGAGATTGAGTTCCTTTGATTTTATTAATTATTGATAGTTATAATCTTAGCGTTTTAACAATTGCTAAATAGATTGAGTTTGATAGGTTGAGAAAGTAATAATTATTCACTTTAAAATGAACAAGACAATAAGTTAATTATTGGGTATTGTTGAGTCATACCACTAGAGTAATTATAATGAGTTGTGAATGTTTAATGCATGATTTAGGGAAAGGCACACAATTGACTGATCATCTTGTGACATTGGAACCAGTGTTTTATGTTGGACCCTAAGTTGTAGGAATTAGTTGGACCCGAAACGTTGGCTAGTTCACATTCAATTTAATATTCATTGAAGAATTTGGTATTAAGTTGATATAACAGAAATCACAATTAGATAATTAATGTGCAAATGAATCAGAATATATGAATCTGAGTGGAGTTATTACATACTATTTGTTCCATCCTATTGTACATTATTATTTATTTTAATTTAAGTTATTTAGTTTATTTATTTTAATTTGCTATTTTATAAATCTTATGTTCAAACGGAACTAAAACGTAACCCCCGTCTTTTGTAATTTAAAAGATTATTTATTCTTTTTATTCCATTTTCCCCGTGTTCGAATCTGACTTACCAAATCTATATTTACAATTGATCGGGTATTCTTGCCTGGTTGCTTGAAAGTATTTATTAGGTATTTCTAGTTATAAATTATGAAACAAGACGCGCTTTCATAGCACATCACTTATATGCTGAAATTCTCTGCAGAAGTTTAGCATACTGGTCAGGGTGTGGTGATGATCGGAGTCCTTTTTCAAAAGTTTCTATGTCTCGGAGTCGGGTTCTGGTGAAGGGTTTTGATGGATCGAGATAGGAATTAAGGATGTTTCCCATTCTTTTAAGATGAGAGGATCTGAGCTCTTGGCGGATGACTCCGTAATCAACTGATTCTTCTGACGAAGAGCAATCATCACAGTTTTGTATTCTTTTAACTTCGGCCATTTGTGGCAAATCAGTGTGATCTTCATCTTCTTCCATTTCTTCCTCTTCTTCCTCTTCTGGTTCCTCCTCTTCTTCTTCCTCAGGGTCAGATTTAATTTCTTCATCTGCTTCTTCGTATTCTTCCTCTTCTGGGTCGTATTCAGTGTCAGAAATGAGAACTGATGATCGGGTGAATTGTGGTTCCTCCTCAAGTTCTGATTCATCATTGGAACAGATTCTTCCTGTGGATATAGCATAACTGTTGGGTCAAAACTGTTTCTGGTTTGAAGAAGATTATTGATGAGAAGACAAAGATTACAAGTGTTTAAAACTGTCTGTGTTGAAGGATAAAACTGTTTTCATAAAGCTACAACTGATAGAAGAAATCTGAAGAGAAGACAAGTGTTACAACTGGTTGAAGATAGATTTCAACTGATAGTTATGTGTCTGTAAGTAGTTAAAACTGCTTATGTATCTGTAACTGTTAGTTATATATGTAGCAGTTAACACTGATTATATATTTGTACTTAGTCTTATATTACAATTAAAGTAGTTTCCACTGAATGTGTAATAGTCACAACTGTTTACTTCAGAATGGTAGTTACAGCTGTTTATGATTTTGTGATAAGTATGAGTCGGTTATGGAAGTTATTTTATTCCATATTCGTAGGAGATTGTATAGGACTCTATGTGTTATAAATAGAGATCCTTTAGACCTAGATAGGTTAAGGTATTGCGCAGCTTCAAGGTTTTCTGTAACCCTAATACATTAAGTGTATTCGTCTTATATCATTAATAAGATTGAAGCTTTCGATATATTATTGTGTTCATCATATTAATTTATATTCGTTGATCTTCTTAATATTATTGAGTGTGATTCCGCAACTTCTCAATAATACATTCAAGGCTTATTATATACGATTGTTTATTAAGTTAAACAGGGACTAACAAAGTGGTATCAGAGCTTGTGAAGCTTTGAAGACAGGACGATCTGGGATTATTCGTATTAGTGTTTGAGGTTTAGTTATTAAATTAAGTTTTGATTTCAATGGCTACTGAAGGGAATGAAGGAATTCAAGCAACAAAGATTCCAATGCTCAAACCTGATGAGTTTGACCTATGGAAGGTCAGAATCAGGCAATACATGCTTCTCACAAATTATCAGATGTGGGAAGTTGTTGTTAATGGTATACCGGTAACGCTTGATGGTGATGGTGTAAAGCAACCAAGGCCACCACCAACATCTGATGCAGAAAGAAAAATCAGATCTACAGAGTACAAGGCTCTTAGTACTCTGTTGCTATCTATTCCTAATGAGCATCAGAGTAGATTTGATTCTTGTGAGGATCCCAAGGTACTAACGGAGGCAATTGAGAAGAGGTTTGGTGGCAATGATAACACCAAAAAGAATAAAAGATCTCTGTTAAAGCAGTAATTTGAGAATTTTAGCCATGTGAAAACTGAAACTCTAACTCAAACCTTTGATAGGTATACTAAATTAGTTGGAGAATTGGAAAATCACAAGGTTAAGATTGACAAAGAAGATCTTAACAGAAAGTTCTTAAGATCATTAGGTGATGAATGGACAATCTACACTGTTGGATTGAGGCAGAGTTCAGATATTGAGATCAAGAAATTAGAAGATATATACAATGATCTGAGGAACTTTGAGTCTGAGGTGGAAAGTAAGAAGCAAGCATCTGGGTATAATCACAATGCTGCTTTTATGTCTATGGCTGGAACAAAAGCAGAGTCAAGTCAAATGGGTTCTACTTATGTTTCAGGAGGAGCAAGATCATCATCTAACAGTTCTAATGATCAGATATTAGAATCTTTCTTTGCAAGTAATGTGAATTCTTCACTTACTAATGAAGATTTGGAACAATTTGATGGTGATGATCTAGAGGAGATGGACATTAAGTGGCAAATTGCTTTAATTACTCAGAGAGCAAAAAGGTTCATGCAGAGGACTGGTAGGAACAACTTTGCATACAAGAGGAATGATGCAAATTGGTTTGAAAAGAGCAAGATTGAGTGTTTCAACTGTCACAAGATGGGACACTTTGCTAGAGAATGCAGAAACCCTAGGCAAGAGCAGAATGGTAATGGTCAGAGAGCTGGAAGCAATGGAACTCAAACTAGAAACATTCCAATTCAGGGTGCTTCAGCAAATGCATTGGTTTCTATGGATGGCTGTGGATGGGACTGGAGTGATCAAGAAGAACATGTTGTTAAGAATCAATGTCTCATGGCCATTGCAGAATCTGACAAAAAGTCAGAAGTTCCTATTGAGGTACAAAATAAATTATGTTCTGCTGTTTGTAAACAAACTGTTAAACATTACATGGATCATAATATAAAAGTGTGTGAGGAACTAAAACAATAGGAAATCAAAAGTAAACACACCATAGCAGTCATTGAAAATCTGGAAAATCAAATAAAGGCATATGAAGTCAATGCAACACAGTTTAAATATGACATTGAATATGCTAGGTGGGAGAGAGACACTTTTAAAGATAAAGTCGAGTTGTTGTCTAAGAAACTTACTGAGGTCACATGTGAAAGAGATAACATAAGACTTGATGTAAACAAATTAGAATATGCTTCTAAAAGTGTCAATAAACTTATTGACTCACAGATTCATGATAAAATTAAGACTGGATTAGGGTACAATAATGTACCTCCACCTTATAATCACACCTACTTTCCTCCTAAAAGTGAAATTGATATCAATTCACTTAAAAGAGGAATGATAGATGAGGTTAAAAAGGCTAATCCAATTAAAAGTTTGTCTGATGATGAGTTGTTTGTTGAAGGTGAAGTTAGTGATTGGACTGAAGAAGATGATCAGAGTGATAGGACATCTGTTAGTGATAAGAGTGTAAAATCTGAATCATCAAAGTCTGAGTCAAAATGTGAGAATGTGAAGAGAGTAATTACTGGTCTAGTTTCTGAGCTTAACTCTGATAAACTAGAAGAGGGTAAGAAAATGTTTAAGGAAAAGGCTAAACTGGCCTTAGAGAATGTGAGTATGAACACTAACAAATCTAAACATGGGTTAGGATATGTTAGTAATACAGTTAATTCAGTTACTAAACCTGTTGTTAAATCTGATGTGAATAACTGTGTTAATTGTAAATGTAAAGCAAGTACTTCTTTTTCACAGAATTTTCAAAATCAAAAACCCAGAGGTAATCAAAGAAACTGGAATCAAATGATTTCACAAAGACTGGGTAATAATGTTACTGTGATAAAAGAAAAGACTTGCTTTACATGTGGAAAAATCGGTCATCTTCAATATTACTGTTATCATAATCCTGAGAATGTTCAAAGGATTAGAAAACAGTCATGGACAAAAGCAAATATGATTAACAAACAAAATTTTCAATCAAAAGTTAATCATACTGCCAGAGTTCAGAAGATAAACTCAAAGGCTAACATGTTAAACACTGTTACAGATAAATCTACTGCAGCAGTAATAACAAGGGTTAAGTATTTGTAAATGTACGTAACTATGCGTTGACTTCTTTAGTGTGTACGTAACTAAATTGACCTCCATTGTATGCACGAAACTATTTATTGTCGTACATTGTATGTATTTTGGTGACTTGTCAACTGGTAAAGATGCCACTTGTCACCTTATATTTGATAACACGTCACCAAAATACATACAATGTACGACAATAAATAGTTTCGTACATACAATGGAGGTCAATTTAATTACGTACACACTAAAGAAGTCAACGCATAATTATATACATTTACAAACACTTAACCCTAATAACAAATTTAGCCAAAAGTATAAAGACTAAAACAGTGGTAATTAACACTGACTCTTCATTTGGTAAAACGGTTAAAACTGTTAAGCCAAAAAACACTGTTAAGTCTAAAATAAGTTGGATTTGGATATCTATTAAGTCTAATAATTTAACAGATCCAAATACCAACAGTGCATCACAATCAATAATCTTCAAGAAAGTTGAGTATGTGAATGCACAAGGGAAACCCAAAGCCAAATTGGTTTGGGTTCCCAAGAGAAATTAATTCTCTTTTTGACTGTTTGTGCAAGGCAAGCCAAAGAGCTTATGGCATATTGATAGTGGATGCTCAAGGCACATGACTGGAGACAAAGGAAAGCTACAGGATTTCAAATCTTTTGATGGTGGATATGTAGCTTTTGGAAGCAATCCAAAATGTGGAAAGATCACAGGCAAAGGGACAGTTCAGAGTGAAAAGCTAAGTTTTGATAATGTTTATTTTGTGGAACAACTGAGGTATAATTTGCTAAGTGTGAGTCAAATCACAGATAAAAAGAACCCAGTTCATTTTACTGACACTGAATGCCTTATCTTGTCCAAGGAATTCAAAATACCTGAAAACATGATTTTAATGAGAATTCCAAGGCAAGATAATGTATATAAGTGTGACTTAGCAAATATGACACCTCAACCCGATTTAAACTGTCTTATTTCTAAAGCAAGTGTGAATGAATCTGAACTGTGGCATAGGAGGATGTGTCACATGAATTTCAAAACCATTAATAAACTTGTCAAAAACAAGCTTGTTAGAGGTTTGCCTGAAAAGGTCTATTCATGTGATGATCATTGTGTTTCTTGTCAAAAGGGAAAGCAACACAAATCCTCATTTAAGTCCAAAACTGTGAATACAAACTACATTATTTGACTAATGATGTCCTGTCAATGTGTCAGAGAGAGGAAAAGGCATCTGAGAAGCATTAATTGCCTTTGTTGTTTGAGTGTACGGGATGGTGTGTAAACGGTTACAAGGGCGCGTGTGGCATTAATTGTGACAGGTGGCTACGCGCACTTCCTGACTCGTTATCACGTGCGTACACGTGTAGGCCCTAGATTGAGGCCCACCGGCCTATGGGCCTATAGCGGTTACTATACTTGTGTATAAATAGGAGGAATACCCTTTGTTTTCATTTATGCTCTCATTCGTTTAAAATTCAATATTTCGTCATCTTCTTCTTCTTTCTCTATGATTCCGGCGAATTTCTTCTATTTCTGCATTGAACCCAGATTCCGACGACCCTGTAGGTGCGTTTTTCGAACTCCGGTGCCTTTTCGATTGCATATTGTTGTTTTGTATTTTTATGTATATTTGTAAGAAGTACTATGGAACCGTCACCGTCCACCACCACCATTACTTCTTCCGCCGCCTTCGTCGCCTCTCAATTTTCTGGCGGTACGGTCGACGGCGTGGAAAGTAAGATCAGGAGAAGTGATATTATATCTTTGTCTGAGACCTACCCCTGTTTAGATTTCTTTGAGGCGGTTACTCCTACACCTAAGCAACATGCCAACGCGCCTCCTGCAAATAAGGTTACCGTATATAAACATTGATTTGAACTTAGTAATTTTAGGCTCCCGCCGACTCCATTTTTGATCTCCCAGTTGGAGTTTTATGGAATAGGTTTTTTCGCAGCTGCATCCCCTTGGTCTTCAAAAAATAATGACCTTTGAGATATATTGCCTTCTACATAAGAAAGAGCCCACCCTTCTGTATTTTGCTTCCCATTTTACCTTACCAACTCCCCGGAAAGCTGGTTTACGGTTTCTAAACGGACAGGAAAGAGGGCAAATTTTTGCGGCAAGAGGTTGGATGGCCTCAGAAACTGGAAGGATCATTTTTTCTTCGTCGATGATAAGGTCCTTCTTGAAGGGCAGGAGAAACTCCTTATTTGGGCTGGACCCAAGCAATGGGTGAGCCAGCATGGGCCAATAAAGAATGTTTCCCCTGATATCGATGTTGCTAAACAGGAGGTGGACATGGACTTCTTCCGCCTGTTGTCTCAGGCTGGGGTTGTGATGAGAGCCTATCCTAATACTGTTTTGGCAATGGTCAATTTGAGTAGGAACTGGAACAGGAAAGACGGAGTCCTGGTATGTAGGCGGAAAAATAAAGGAAAGGGATGTGGATAGTGTAGCGGTTCTATGGTTGCTGTTTACTTTTACGTTCTTTACGTTTGTTAACTTCGTTTGTTGCCTGACTTTTTGTTACTCGTATGTAGCGATGGACATCTGCTTTGCTCTTGCTAAGGAGAACCCGTCGGGGATTGATGTTGGTCATGTTTTCTTTGAACATCTTCCTGTCAATCCCGACGGTTCGGCTGCAGAGACGTTGGTACCTGGACAGGAGATTCCTTCCGACTACATCGTTGTGGATACCCTAGGGACTGCCACCGAAAAGAAGAAGACAGCGCCCGCTGGTGAGAAAAAATCCAAGTAAAGGTCTGCCAAGGACCTTGCTGAGTCGGATCCCACCAATTTTGTTCCTTCTTCTTTCCGAGAGGTTATCAGCTCAGGAGGGAGAGGGGTTCACCAGGTCAGCAGGCCCCAGCATGCATTGCATGATTCAGCTATTGGTACGTCTTTGTGCCCATCTTTCCTGTTATGCTTAAATTTGATTTCCCCCCACTGTTTGTTAACTTTTGTGATGTCTTCTCCAGATGAGGAGGAAGAGACTTGGGTGAATCCCCCACTTTTGTTCCTGGATGGGGATTCCAAGTGGGTAATTCTGGGCGTGACCTCCAATCCTGCAAAGATTATGTCTTTCATGCCATGCCTCCAGCCATTGAAGATAAGATGAGCCCGCTGACTGTTCACCAGAGCATCAATCGTGGCATCAAAGCTTCCTTTGATTCCTTTATGTGGAACATCAATACTCTGAAGGTTGCTGATAAAGTTGATAGGCTGAACAGGAAACCTAGGCTAACTATCAAGGAGGACAGGGTGAGGGTTGAGCAAGCAGAGGGCGTGCTCAGGGTTGAGAAGAAAAATTTTGAGAAGTTTAAAGAGGACCATGCCACTGACATTGCGAAGGCTGACCAAATGGCAGCAGAGTTTGAGTCACTGAAGGGTAAGCTAGGTGAACAGGTGACCAAATCTGAAAGCATGGAAGCTGCTCTTCAGCAGAATGGCCTGGAACTTAATGCTTCCCACGCTCAAAGAGACGAAGCCATAGCTGCTAGGGACCATGCTATCATGGAGAGAGATCAGGCAATTTTTGAGAGGGATGTGGCCCTTGAGGAGAACAAAAAGTTGCAGGCTGGTCTTCCAGGTCTTATTATAACTTCCATAGGTTTCACAGGAATAATGACCCTTTCGCCAATATGTTCAAGTGTTCCAGGGCTCAGGGGCAACAGGAAGTGGCCTCCCTGGCCGCTCAATACCTTGATCCTCTCCCCCAAGCCATCGCAGTGAAGATGGATCCCGAAGCGGTTATTAAAGGAAGAGCTGCGGGTCAGGCGTTGAAATCACTTTCCACTTCTCCGTTCCTAGAGAGGCTTGTGGAGGATTTGGACATGACACCCTCCTAGCCATGAAGCCTTGAAGCTTTAATTTCTGATTTGTTGTAAATTTGTTGATGTAATTGATATACTGGCTGTCGATACATTTTGTTTATGTAATCAATACACTTAGGTTTTATGTATAATATATTTTGTTTTCCTGTATCTGTAGTGCCTGTGTTTGAGCATTGTTTTATACTTGTATGTTTGAACATGTTTTTGCTGCATGATTATTTGTCTAATCATGTCTGTTTTGAGTACTCTTTTTTTACACTTGTCTTTCATTTTTTTTAAACAAGTTAAATATTCTGTTCTTGATATTAGCATGCATCATCATGACCTGGCAAATTCTAGTTTGCCTGCGGTACAGGGATGATCAGCTAGCAAGCCTATTGGCGGATGCTTGTGTCAATCCTGTCTTGTTATGATTCATCACTAGCCAACCTATTGGTTGAGGTGAATCTCTGCCAGGGATAGGGATAGAATTCACCTTCCACTATGGCTGGACCGCCACTCATGTCTGCGAATTCGGGTGATTCTATCAGCCAAGTGCAGGGAGTGGGGGGATGTGGAACTACATGGGGTAGTCCCGGCCAACGGGGTGGCCTTGTGCTTCTGACACACTTGTAAAAAGTTGTGCTTCTAACACATTTGTAAAGAGTTATAACAACATTTTGGAACATACAACTTGATTTTATTGAATTGTGATTAGTGAAGATATGCCTGTGAGGAGGGGTGATCAATCCCTAGTGGGCTTACAAACATTTGTTCAATCGTAACATTTCTTGAGGTTTGTCGCATGCCAAGTGCGAGGGACAGGAGTACCATCTAGATTGGCCAGGGAATAAGCTCCATTGTCATGAGCTTTTGTTACTTGGTATGGTCCTTCCCAATTTTGGCCAAGTTTTCCTATATCTTCAGCTCTGGAGGCTTCGTTCCTGCACCAGACGTAATCTCATGTTCTGTACTCCCTGGATTGAACCCTCCTATTGTAGTACCTGGCAATCTTGTGCTTGTTTCTTGCCTCCTGGACAACTGCCATTTCCCTGACTTCTTCTGTCATGTTGAGGTTTTCCTTGAGTGACACCAAGTTCGCTTCCTCTTCAAATTGTAGGACCCTTTGAGTTGGTACGCTGATCTCTGTCGGGATGACCGCCTCAGTTCGATAGACAAGACTGAATGGCGTTATCCAGGTGCTGTTGCTCTTTGGCATGGTATGGTGGGCCCATAAGACATTCGGCAGCTCGTCAACCCATCCCGTCCTTGAAGTGCCCAACCTGGCTTTGATACCTGTAACTATATTCCTGTTAGTAATCCTTGTTAGTAATTTCTACCTGTCCGTTTACCTGGGGATGGGCAACGGAAGTGAATGTTTGCTTGATGGATAGCTCGCTGCACCAGGCTTTGAAAGGATCGGATGCGAACTGCATGCCGTTATCACTAACGATCTCGTGGGGTATCCCTTACCTGCAGACGATGTTTTCCCAAACAAAATTGACCATCTTCTTTCCTGATATTTGCGCCAAGGGTTTAGCTTCCAGCCACTTGGTGAAATAATCAATAGCGACCACGATGAACTTGACTCCCCCTGTAGTAGGAGGAAAAGGTCCTACTATGTCGATTCCCCACTTGTAGAATGGCATGGTGAAGTGACAGGAATGAGATCATGTTTTGGTGTTCTTGAAACGGGGGCATGGATTTGATAGGACTGACATTTTTGGACAACTGCTAGAATGTCTTGATGCATAGATGGCCAGAAGTAACCGTGCCTCATTATCTTTCCTGTAATGGCACGTGGTCCTAAATGCAATCCGCGGGAGCCTTCATGCACTTCCCTGATTACATTCGCTGCCTGCCTCGGTCCTACACATCTGAGATTGGGTCTTAGAAATGATTTCCTGAGCAGCTCGCCTTTTTCGATGGTGTACATGGGAGATTTGACCCTGATCTTTCTAGCTAGAGCCCTGTCAGCAGGGAGCTTTCCGTACAGGAGGTATTTCCTGATTGATGTCATCCAATTATCCTCTGGCTCTTCGATGGGGCTTATTTTGTGATCCCTGTCAAATGACTATTGCTTCAAAAGTTCTACTAGGACCTCTTTGGTAAGGTGGGTGAAGGTCAGGGATGCCAACTTGCTTAATACGTCTGCTTTTTTGTTCTGGCTTCTTGGTACTTGATCAATTTTGAAGTGTTGAAACTTCTTTGTCATCCCCTGCATAACTTCCAAGTATTTCTTCATTGCCAGTTCTTTTGCTTCAAAATTGCCATTGACCTGATTAGCCAACAGTTGTGAATCAACAAATACTTGGATGGACATAATGTCCATCTGTTCAGCGATTCTTAGACCTGCTATCAAGGTCTCGTATTCAGCTTCATTGTTTGTTGTTGGGAAATCAAACCTCAAAGCGCAGGTATGCTCTTCCCTAGATGGGCTTGTGAGTATGAGTCCTGCCCCTGACCCCCCAGAACTTGTTGCCCCATCGAGTTCCCAAACATCCCTGATTGGAGCACTGGTGGTCAGTGAGGTCTTTCCTTCCACCTCTCCTGACAATTCAGCCAAAAAATCAGCCATGACATGCCCTTTTACTGCACTCCTAGGGCAAAACATTATTTCATGTTCTCTCAGCTCAATTGCCCACTTAGCCAATCTTCCCGACTTTTCTGGTTTTTAGAGCACCTGCTTGATTGGTTGATCAGTGAGGACAACAATCAGGTGAACTTGGAAGTACCTGCGCAAGCGCCTTGCTAAATGCACCAGGGCCAGGATAAGTTTTTCAATTGATGAATAATTTAACTCTCCTGGCTGCAGGTCCTTACTGACAAAATAGACAGACATCTGTACTTTGTTTCTTTCTGCGATTAATACCGAGCTTACAGAAGCTTCTGATGCAGCCAAGTATAATGTTAAGGCCTCTCCTGCAATTGGTGCCGTTAGTGTTGGGAGTTCTGCCATGAACGATTTCATTTCCTGAAAAGCTATGTCCGCCTGTTCCGTCCATTGAAAATCTTTCTTGTTCGTGACCCCCTTTAAGGTTGCAAAAAATGGCAGGGAGCGCTTTGCTGCTTTTGACAGGAACCTGGTCAGAGCGGCCAGCTTTCATGACAAAATTTGAACATCCTGCTTTGTCTTCAGGGATGGCATACTGGTCACCGCCTGAATTTTTTCTGGATTGGCTTTGAAGCCTCTTGTGGTTATGACATGACCTAGGAACTTTCCTTCTTCCATACCGAAAGTACACTTGCAGGGGTTAAGCTTCATATTGATGCCCCGCAGGGTGGCAAAGGTTTCTGAGATGTCAGCTAACATGTTAACTTATGTTGTGCTTTTGATTACCAAGTCATCAACGTAAGCTTCTACATTCCTGCCGAGCTGATGCCTGAAAGCTGAGTCAATGACACGCTGGTACGTGGCCCCTGCGTTTTTGAGGCCAACGGGCATTTTCGTGTAGCAAAAGATCCCATGATTAATGTGAAATGCCATTTTGTCCTCGTCATGCTCAGCCATCTGAATTTGATGATAGCCCTTGTAAGCATTTAGAAAACACTTAAGTCTTTAGCCTGCTAATGATTCAACCTTCCAGTCTATTTCTGGTAACGGGTAGTTATCTTTTGGGCAAGCCTTATTTAGGTCTGAATAGTCGACGCAAATTCTCCATGAACCATTGGACTTCTTTACCATGACGGGGTTGGCCACCCATGTCTGGTACTTAGCTTCCCAGAGAATACCTGCGTCGACTAGGTCCTCAACCTCTTTAGCAAGAATGCACTTCTTTCTGGTGCCATCCCCCTTTTCTTTTTCCTGGAGGGCGTGATGCCAGGCTTAACATTCAAAGAGTGCTCGGCGATGCTTCGTGGTACCCCAGTCATGTCTGATGGTTGGAAGGCGAAGACATCCTAATTTTCTTTCGGCAAATCCTGTAGTTGCTTCTTGATTCTGGAGGGGAGGTTCCTGCCAATACTTACTGCCTATTCAGAAAAATCCTGATTTACCACAACCTTTTTCTCTGCATTTTCTGCCTGCTGTGGAACCTCCTGATGAATTTTTTGATTTACCTGGGAGCATTCGATCAGTATAGGTTTGCTAGCCAGGACAGTAGTTATCCCTTCAGGTGTTGGGAATTTGACCATTCCGTGGACAGTGGAGAGTACTACCCCAAATTGTAACATAGCGGTTCTCCCCAGAATCACGCTGTACCTTGAAGTAGAGCAAACAATGACAAAATCGAGGCTAACTGTTCTGTACCTTGGGTAATCACCTAATGTAATGTCAAGCTTTATCTTGCCTAATGGCCAGTTTGTTTCTCCTGAAAACCCGACCAATGGTTGCAAGAATTCTTCCCTGCGACTTTTAATAGAATCCGGCAATTGTGCGAAGCAATGTTCGTACATGATCTCCATGTAGCTTCCGATGTCCAGGTAAACTCTGCCAACCTGGAAATTAGCAATCCTTGCTGTGATTACAAGTGGTTTAGCTGAGGGATGTACAATGTGGATCGGTGGAAAGCTTATCTCTTGCAATTCCCATAGTTCTATCCTGTCAATCTTTCTTTTCTGCCCCTGACACAAGGGATTGATCATAAGTATCACTGCATCAGGTTTTGGTAACTCAACTGTGCATTTCCCTTTCTTTCTTTCTCCCTGCTGGTAATCTCTGGCCCCTGAGCCAAGTGCTCCAGCCTGCCATCCTTGATTGCCTTGTAAATCTAAGCCTTTAGCTCCCTGCATTCGTTTGTATCATGTTCCCCCTCCGTATGAAATTTACAATACTTTCCATTATCCTTTGACTTGGAGGCCATAGGTGATGGCTTCTTGAACCCCTTAGCAGCGGGCTTTGTGACCAATATTTTATGTGGAATTTTAGACAGGGAGGCCACAAGCATATCTTTTTCTGCGTGCTTGTTGTAAGGCTGGAATCTGTTCCCCCTTCTAAACTTGTTTCCCTGCTGTCCTTTACTACGCCCCTGGTAAGGCTGGAATTTTTGGTCACCCCAGGAATTACTAACAGCCTGCTTGTTTCTCCTATTCAATTGGCGCTTCTCCATCGCCCTGATATAGTCCCTTGTTTGAGGCACCTGTGCAGCGAAGGTTGGGGGTGTCTCACCAATGAACTTGTCCACCGACGCTTGGAAGCGGTTATCATTGAGGCAGGAGATGAAACCGGACACCTGCTAGCTTTCAGGGAGCCCTGGAATTTTCAAACATTCATCGGTATACCTGTCGATAAAATCTTCCAGGGACTCATGAGGGTGTTGCTTGATCATGTGAGCCTCTACGTGCGATCGAACATGCTTCTTCTTCTGATGGAAGTGGCTCACAAATCTTCTTCTGATATCACTGAAGCAGGTGATACTTCTTTCTAGTAGGTCCCAGAACTAGGACTTCGCATATGACCCTAGCACGGAGGGAAACATCTGGCAGACAACAGCATCTTCCAAGTGCTGTGTTTTTATAGCATGATCGTAGGACTGGATGAAGTCTTCTGGATCGGTTGTTCCATCATAGGTGCCCAGTGTAGTAGGGACAGTGGCACCCAGGGGAAGGGGTACACTTGCTATTGCTGGATGGAATTGGGTGTTTGAATCAGGGATGACACTTTGTGGTGTTGACGTCTTTCCCTGCACGACTGCAAGGAGGTTTGCTAACATAGGCGGGAGTGGCGGAGGTGGAGGTGGTACTACCGGTGGTTGCATCAGCTGTGCCAGAAGTTGCCCTAGGGCATTTGCGGTCTCCTAAACAGATGGTTGTGCCTGAAACGTTCCCTGCACCGTCTGCTGCTGGAAAGGTGTCTGTGCAGGGAATTGAAATTGTTGCTGGAATGGTGGCGTAAAGTACTGATGCGATTGCTGCTGGAAATTCTGCTCAAATGGCTGCTGAAAAGTCTGCGTAAATGGCTGCTGAAACGCCTGCTGAAAAGTTTGCTGAGGGGGTTGCTAGAAGGTTTGACTTGGGATCTGTTGGAACGGCTGCTGAAAAGTACTTTGGAAAGTTATTTGTGGGATTTGTTGGAAAACATTTTGCAGCGGTTGTTGACTAACGCTTGATTGGCCCTGTGGAACCCCCTGAGATCCCATTCCCATGAATAGCTATTGCCCAACCGAAGGCGTAGGCCCCTGCTGTTGGGAACTTTGCCCCCTGGCGTTGTGACATCCAGGTGATGGCGTGATTGCTCTAAGATCTGTCGTCGATCCTATGCCGCCTGCTCACCGGAGGTGTTAACAGGTGTTTGTGTGTTTTGGACGGTGAAATGCATCATGTTTTCGCCGTCCTATGGCGGTGGTGCTCCAGAATTTGACGCCATTGTTAGCAGAGGTGTTTTACGACGGTGGTCGGTGGTATTGATTAAATTGCTTGTAGTTGTACGGCAGATGAGGGTTTTATCAATGGGATGACGCCATTTGATCAAGCATAAGAGTTAGGCTTGAGTGCAGGTGGATTGGTTCGATTCGATACTCTCCGTGACTTACGTGGATAACCCGTTAGAGTGTATAGAACGATACTAAGAGTGGTGTGAATCGGCTTGGAGAAGATAATTTTGTTATCTTCCCTTGAGAATTAGGGTTTTTTAGGGTTTGGATGATGAATGTGTATTTTTTTAAGGTGTTTGGGCATGAATAGTGCTCATGCCCTTGTATTTATAATGATCTTTGAATCAACTTGGTGGGCAGGTTTTGCCACATGTCATCATCCTCCGGTGATGTTAATCGTACGATCGTGATTAACATCCCCTACGCATGGGTCCCCTGCGCTGACGTGAACCAGTAATACTGCTGGAATAAAACCCTTGTCGGCTCCTGAGGAACCGCCACTAACATTGGTGATATTCCTTACTAGGTTGTCCCATATCAAGGGGACATGAACCCTAGATGGGCTCACACATGCCTTTGGGCCTGGTATTGAGCTTCCTGGTTAGTTGGGCTCCTTGTACAATTGGGCATCCTGTACTATTGGGCTTCCTGTATAATTGGGCTTTGGGCTCCGTGCGCAATTGGGCCTACTGCACAATTGGGCCCTAATTTGGTTTCGGAAAGGCCAACACGATTATTACACGTGCTATGAACCCTAATTTCTTGAACTTTCCCATCCTTACGGTTTACTGCAGGTACGGAATTTCATCTTGTAAAAACTCTCTACTGATTACATAGACTGTTTGAAGTGCTTAGGCTGGATTGTGCAAGAGAGAGATGATAAGGGGCGGAAAGAGCTTTGTGTCTTCACCACCTGCATTCTCAAATGATGCAAAAAAACTCTTGGTTTGCACTGGAAACACCGTTTCCATTTTCAGCACCGCCACTGGTTTACAGGTTCGCTCATGGCCAAGTTCAAAGCGTTTTGGCACTATATATCTTACCCCTTTTTTCATACAAGGAATTAGTCTGTACTTGACATTATTGGATAAAATTTAACACAGGTAGCGGAATTGGAAGGTCACACAGCACTTGTGACATCTATTACAGTTGTACCTGCAACCACGCCTGCAAGCAGGATTTTATGCTATTGCTGGACCACTTCACACGATGGTACTATCAAGTATTGGGATTTCTCTGTACCTGAGTTGATCAAGACTATAAATGTTCAGCTTCCAGTCTATTCAATGGTAGTTTCGTTACTCTGTTAGTTCATATTGCTTTGTAATTGGTCAACTAATACACCTTAGTTGTCTTCTGATAATGCTTTTATAATGAAGCTAACATTATAAGTTAATATTTTTAATGCATAAAATGGACAATCATACCTAGCTGAGCATAAAATGAGTAGAAGAGAAGAAGCAGAAGAATGAATAGTGCATAACTTTTATTTATGGATAAGACCACAGACCACTTGTTTTTTAACTGCAAGCGCCTTGTAGGTTACAACTGTTAATCGTGTAATGACTATAGCCTTTTTCATTGTGATGTACAGGTGATTCCATCGTTACTTGATCAGCAGTCAGAGAACAATGAAAAGACACATGATCTTTATGCTTATATATCTGTGGAAGATACAAAAAATGATCAGAACAAGCAAAGAAAAGAATTACGAGGCCAGGTCTTGAAATGTAATTTGTCCAAGTCTCACCTGGTTCGTGGAGTGATATTCTCAGAGGTGAGTACCTCACTATAAGATTCATTTGTAATTCTTGTATTCTATTAATCAGCCTAAATTGTATGAGTGTTAATTGTTTGTAATATTTACAGACTAAAAATCCAGAGAACCTAACCATCTCTTCAAATGGAAAGTACTTTGGCATCCATGAAAAACGTAAGCTTCGTATATGGGAAGTGCCTACAAAAGATGTCAAGAACGTTAGTTATCGGAAACTAAAACTGTCTCACACCAAGAACCTGAGCTGTCTTGCTTTTCATCCAACTGATAGGATTGTAGCAGCTGGTGATGTGACTGGGAGAATTTTAATTTGGAGAGGTTTTGGCGATAGAACTTTTGCTGGTGAAAATTTATCAAATGCAAAATTGTTGAAGGATGAAGATGAAAAACCCGGTGTTAGAGGTGATGGTGATGCCGATTCTTGTACTACATGGCATTGGCATTCTGCAGAAGTCAAGGTCTTGTTCTTCTCTTCAGATGGAACGTATCTGTATTCAGGTAATTAAGAGTGTTGAATATAAATGCCTTTTCGTCCCTTTTTTGAGCCATGCAGTTTGTAGAATATATTTTTAATATAGAGTAAGTTTTAAAATCTTTTCTTTATTGTAGGTGGAAAAGAAGGAGTTCTTGTAGTATGGCAGCTAGATACTGGAAAGAAGAAGTTTTTACCGAGAATAGGGACTCCACTTCTTTATTATATGCATTCTCCGGATCCTTCTCTTTCATCTGTAAGAAGAATCTTTTGCTGCAATGGAATCTAACTAATATTCTTGCCTTATGCTCTGAACTATGTCTTACTGATGTCTGATGTTCCTTCAGATATCTTGTGCAGATAATCGGATTCATATTCTGAAGATGCCATCGATGGAGATTATAAAGTCTATAGCTGGGATTAAGGTTGATGTCAATCAGATATATATTTCATTTCACTTTAGAGATTTAGATGGTTTGGAATTTAATTTATGCCCGTGTATTTTCAGCTTCCTTGTCCTGTCCCCGCCATGTTTAGAGGCGCATGTAATGATTTTGTCTTTGATCAAACTACGGGATTGGTTGCTGTTCGTACTGAGAACTATTGTATCCAATTTTACAGCTTGTTTGATGATCGTGAGATATCGGAGGTACACAAGCTATAATTTCATGTTCATATCTGCCGCTTTCTGCTTCCCTGTTACTTGTTATGCCTTCTTATAAGTTAGCGATTTATATCAATGCAAATTAATACTCATTCCGTCCCATTTTTATTGTCCACCTTACTATTTTTGTTTGTCCCAAAGATATTATCCACTTCCTAAAAATAACTATCAAGAATCATTAAACTCCCCAATTTGCCCTCATTTACTACCCTTAATCATTTACTTCTTGAATAATTTCAGTCAAACTTACCTTGAATATATAGGCATAAAAGACAATCATCCAACCTATCTTAAATCCAACAAAATTTGTTAGGGGACAATAAAACTGGGATGGAGGGAGTATTATCATAGTCATGTAGAACTATCTAATAGTTCAGTATATATATTTTGTAAAATATCAATGTCTTCTTCGCCCCACATTACTCATTCTAGTTGAATTTTTTTTATTTCCTTTTTGCAGGTTCAGGCCTGTGAAAGAAATCATCAACCAAGTGATGATGTCACGGTATACTATTCCTTTTCCCCCTTCCTTTAGTCCATATGATACTTTTCCCTTCTTAATCTTGTAGCTGTACATAGAATCATGGTGCACTTCATATGGACTGGCGATTACGAGTTTTCTACGTTTTATCCCTGAATCTTTCAGTGTCTCACCAACATACAATACTTGAAGTTTTCTATGTTTTGATTGCAGATGATATTGAATCTAGTTGCACTCTCATTTGACGGCTCTGTGATGTCTACTGTCGAAACTAGAATGGCTGAAGAGGGAATAGGTGGCTTTGTAACTCTCAAGTTTTGGGAGCGTGAGTCACAGAACAACAATTTTAGCTTGTCCACCGTTATTTATGAGCCCCACAGGTTGGTTCTTGTTTGTGCCATTCAAAACTTCACATGTCTATTCCTGTATGAAATCTTTTATAATACTTATGATTATGATGCTTTACAGGGATGCTGGTGTTTCTGCAATTGCTTTCCATCCGACCCATGGCATGGCTGTCAGTGCTTCTTATGGTGGTGACTTTAAGGTAAGATAACTACTTGTAATTTCTGAAGTTGAAAATGCATTATTACATTTATTATGATTTTACAGGTTTGGGTTAGCAATTGCGATGGTCAGCAGGATGATAAATTGATTCAGAGGACTAGATGGGCATGTCATGCTGTTGGTTCATATAGGTTTGTTATAACCTGAAATCACATGTGTATAAATGTTATTGAATGGTATACTAATTTTATTCACCATTTTAGGAAGAAATCTATGACAGCTGCTGCCTTTTCCCATGATGGTTCTGTATTAGCGGTTGCTGCAGAAACTGTTATCACATTATGGGACCCAGAGAAGAATGTTCTAGTGGCCGTAATCGGGTCTTCTTGTGAGGTGAGTTCTAGTGTCCTACAACTTATAGTTGTTAGAATTGCAATACGCAGGGCTTGACCGCTTGTTAAATCTATATATTGATTTTTACTTAACAATGTTTTGTAGCCAATTGTAAATCTATCATTTATTGGAGAGTCCAATTTTCTTGTATCTTCATCTCGAGGTTCAAACCCGCAACTCTCTGTTTGGAGTATGTCAAAGTTGTCGGTTTCGTGGTCATATAAGCTTCATACAGAAGGTCAGTTTGTCGGCTTATGTTTAAGGCATCTGTATTAGCCAACTCCAACATGATACTTAACCTCTTAATTACGTGCATTATATGCAGCTATAGCGTGTTCAGCAAAAGAATCCCTCGTAGCTATTCTTGTTGTTTTTCCTGAGTCATCTAAAGCTGATGTGTCCACATTACACAATGACGATGGGGCTATACTACTTTTCAATGCCGGAGATGCTGTTCCTGTTGCTTCATGGTTTGTGACAAAGGTAAAATTTTCATATTTTGTGTTCCTCGTGTACTTCTGTTCCCTAATTAATCTCAAGATAGGAATTTTAATTATCGTATTTTATGTTCCTCAATTACTAAACTATGTGCAACCATGCAGGCAAAGGGAGGGGGGATTGCTTTTATTCAGAGAAGTAGATCTATGGATGACAGCAGCATGGACGAAGATTCGGGTCCCACATTGCTTGCATATGTAAATGGTGATCACGAGTATGCTCTTTTTAACCCACATGGCGAGGACATACATGAACGTAAAATTAGGCCCTCAGACAGTGCCCATGGCCCGGAAGGGACAGGTATGACTTGGTCAAATGACCACTTCTATCTATGGCTTTTACGTTACTTCAATTCATTTATTTTTTCCTGTCAATTAGTTACCGTAAGTTAAAAATTTAGTCATTTACATACGAGTTGAATAGGGAATTATTTTTTGTAGGGCAATTTGGATACGCCTCGATCTATGGGGAGCTATCTGAGTTCAAGTTGAAAGCAATTGAAGCATCTGCAGACCCTATAATGCCTTCAGAAAGGCCATGGGAGACCATTTTCAGTGGACCATCACATAGTCTACCTCCTCTCACCAAACTATGTTCTGCTTTTCTGGAGTCATTACTGGAGAAGAGAATTACTGCTATGGTAGAGTAGACTCTGAACAGATATACAAGTGGTTAGAACAATTCAAACAAGATGACAAAACAGTAGGGAGTTAAAGAGGTAATTTTGTACTAATGGTCTTCTCAGAGTTCAAGTATGATCCCTCGAGTTTTACATTGTCTACTTAGACAGGTTGTTACGGATCTGTCAAACAGATTGGAAGGGGTCTAATGCTGTTGGTAGCTCCATCTTGGTCCATCTAGTTTTGCATTCGCTCTACTAATCTCATATCAATAGCTACTCAGAGTTAGAGTTCAATTTTGCGATGTGTATTTTTCCTTCGGTGAACTTATTATGTTGTCGGTTGTTATAAAAGCTCATAGGTTTTGTGTTTTCCTTTGACTCATTGGTAACCAAATGTTTATCTTTGGTTTAGTTCTTGATGTTACATGATGCGAGGAAGTGGTTTTATCATTGGAGTTGGGCGTTTATAAATCTCGAATTCAATGTCTGTCTCGTTATTTGAGTTTGTCGTAGAATAATGAATATTATGTTGAGGATTGTGAATATCGTACAAAATAATATATTCACTTTTTTGGTAATTATCACGTGAGATGTGAATATGGAAACACAATTAGAGTCGGCAAAAAATTTTAAGTCGGCTGCATTAATTTCGTACGAAGTATTATATTCACTATATATTGTAACCATCATTGTATAAACCCTAAGCCACCAAAATAAGAAAGAAAACTCTCTCGGTTTGGCCCCGTGGACTAAACCAATATCTAAGTTGGAGATTGGACATAACCACGTTAAATCCTTGTGTCGTTTACATCTCCTATCGTATTTATTTATCTTGTTTTGCTTGTTTGATTGCTTTGTTAGCAATTTGTTTATTCGTTTATTGTTGTGGGTACAATTGCGTTCAATTGTGCGTGTTGTTTGGGTCCCGAATTCTTAACAACTGGTATCAGAGCTCTAGGTTGAGCGATTGAGAACAATAGCGGATGAAAGCACAGTCAAGATGGATTGTTGATGGTTAGGGTTTTACTGAAGGATGGAGAGCTAGGGTTATTGTGGCCAGATAATCATAGTGGATCTAGATTTGGTTGAAGATAATCATCGAGGGGACGATTGTAACGACACGGTTATGATTTGATTGCAACATGTGATCGAGATCGATAGACTCGTTTTTTTTATGTTAGATCGCGACGAACTCGAAGGTTGTTTTCCGGATTGAACAAGATTAAGGTTTTGTTTGGTGGGTTGTGACGTGACGACACGGCGGGAGGCCGGTTGCGTTGTGACGATGATCGTTCGCGATGGCAGTAATAGAGTCGATGATCGAGTTCGATTGATGGTTTGTTGCGGAGAGAGATTTTGGGATCCGAGTTTTGGATTCGGGTTCTTTATTCTTTGCGATTCTGTGCAAAAGAATAAATGAACGTTATTAAACTTAGGGTTTGATGGTGCGAGTGTAGGGACGTGAAGTCTCGGAAACTTCATTGACACGGGCTAGGTTATTCAAAGATGTGAGGTTTGTTACGGTGCTCAAGAGAATGGTTTTTCTCGGTTGGGTAGATGGGTAATAAGCGGTACCACATCGGCTTTGGTAATCGATAGTGATGAGTGTCAGAGGGAGTTTTGTTTTTCGCTCGTGGGTTGAAACGGGAGACCATGATTTTGGTCGAGTATTCCATGTTCTTGGAATGATTAGGCACATTAGAGCTCCTGTACTTGAAGATATTGGTTATAGAAGTTGTCGGATAGAACGCGTTCGACTAGGCTCGGGTATTGGTTGATGTTGGTTCAACGAAAGAGCGATTCTTCTTGAGGAATCAATTGGAAATCTTCAAGTGGGTTAGAGGCGGATAACTGTGTAAGTCCTAATGTTTGAGCTTTCGGAGATTGTTGAGAGTGTCGGGAACTCTTGGGAGTTTGGTAACCGATGGAAGTATCGAAGCTAGTGGGAGTTTGACTACTAGTAGCAGCTTTGGAGATTGGTGTGCAACTATTGGATCTCAGTTTCTACAGGTTTAGTGTGCGGATTTCGGGTAATACTAGAGCGTTCTGATCTTCGTTTTTTACTCTCCAATGGCAAAGTAATTTGCGACTGACCGTGTATAATGAACCGGAGTCTTCTCAAATAGCCGCGATTGTTATATAATCTGTACAGTGGGAGCAGGCTGAGTGGGAGAAGATGTGTTCATAGAAATCATAGCTATGTATTTGGGTCGGCGTACCAGCGGGAAAGCGAAAGTTTGTAATGTAGGTTTTTCAAGGGTTGTGACTGCATTCTCACGGGTGAACCTTGATGATGATCTACGGGTTTGTTCTATCGGCAATTTTCTGATTGCTGGGAAGGAAAATCGGATGGACGAAATTCTGTACGGGTTGGTCGTTGACATAGTGGTGGCAGGATCCTATGTGGCTGTAATCGACGAGTTGAAGAGATTATGGGTATCTCTTGAAAGAATCTTGTGGTTGAAGTCGTTGCACACTTCAACGCATCTTCTTGGGCTAGAAGATGGTGGTGCAGATAACCGGAGAGTGGTCCCAGTTTAGTAGTGGTGTTCAGTTAGCTTTGTATATCGAAAGTCTTCCGATTCTGTGAGATCGAGCAAGCGTGTCCCGGATGGTTTTTTGTCGGCGGTATTGGTTGAGCTAAGAACAAGGTGTTGCTAAAGGGGCGTCAAAGGTGTTGTCTTATTCCCGATTTCAATATGTGTAGTTGAATAGTCTTTTATCGAAAGTCTATCTAACTCGAGTTTAGTTAGTGTGCGTGTCCCAATTGGTATTGGCGGTATGGAGAGGCGGATTCGACTTGGTTGAAAGGGAATTGTTGAGGGTTTAATAATTTTGGGTTTGTCCGATCTTCAAGTGGGAGATTGTTAAGGATTGTGAATATCGTACAAAATAATATATTCACTTTTTTGGTAATTATCACGTGAGATGTGAATATGGAAACACAATTAGAGTCGGCAAAAAATTTTAAGTCGGCTGCATTAATTTCGTACGAAGTATTATATTCACTATATATTGTAACCATCATTGTATAAACCCTAAGCCACCAAAATAAGAAAGAAAACTCTCTCGGTTTGGCCCCGTGGACTAAACCAATCTCCAAGTTGGAGATTGGACATAACCACGTTAAATCCTTGTGTCGTTTACATTCTCCTATCGTATTTATTTATTTATCTTGTTTTGCTTGTTTGATTGCTTTGTTAGCAATTTGTTTATTCGTTTATTGTTGTGGGTACAATTGCGTTCAATTGTGCGTGTTGTTTGGGTCCCGAATTCCTAACATATTACCACCGGGTATTTCTCCGATTTTATTCGAACATTATGAGTGAATTTTCCCTTAGAGGGCTTATATGGTAATATGTCATGTAGAAGTGAAATATATTTCAAAGTTTGAAGCACATTTTTTTTTTTTTTTTTTGTAAAACATTAATAGCAATAGGGCGATAGGGGTTATTATATTATGTTGTTTGATTTCTTTTAAATATTGGATGGTAACAATTTTTTTTTTTGCCGTTTATTTTACACGACTATGTGTTCCAAGACATAGAGGGTTTCAAAACGATATGAATTATTTTGGGTACCAAAAATTTTAGTAGGAGAATTTTGTGGCATAATTTAATATTCTAATTGATCGGTTAATATTCTAATTGATCGGGGATGGTTAGATATTTTAGTTGAGAGGGCAATTTAGTAGGTAGACTTATCCTTCTTCTTCGTTCAAATCCCTTTCATTAAGTAGTATAGATAATAAAGGGTTGGTTGAGTTTGAGAATTATTACCAAGTTTTTTATTACCAACACATCAACGAGTGGTGTTTATAATAGGACCTTTAGGAAAAAGGTTTGATCAACCCGAGTTGCAATCGTCATATTGGTAGAGAATATGGTGTAGGTGTGTTTTAGATTGACTTAAATTCTTACAGAAGTTGTAGTCAAATAGTTTAAAACCCGAGATTAGAATACATGTTAAGAATGGCCTTATTCAGTTTCATTCTATTGTAGGATGTGGTATTAAAGCCTTTATTATATAGAGGTGAAGTTGCCGAGCAATATGGAGAATTGAATACATGTTCAAAAGATATCAAGATCTTGGACTAACTTGCAAAAGGGATAAGGAAATTTCGTTGCGAGGAAGTAAAAGTGGCCAAGTAAGTGAATGCATCACTGACTAGAAAGGCAAAGACTGTCGCATGATAGGAAGTGTAGGTGTGCATGGTCGTGGCCAGAAGTTTCCAAGAAAAGTTATGTTGATACATGTTTGTGTGTCTGTCAGTTGGTCTATTGAGTTGTAAGTGTCGTTAGTTAGTTTTAATAGAAAAGTCATTTTCTGTATTTGCGACACTTAAGTTTAGCATTAGGCGACACTTGCCTTAGTGACGCATAGCGACACTTAGGTAAGTGACGCATGAGGGCGGCGACATGCGACACTTACCAAGTGACGCATGTCTGCCGATTTTGTTAGTATAAATTGAAACCTACGGGTTTTCGGCTAGGGTTGACGAAACCCTAGCACCATTTGTCGACTAAGCACTTCTGTAAACAGTTCCAATACGATTTACAAGCTAATATACTCGTTTACTTTGATTAATCATTGTTTTCGGTTTGAGTTTATTACTTGTTTGTGTAATTGATTGATTCCGCCAATCTATTACTATCGATCAACACTTAGATCCACATCCAGGGGGCACTCTCAACTGGTATCAGAGCCTCGGAGTTGATTTGATCGACGTGTGTACGTGTATTGAAGTATTTTCGGTTCGATTTTGTGAAGATCAAAGACATTCTAGCAAGATTAGGATCGATTTGGTGCTATTACTGTGTTTTGAGTAAAGATTTACAGGTTTCGTACGATTGGGACTCAAGAATTTTCGTTAGGTTTACGAAAATTCGATTTTTAGGGTTTTTGGGTGTTCACAGCCGTTTCTGCGTCACTCAGAGCGTCACTTCGACACTTTGTGCGGCACTTCGAGCGACACTTCTGTA
This sequence comes from Helichrysum umbraculigerum, assembly GCA_949592205.1. Lineage (NCBI taxonomy): Eukaryota > Viridiplantae > Streptophyta > Magnoliopsida > Asterales > Asteraceae > Helichrysum > Helichrysum umbraculigerum. The sequence continues at coordinate 5,313,851 of CATIUR010000003.1, forward strand.
AGGAACAATTAGGGTTTTTACGACACTCAAGTGCGTCACTTAGTAACGTCACTTGAGTATTATACGTCACTTACATTAGTGACGCCTGCTATTGCTAAGCGACACTTGTGTATCATCCGTCACTTACTACGAGTGACGCGTTACTTCTGTCAGTCACTTAAAGCGTCACTTACCTTAGTGACGCCTGCTATTGCTAAGCGACACTCAAGTCCGTCACTTGAGTACGTCACTTACGTGTTTATAAGACACTCATCTCTAGTGTCGTTCTGTTTGTTTATCCGTCACTCGATAGCGTCACTTATCAAGTGCCGCTACTCTCTGCGACACTAAGGTGCGTCACTTACCAAGTGACGCCTTTGTTACTAATCAGCTTCCAAGTTTTTTTTTAAGTTGATTTTACAGGTACGCTTCAATGTCTGATAAGGAAGATATTAGAGGAATCAGAGAGATGCTCAGACAGAGCAATGATATTGGCTCCAGTAATAAACCTCCGTTCTTTGGACCAGATTTAGATTATGTGTATTGGAGAGATAGATATGAACAGTATATAGATTTCCACTGTCCTGAACTGTGGGGACCTTTAAAAGAACGATATGTTGCTCCAGTGGCTGAAGGAAATTATCGTGGTGTTCCTCCAGCTAAAACATATAATGCTATGTCACCTCAAGAGAAAAAGGAGTATGAAACAGAAAGAAAGGCTCATTCTTCTATCTGTATGTGTTTGCCAAAGGATGTTATGAGACTCTTTAAATCTCATGACACAACTTATGATCTGTGGAAGGCAATTGAGACAAGATGCGGAGGAAATGAAAAGTACAAGGAGGCTAAGCTAGAATTAATCAAAAAGCAGTATGATCTATTTGACATGATTCCTAATGAGCTGACTTCCAGTTTATTCACTCGATACTCACATCTGGTTAGTGAGTTAAATGAAGGAGGATACAATCTCCCTGCACTTGAGGTAAACAAGAAGTTGCTAGACGTGTTGCCAAGTGCTTGGGATGTGAAAGTCCAATTTTTAAAAGAAAATCCAGAATTACAGAGGATGACTTTGGATCAATTGATAGGTATTCTACAAGCTCATGCGATGGAATTGAAGAAGAAAGAATGTAAGTCAGGTGGATCTGTACAGAATGCCACAACTGGTGGAGTTGGACTAGTCAATTCTGGCAAGAGTTACGGTGGAGTAGCATTTATAACGGATACCAATTCATCTTCTGCTTCTTCTGGAGGTCATCATACAGCTTATCTTTCTGGTACATCTCAAGGAAATCAACAACAGGCTCCAGTTTCACCAGCAATACAAGAGCAAGCTGCAATTTATACAGCTTTTCTGAGCTCTTACAAAGATTTGGTTACTCAACCAAATACAACTTTGGAACTGATCAAGGAGGATTACGGACAATTGGATGAAGATGATCTAGAACAGATGGACTTGAATTGGAACATTGCTATGATAACAAGAAGGGTTCAAAAATTCTTGCAACGAACTGGACGCAAGAGTTTAGAAGGCAATGGGAAGTCAGGATTTGGTTTTGATAAAAGCAAGGTCCGTTGTTATAACTGCCAGAATTTGGGTCATTTCGCTAGGGAATGCGAGAAACCCAAGATGCCACCGTCGGGCCTTACTAAACCTGATCCTCCAAAAACGAAAGAAGAGGGCAAGACGTTAGTTGTGGACAATGCTTTGGTGGTTTTTGAGCCAACTACTCATGACTGGAATGCGGAGGCTACAAAGTTTCAACAGTGTCTCATGGCTCATATTACACCTGAGGTACAAAATGAATCACCTGAACCTTTAAACTGTATCTCATGCATTAATCTAACTGAATCTCTAGAGGCTTTTCAAAAGGATAATCAAGAGTTGCGAGATAAAGTTGCAAAACTTAATGAGTCAAATAAGTTTTTGAAAGAAAATGAAAAACTCTATGAAAAACATATTGAAGCTCATAAGTTAGATACTCAAACTTATAAAGCTAAAGTTTTTAGTCAACAGGATGCAATTAAAAGTTACCTTACTGAAATTGAACTGTTAAACAAAGAGCTTTCAGACTTAAAAAGTGAGTATGGTAATTATCAAGATAAAGTCTTAGCAACTTCTGCGACAATGATCTTTAATGAAATTATTAGCAATCATAAGCAGGATAGGAAAAGTAAGGGAGGAAAAGGAATAGGTTTTGTTGAAATAGCACCTCCTACTACTTATACTCCTTTACCTGTTAAGGAAGGCCTTGATGAAATTCCAGTTGATTATGCTAAGTTGTTGGGTATCAAGGGTAAAGTGGCTAAATCTAACAAACAGGAGAAGCAGAAAACCACGAGGCCAGAGTATCCCACTCCTAAGTTTGTTAAGCCACTGAATAAATCTCCTGTTAGTGCTGAGGAGATTGTTGAGCAAAAGGATGTATCTCCAGTTTGTTTTGAGGAGATCGTTGAGATTGAGGATATTACGGATCAGGAGTATCCTGAAGTTAAGAGAGTTGAAGTTAAACCTGAAAAGGTGGTTTCAAAAGTTGAACCTGAAATTAAGGTTCAAACAAATAAGGGTAAAGCCAAGGTTTTAAACTCAAAACAACAAACTTTACAGTCACCTGTAAAGATTTTGCAACGAAAATTAGTAAATGAAAAAGTTTTGTCTGATAAACCTTCAACTTCGACCTCTCAACCAAAGCAAACATTTTCTAAGACATGTACTCAATGTTCATGTTCTAGAAATGTTTCTCCACCTCCTGTGGTAATGCCTCAGCCTCAGCCGTTAGTTGAGACTCGTTCTTGTTTCTACTGCAAGAGACAAGGACATTTGATCCGTGACTGTCCCAAGCTGTCAAATCAGCGCTATGGGAGAGAGATGCCTAGGACATCAGTTTATAGAAATTCTTTTTCAAAATCTCCACCTAGGCGTTACTCAAAGTCTCCCAAGCCTGTTCTGAAGCTAAGTAATGTTGAGCAAAAACCTTTGCCAATTCAAAAGCCCAACATTATTTCTGATATCAATTCCGAACCTTCAAAAGTTTGGAAACGAAAAGAGTCTGATGCTGACTCTTCAGTCGTCAACAATAACACTTCAGATAAAAATTCTAATTTGTTTAAAGATAAAGTCCTATCTGACGTGCTTATTGTTGATGACCATGGAAGACCTAAGTCTGTAAAGGCTTGGGTCTCCGTTTCTCACTAATCTCTTTCTTTGATGTGTTGCAGCAGTCGGAACGTGTGAAGGATAGTTTATGGTATATGGATAGTGGCTGCTCGCGACACATGACTGGCGATGTGTCTCTTCTGACGGATATTAAACCATACTTGGGAGGATACGTTGCTTTCGCGGGAGATTCAGGAGGAATGATTTCGGGAAAGGGAACGCTAACAAATGGAAAAGTTAGCTTTGAAAATGTGAATTATGTGGCTGAGCTGACTCACAACTTGCTGAGCGTTTCACAAGTTTGTGACAAGGACTACACCACGTTATTCACAAAGACGGAATGTGTAATATTGAAGCCGGGGTATGTCATTCCTGAGGATTGGGTATTGATGCGGGCACCTAGAAAGAATGACACCTATGTGATGAATATGCGAACTGTGGAGACTACAAGTGACTATACTTGTCTTCTTTCAAAGGCTTCAGAAAAGGAATCACTCCTTTGGCACAGACGGATGGGACATATTCATTTCCGTAAAATGAATTTTCTGATTAATAATGATTTAGTGAGGGGAGTTCCAAAACAGTCATTTGCTCTACAAGATGACTGCGTTTCTTGTCACAAAGGAAAACTCCACAAGAAGTCCCACAAGTCTAAGGTAGTGAATTCTATTGCAGCTCCGTTGGAACTACTACATATGGATCTGTTCGGTCCAGTTTCAACAAAGAGCATTGGTGGTCGGTCTTACTGCTTGGTAGTTACTGATGACTACTCAAGGTTTTCGTGGGTATATTTCTTGACTACAAAGGGGGAGACTCCTGATATTCTGGTGTATTTGTTGGATAAGTTGGCAAATCTATGCAACTTAAAGGTGAAAAGGATTCGAAGCGACAATGGAACTGAATTCAAGAACTCAACTCTCGAATTGTTTTGTGCTACAAGAGGAATTGAGCATCAATTCAGTGCTCCAAGGACTCCACAACAGAATGGAGTTGCAGAAAGAAAGAACAGGACAATTATAGAGACAGCTCGGACTATGTTAGCTGACTCCAAATTACCAATCATTTTCTGGGCTGAGGCAGTTAATACTGCCTGTTATGTTCTCAACAGAGTGCTCACGGTTAAGAAAAAGAACAAGACGTGCTATGAACTCTTCAATAACCGTAAGCCAAACCTTCAGTTCTTAGAACCATTTGGGTGTCCATGCATGATCATGATTACAAAAGATAAGGTCTCTAAGTTTGGTGACAAAGCTGTTGAAGGGATTTTTCTTGGATATTCAGTCAATTCTCCGAACAAAAGAGTCTTTAACAAATCAACGAATCAGATTGAGGAACGGTTTGAAGTAAAATGTTTAAGGTATACGGAACCTCCTCAAGGAACAGGTCCGGATTGGTTCTTCAACTATGGAAATCTCTTTGACTCTTTCAAAATTCCTGATGATGATGAAACGGAAGAGTTAGTTTCCATGCTACATGGACTTGATTTTTCTCAAGATACACCAGTTAGTAAACCATCCGACCCATCTCCTAATGCAACACCCGAACCACCATCAACTGATACTACACCAATTGATACTACACCCACACCACCATCAACAACACCTATTCCAACATCTACTTCTCGAGTTACACCTTCGAAAGATGCTCCTTCTACCTCTAAAACAGTGTATAACTACACCAAGGAGCTTCCTTATGATCCAAACATGCCGTCATTAGAGGAAGGAGGAGAGGATGAGGTAAGTGATGAGGGAGAGGAAGCAGAAAATATGAATTATTCTCATTTATTTTCTCAAAGAGATGATGATGATGATGCTTCTCCGAATATGTCTGCAAATGAGGGAGATCTGAGTAACCTGGAACAGAATCTTGTGCCAGATCAAATTCCAGTGACTCGGATACATAAGGATCACCCCATTGATAATATCATTGGTGATCCTCATGCAAAGGTTCAAACAAGACATCAAGCGAAACAGACTGATACTGAACAACTTTCGGGTCTGGTGGCTAATGTTAATTCATGTTATCTTTCGCAGAATGAACCTAAGAAAGTTGAAGAGGCCTTAAAAGATCCATCCTGGATCGAGGCCATGCAAGAGGAACTACAACAATTTGAAAAGTTGCAAGTCTGGGAAGTAGTTCCATTACCCAAGGGTGCCCACTTGACTGGCACTCGTTGGGTTTTTCGTAATAAGATGGATGATAGGGGCGTTGTAATTCGTAATAAAGCACGTCTAGTAGTTCAAGGCTTCAGCCAAATTGAGGGGTTGGACTATGATGATGTATTTGCCCCTGTTGCTCGATTGGAATCCATACGCATTTTTCTGGCATAAGCGTCCTTCAAGGGATTTCGCGTCAATCAACTTGATGTGAAAAGTGCGTTTCTGTATGGAAAGGTTGACAACGATGTGTACGTTAAACAGCCTCCTGGTTTTGAAGACCCTGCGCATCCTGAATACGTCTGTAAATTGAACAAGGCATTGTATGGTCTTCACCAAGCACCAAGACTTTGGTACGAGAGGCTAACTACACATCTGATTAAGCATGGTTTTGTGAGAGGGAACATCGATAGCACGCTATTTATTCTTCGTGAACAGTCAGAGGATAGGGAAGATTTGCTACTTGTGCAGGTTTACGTGGACGATATTATCTTCGGGTCTACCAATGAGGCAATGTGTAAGAACTTTGAGAAAATCATGAAGTCTGAGTTTGAGATGAGCGCAATGGGGGAGCTCACTTTCTTTTTAGGTGTACAAGTTGAGCAGCTTGCGAAAGGTATATATATACATCAGTCAAAATATGTCAATGACATGTTGACTAGGTATGACCTGCTCACTTGTAAAACCTATGGGACTCCCATCGAGCTTAATCACAATCTCAAACTTGCTGAGGAAGATGAAGATTGCAAGGAGAGGGACTATCGTTCAATGATAGGTTCTCTTATGTATTTGACTGCCTCAAGACCGGACATTGTATTTGCCGTGTCGATTTGCTCACGTTATCAGGCTAAACCAAAGGTGTCACATATGAAGGCAGTAAAGCGAATTTTTGGTTATCTCAGAGCTAGACCTACCCTTGGTCTTTGGTATTCAAATGAGAAGACTTTCGCTCTCACAGCCTATTCAGATTCGGATCATGGAGGTTGCAGTATCGATAAGAAGTCTACAACGGGTGGATGTCAGTTTCTGGGATCGCGTTTGGTCTCGTGGCAGTGCAAGAAGCAAACTACAGTCTCTCTTTCTACAGCAGAGGCTGAGTATGTTGCTGCCGCTAGTTGCTGTGCCCAAGTTCTCTGGATTCAGCACCAATTACGCGATTACGGGTTACTTCTTACTATGACTCCCATTCACATAGATAACACTGCTGCTATTTCTATCACACGCAATCCCGTACAGCACTCTAAGACAAAACATATTGAACTTAGGTTTCACTTCATACGGGATTGCTATGAAAAACACTTGATAGACCTGGTCCACATAGACACCCTTAAACAAAATGCTGACCTATTCACCAAAGCCTTTTCACGTGCTCGATTTGATGAACTGGTCAACATGATCGGTTTAAGATTCTTTGGGTCTAAAAAGTAATCTGTGACTTGGATAGTTAACGTTATTTGCTTTTATGTGTGTTAAAAAAAAAAAAAAAAAAAAAAAAAAAAAAAAATCGCAACAGCCACTCTTTGTACTATTTAGTATTAAAGAAAACGCAAGGTTGCTACATTTTTAAAATAGACGTTGAAGTTGTGTCTGTAAACAACTTGGGATATGATAGTACATCGGGTGACATGCACAAAATGGAATTTTAAGGTTTATCTTGGATGTGTCAGTAGGTTTATCTGACACACTTAAAACAGTTTTTATCTAAATTATCTTCATCATACGATGTATTGGTAGGCATGGTACACACCGGTCTCTGAGGTTTTAAGAAGTAATTTACATACATGTCTATGATCATGTGGTAAACACCTTGTGATGTACGACTCTACGTCTTAATTCCTTAGCATAGCTTGACATACTTCTATTTTTGGATCGTATATCTGAGATCGTTTGGGGGAGTATGCTGATTGTTTCCTCTGTTGTACGTAAGTGCAGACCTGGTCTCAATTCAGCTTACTCTCAAAACTAAGCAAACGTGAGTCAATGCACTTGCAAAGTCTTAAATTTAAGATACTACACAAGGTCGCCACAAATTTGGTTTGACTGCGTTTAGTTTTGCTTATACCTGAATCAAGTTATGTTGCTCTGTTGTACGCAAGTACAGACCTGTCACCGCTGGCTTGATTCTTAAAATTGATTCTCTTATATTCTTTCTAAATTTGGAAACTATGTTAATGTCTAAGTTATAGGGGTATATCTATGGTGGGAACCATTGTGAAATATTCATTTTAACAATAAAAGGTTAACTCACAGACACGGATGTAACATGTTTAGGTGGACAAACAATACCGATAATTGTCTTGAAATAATTTTTATAAAAGATGTTTTAAATGTGCCAAGTAAATTTAAGGTGGACAAATATACTGATGATCGAAATAACACTTACTATTCCTAATAATTGCATGTTATTCCGATATGATCCCTAACCAGACTTAATCAACTCCGTCACCAAAAAGAATGTATTTAGTTTGGTTTTTATTGTTGTAATTTTGTTAAATTATATTTTTTTACCAAGTCACATTTACTGTCAAATTGAGTACTACGCAAAAGATCGATAAAATTTTAAATTTCGTTAAAAACTGTCGATATGCGTCACTTCATAAGTGACGCTCATAGTGACGCATAAAAGTGACGCTTTAAGAGTCGTTCTAAGTGACGCATAAAAGTGACGCTGATTAGGGTTTTGGTATAAATAGTCCGTATCCGGCACTTATTTCTACCACCAACACTATTCACCACGCGTCACTTCCACTACTCTTGCGTCACTTCTCTCGTCGCTGCGTCACTTCGACTGTTCGTGCTTTCCGATCGATCTACGGCTTTTTGTGTATTTTTCGTGCAATCGGCCTCCGTTACCTTGTTCATCTCACTTATACGCATCATTAGGTACCATTCTTATCTATTATAATTGCGTATTCATGATTTAATCGTCGATTGAAGTTTCGGGTTTTTAGGGTTTATGAAATCATGATTATTGGGGATCGTTTTGTTATTGTTTTGTGTTAATAAACGGTGTGTTTTACTCGTCTTCACTTGCCGCACCGTTTGGTTAACTCGTTTTCAAAAAACCCCAAATTTGGTTCGTCGTGATTTCTGGGCTTGAACAGTGACACGATGATCTTCATCGTTGCGTCACTTCAAGCGTCACTTCCTTAAGTGACGCTTAATGGTAATTTCACAGGTTAATGTCACTTCAACAAGTGACGCCTTTAAACGTCACTTTGCTGAGTGACGCCTTTATGCGTCACTCCCAAATCATACTTACCGAGTGACGCTTTGATCCGTCACTTCCTTAACTGACGCTGTCAGTGCCGCTATTACTAACCGTCATTTTATAAATGACGCATACCCGTCACTTGTTAAGTGCCGCTTGAATGATACATGTTGCGGCAACGTCACTTACACCAGTGACGCTTTCAATGCGTCACTTACCTTAAGTGACGCATCCTTCTGATTTCTGATTTTCATACGGCACTCTTTAAGTGTCGGATATGTTACGTGCGTCACTTCTTCAGTGACGCTATAATATCAGATTTTTCGATTATGATTTTGAGCTTATTCTGTAATGATTTTTCGTGTTCTTGTCTGGTTTATAGTTACAGATGGAGAATCTTCAGGATTATTATCGTCGCACAAACACCAGGCACAACATTGTTGCATTTTTGGAATCTACGCATAAGAACTCGTTGCCTTTTCGGCCGATGATCGAGTTTCTTAGACGTTCGAGGATTCATTACGCTATTACAGCTTCAGTACCAGTGTATATGAATCAAATCGAGGAGTTTTATGACCACGCATTTATCAGAACAGAGAACGACACTCCGAGGATTGTGTCCACTATGTTTGGTCGTGAGATTCAGATTACACAGGATTCAGTTCGCCGTGTTTTGCAGTTTGATGATGCAAACGATATGCCGACTGTTTTTGAGACCACTTTTATCTACGGGGGTCTTCAGAGATTGGGTTATCCGGCTGATCAGCTTACTGATTTTCGTAAACAGTATCTCTGTAGAGTTTGGAGATACTTAGCTCACATCGTAATTGTGTGTTTATCTCCGCTAAAAGGAGGATACGATGCTGCTAGTCACATGACTTTATCTCTGATGCTGGCGTTAGTTTATAACAAGCCGTATAACTTCAGCGGTTATATTTTCGGGAATATGGTTGATAATGTTCGAGCTGGAAAAGAAAAATGGCTGTTATATCCTCGTTTTGTTCAGCTGTTGTTAAATGATTTGAATTTGGGAATAGCTCCGGATCTAAGATCGTTACTATTTCCAACGCCCATGATGTTACGTGTTTTCAATGACTGTAAGCTGCCACCAAAAGATTCTCAGATCTTACCTGATCGTGAGTTATTTGGGCACATAGTAAACGAAAACTATGTTGCGCCGCCCGGGGATGGTTATGAGGATGTTGTTGCTCCTCCGGTCAATGATGCAGATTTAGTTGATGCTGCTGTAGCTCAAGATTTGGAGGATATTGAGCAAGTTGAAGAGGTTCCAGCTGAGGAATCTGATGGTGGTCTTACACCACCTGATTCTCCAGGTGATGTACCACCTCAGGATGCATTGGATGGAATACAGTTGGCTGATCCTCGACGCTTTAAGCGTATTTTGAGAAGGATTTCTGCGGGGCGTGTTCATGTACCGCCTAATCTTGGAAAGCGACCAGCTGGGTCTTCTCCGTCTTATGCTAATTTACCATTGAGAAGACGCCAGCGAACAGGAATTACTATTCAGGAACCTGGTCACCAAGATCAACAACAACAACAACAACCGCCGACTACGATGCTTCAGCAGTTACTTGATCAGATAACTCAGATGAACAAGCGTTTTGATGATCAGGCTGCCGTGATTGAAGCTCAAGCTGCTCAAATAAAAGATTTGGAGATAAAAGCAGCTCATGTGCAGGAGTTGCAGCTAGAATTGAAAGATGTGCAGTCTAGGTTGTTAGAATTGGAAGCGGTTACTGTTGTTTCGGGGGAGGAAGGTCAGAGAACCTTAGAAACAAATGTAACCCCTCCCCCAGAATCCGAAAATGTAAATCCAGATTCTATTAATGAAAACATTGCTTTGGATTATTTCGTTGATGTTCCAGGACAACCGAGACCCATTTCGGTTGATTATTCGAATGTTAATCTCACATACATTCAGAGTTTGATAAATCCGGATGATGAAGAAGATAGATCAGTCGATCCGGATGATATAGAGATGGATGCTGAGGTTCCAGGGTCAGACGAAGAATATTTGGTTAATCCTCATCAGGAACCAGCACCTGAGCGAGAATCGGAACCAGTTCAGAAACAACCGGCTCAACCGTATGATTTTGATGCACCGATCATTGAGTCCGATGATTCTGATGATGGCCAAGAGCCTCAAACAGATACTACTCAGGAACAACCAACTGCTGAATCTGTTCCTGAACAAGCACAACCGTCTACATCTTCAGAGCGCCCAATGTTTCGAAAGCTCAAGCCTGAATTGAAGATTTGCAAAACATATCAGGTTCGAGGTGATTTGACTGGATTAATCAGAAGTTGGAAGTTTGATGAAGTCAACTTTCTTATTCTTATTAAGCGAAGAGATGGAGTACAGTATTTTCGTCCAAGATTTAACTGTATCAGCACATTGCCAAAGGAGGAATTAAATCGTCTTGCTCAGCTGAATATCGTTAACCACACTGATGATTTTCGTGGTAATATGTTTCAGAAGATTCTCAGAAGAGATATTAACAGCAAGAAGTATTTGTGGGTTAGACCAGAGTTGGGAGTTCGTTATTCATACAAGAAAAAGTTGGATTCAAGAACTCAGCAACCGATTGTGAAGTATCATTATCCTCCAGCTGCTAGTCAGAAAACTGTGCCTTTGCAGTCATTACCACTTGATTTTCTGAAAAGATTACGATATTGGTGGTTTGACTCTGTTACTCAAGAAGCAGTCATTGAATATCTTTCGGTTGAAGATCCAGTGATTGAGAAGGGTAATTGGAGTTTATCTGCAAAATATGGAAGAACTCTTCGTGTTTTTGATCCGATCAGCCTTATCAATTTGACGAAGAAAGATTTGAAAGCTCTTCACAAAAGTAAGATGGAGTATCATCGTTATGATCAAGAAGAAGCTTCAAAGTTCGAGAAGGTGGTCGAGATTTGTGTTCGAGTGGGTATTCATGCTGGTGGAGTATTTCCACCAGGTTGGGTTTAAACTGAAGATGTTTCTGAAGACCAAGCTGAAGACACGGGGGAGTTTGTTGATACATGTTTGTGTGTCTGTCAGTTGGTCTATTGAGTTGTAAGTGTCGTTAGTTAGTTTTAATAGAAAAGTCATTTTCTGTATTTGCGACACTTAAGTTTAGCATTAGGCGACACTTGCCTTAGTGACGCATAGCGACACTTAGGTAAGTGACGCATGAGGGCGGCGACATGCGACACTTACCAAGTGACGCATGTCTGCCGATTTTGTTAGTATAAATTGAAACCTACGGGTTTTCGGCTAGGGTTGACGAAACCCTAGCACCATTTGTCGACTAAGCACTTCTGTAAACAGTTCCAATACGATTTACAAGCTAATATACTCGTTTACTTTGATTAATCATTGTTTTCGGTTTGAGTTTATTACTTGTTTGTGTAATTGATTGATTCCGCCAATCTATTACTATCGATCAACACTTAGATCCACATCCAGGGGGCACTCTCAAGTTAACATATAATTATGCCCAAAGAAGTAGAGGGATAGCGAGCCAATTATTTTGGTTCCAGTGAGTAATGATTTAATAGAGTTTAGCATAGTTATTCACTAGTGAGTTATTATTCACATCTATTAGTCTCACGATTTGGATTTCATGTCTTAGAATGACGTTTACTTACTACATGATTTACACTTTTATATTCATCACATTTCGCTCCCGTCACGTTTCACGTTTAGCATTTCGAGTAGAATGTCTTGGCGGCATGTTTACTACGATTTTCGAGTATGTATGTGTTTAAAAATAATGAGCAGTTTCGATAGTGTCAGATGTATGCGCCAAACCAATGACCAAGGATTATGATTTCAAAACAAGTAGAGTCGAAATTTTTATGTCGTCATGCGACTTTGAAGGCGACACATTGGACACTCGAATATAGTCATCTAAACACATATACGTAGTGATACCTTCGCAATTATGTCGGCCGCCATAATTGTTAGGGTATCCTTTCATATATGTACTTATTACCAAATCCTATATCACAATATTCAACCTTGTTCCTACGGATTCCAATCTAAAAGTGGCAAGAATTTTTAAGGAAATGATACTATGATCAATATAGTACCAATAGATGACATTAATGATCCCGAGCCGTTAAGCCTACATAACCCTCTCGGGTACACGGGCACGTGCGGAAACCACCAACGAAGCATGTCTTGCTCAAGAATCGAAATGGGAATGAGTACACGTCGGCTATGTAACAAATAAGTATACACAGTTGTAGATAAGTACACCTCGTTTCATGCACACGTAGTTCCTAGCATAGCATCTATATGAAGGTTCATAGGTTATAGTCTAGGTCAATCCACCTAATTCTCTATAACCAATGGCTCTGATACTAATCTGTCACACCCCGTTTAAAGCGGAAATAACGGAATGCAACCATGATAGGACCACAACACATCAATATAAAGAGATTACTAAATGAAATCAAACCAATGTGTTGTGATGTCATTAACACGAATGACGGTTCATGCCACAATATACACATCAACAAGGAAACAAAGTCTCACAACTTCCACAAATGTATTCAATAATGGTTAAGGCAAAACACGCCATCCTATAATCAACAAACTAAAGATAAATATTTCCATGTATCAAGCAGCGTTCACTTAATGCAACCTAAAGGTCTACTAAGTTTTCTTGGTCTCTTCCTTAGCACTACAAGTATTACCTGAAAAGATATGCTCAAAAACGTCAACACATATGTTGGTGAGCTTCGCAGGTTTATAAATGACACAATTTAAAGAGATTTGTTGTGATAATATGCGTGTTAGGACAATGAATAGATAAAGCACACATAAATGAAATTGATGTAAATGATAAGTTTTCATGATACTTGATATAACTAGTCAATACCCTCGAAAGAGTATTACCATTGATATTAATTGATCCCAATCTGTTGTCATCACTCCCCAAAGGAGTATGACCAATGAAGTATGATTCCCCATGTAACACCCCAAGTTTCAGGTTTTAAAATCGTACGCGGATATATTTTTATTATGAACTATTATTTTGTAGATAATAAGATACGAAGGAAAACGTAAGTGGTTTTATCAGTTCCAGACTGTAAAAATAATAATAATAAAAGGATTAAATTAATATGTGGATATGTACGTGAGAATGGTCAGGAGACTTCTTCATTATCTCAAACATTCTAAAAAGCTTTCCTTGAGTTGAAGAAATCGCAGGAGGCTTAAACCTCATCAAATCTTCATCCAAAAACCATGATTCAAGCTAGAAATCTTTGAATAATCATCTCCTTCATCATCTTCTATGATTGTAAGTAAGATTTCTTTATGTTTTAACCTAGTTCATAGAGTTTTTGGGGTTTTGTTAAAGTGGTGAATTTAATTACGAAATTAAGGTTGGAAATCAATAGAATTAATGATAATTAGTTGTAATAAGCTTGTTAGTGATCATATAACATATTGAAAGTGATTTCTTTATGATTTAATCTAGGGTTTTGAATTTTCATGGGGTTTTTAAGGGATAATAATTTTAATCCGAAAATTTGGGTTTGAATATGATTAAACTAGTGTTAATTAGTGTTTTGATAATGATTATGAACTATGTATCATCATGAAAGTGAGTGATTAGAAGTATGTAGTTAGTAATTAAAGTGGGGTTTTGATGGAAATCCATGAACTAGTGATTTATGATATGAAATTGGTTTAATTAGTGTTAGTTAGTGTTTTTATGATTATTAGTGATGATATAACATGATAGAAAGTAATGAAATTATGATCTAGTGTTTATGAGAATTCTAGTGTTTATGTTAGATTATTATGAAACTATGAAATAAGCTTAATAGTGTAATTAGAAGTGTTAATAGAGTATGAATATGATTAATAGTTAGCTTAAAGATGATTAGTGTCTAAAAGTGTTGTATGTATCATATATGAATTATGTAGGCGATAAAGACGTGGAGTGCTTTCAATGGTGAAATCGACTAATAGAGTATGGTGAGTGATACGGGGATTAAACAGGTGATTTGGTTGTGTAGTACCGTATAGCTTGAGGGCTAGAGGTTTGCACAATCAAAGAAAGTTAATTGTTATGTTTGTTTATTTATGTTTATTGCTTTTAATAGTTAATTGTGTTAAATTATTTGTTATATTTAATTGTTATGTGAATACATGTTATTTGGAAAAGTCGGTAGTGATTATCTCATTAGCGAGTAATGAGTATGTCACTAGCTTGAAGGTAAAGGAAAAGATATTTGTTAATAGTGTACGATTCGATTGTGTTGGATTCGGATTGCTGTTGAGCAAGAGACTACACAATCGGGTGGAAGGTTACTTGTTAATATATGTGGATTAAATAGTGATTTTGTGATGAATAGTGTATGATTCGATTGTGTTGGATTCGGATTGCTGTTGAGCAAGAGACTACACAATCGGGTGGAAGTTGTTTATTATATGATTGGTTTCTTATTTGTGTATTTAAGATTTTGTTAGAAGTTGTGATTGTTGTTTATTAGTGTTGTGATTATGGTTAATGAAATGATTGAAATGATTATGTGTACAGATACTGTGGTGATCAAAGAGCTAACTGCGGTTAGCATAGTGTTTAGTGTACAGTGTTCAGAGAAATAGAGTTCAGTGATTATATGTTTAAGTAGCCATGTGTTAATATGTGTTGTAAGTGTTATGTGGAATTTCTTGTTTAATTGCCTGTGTACTCACTAAGCAGTTGTGCTTACCCGTTTCAGTGTTTATGTAGGTTGGAGCTTTAGTAGAGACACATGGATAGAAAGTGTATGCGAATTAGTGACGTGAATTATGGAGCATGCTTATGGTTAGATTATGTTCTTTCTTTTGAATTGTTGTTTTGATTGTAACACCCGGTCAAAAAGTCAAATTTCGCGCCGATTTTAAACTTTGAATAATTACATTTTATAGTTCAAGTGAAATATTTTTATTAAAAATATTTACAAAACAACTTAAACAAAAATTATAGATTTAAAGTAATAAATCTACATTTTAATCAGGTATAAAATCACGGACATTTTGTACTGTGGTTGGAGACCACAGTACACGAGTCAGGGATCTGAGTTCAAATAAAAACCCAAATCCCTCCTCATTTCCACCCCATTCTCATCCTCTCACTTTCTCTCTCTTCTCTAACTTTTCTCTCATCTCTCTCTCTCTAACACCACACCACCGCCACCTAAATCCGCCATTTAACACCACTAAACGACCTCCGATCTCGAAGCTCCTTTAGGGAAAAACGATCACCACGCAACGATCTACAATCCTATTATTTCGGATTCTCCTCGCGCGGATTTGTAAGTTTTCGACAATTCTCGAAATCTCTCAAAACTTTGTTATTTTGCTTGTTTGCGGTTTAGATAAGCTTAAAATACTTAATTATGGGTTGGGTAAAAGAATCGGACTCAACGGAGGCCGGAAAACTCGTTTCCGACTCAAACTCCGGCGAACAGCTCGACCCCAGCCAGGGGCTCTGCCCCTTGGACCCCGCCAGGGGTTGCCACCCCTTGGACCCCGCTACCAGGGGCGCTGCCCCCGGACCCCCGTACACCATTCCCAGACTTCAACAACAAATGCATACATGAACAACTCGCTTAGACTAACTGATTTGTCTCATACTTATACAACCTCACGTGTTTAGGACACTAGAAGGTTACCATTCGGACGACGCGCGTATCATCGTATCACTAACAACTCACAGGTGAGTTTCATAGCCCCACTCTTTCAAATGTTTTACTGTTTTTGGGGTGAAACACATGCTCAATAACTGCTTTCGAATTATATTGATAATATTTTATAATTCACACTTGCTTATGTTACTGTATGTAATACAAATGTGTAATACTTAGGAATTACACCCGTCATACTGTTTTGAGACAGCATCAATATTTAACCTAGAAAGGTTACACTCATACACTACTAGATTGTTGGGAAACAATCACCATTTCATAAACCTGATTAGGTTATCATTATACATTGACCATATTGTCACGAGACAATACTATCAAACACTCTAGGACTAGTTAGTCCAGCTTACATTAAACAACGACCAGACGGTTACCCGATCTCGATATACTTGCTAGGTTTAATGGTTAATGGCATACGTTAGTAACATACGAAACAACTAGGTGATGATTAGTCATACCTGGGCTTATAGTGACACAACAAATAGTTAAATACTATATATATACATACTTAACTACAACAAAACTACATCGCGTGCTACATGATATCATAACTTACTGTATTTGCTGATCCGACAGATATATGTATATATATATATCCTTATACATATCTACATGCTAGTATATTACCTGGAGCACTTGGTGCTAACTTCAAGACTACTTATGTATATTAGTATACATCCGTTATGCAAACACCACTTTCTCAGTCGGACGCGTCGTTGTACGGTCGGCTCTCATTCACTCAGTCAGGCACAATTTAGTGCCGCTGGCTCTTGTCAACTGTTGACGACTCTGGCCCAGGATGTAATCCAACCAGGGATGGTCCCCCGGCTCAGGATGTAATCCAACCGTGTGGGGGTGTCACCGTTGTACAATCGTTTCTCATTCACTCAGTCAGGCACAATTTGGTGCCGCTGGCTCTTGTCAACTGTTGATGACTCTGGCCCAGGATGTAATCCAACCAGGGATGGTCCCCCGGCTCAGGATGTAATCCAACTGTGTGGGGGTGTCACCGTTGTACAATCGTTTCTCATTCACTCAGTCAGGCACAATTTGGTGCCGCTGGCTCTTGTCAACTGTTGACGACTCTGGCCCAGGATGTAATCCAACCAGGGATGGTCCCCCGGCTCAGGATGTAATCCAACCGTGTGGGGGTGTCACCGTTGTACAATCGTTTCTCATTCACTCAGTCAGGCACAATTTGGTGCCGCTGGCTCTTGTCAACTGTTGACGACTCTGGCCCAGGATGTAATCCAACCAGGGATGGTCCCCCGGCTCAGGATGTAATCCAACCGTGTGGGGGTGTCACCGTTGTACAATCGTTTCTCATTTACTTAGTCAGGCACAATTTGGTGTTATAGTTGTACTGTCGGCTATATTACAAACTTAGGTATGTATTACCTCATCCTGTTAACTCTACTTAATACCTGTAAGGTATTCAGGCTCTGAAAGCCTCAGTTATTATGTACTTAGGTACAAACCAGTATTACATAGGTGTTAGATACCTCGATTAGACGTATACACATCGGTGTTACAAACTTCAATAAAATAATTATCAAAATGGCTGAATTTGAAATAACTCTTCAAAACATACAGGATTTTATTACATCATGATTTCAACTAACTATCCTATGAACTCACCAGCTTTATAGCTGACCTGTTTTAGCATGTGTTCTCAGGTGCCCAGCAGGATTAGGATTGCTACAAGATTATGCTAGCTCGAGTCACATGATTTCAAACATTTGGGACAACTCTGCATTTACTTTTGTATTTTCAAATCACGTATTTGAAATTTCTACTAAACTTGTCACATTGTAAACTCTCTATTTTGGAAAATGTATAATTATTTTCAAACGTCTCATTTAGAGTCGTTCATTATGTATCTTATGCTGTGATATTTAATTTGGTAACACCCGACCCGATCGCTTCCGCAAACCGAAATTTGAGGGTGTTACAGATTGGTATCAGAGCCTAAGGTTATAGTGAACTAGGTTGCATTTAGTGGGCCTAGACTATGACCGTTAGGCAGTATTCCTCATTAGGTATGACTGGTTCAGGAATTACATCATACGAATTTAATTTAACATAGCGTAGCTAACTATGTACAATTAAACAAAGATGATGTAAGATCTGAAAGGGGTTATACTGAAACAGGAATGCGTAGTTGACTCTGATTGTTATATGCTAGACACCCTAGGCTATTATATGTACTGTAGGTATATATGAATAGGTCTTATGTAACACCCCCAAATTTGATGATTTGCGGAAGCTTGATTTGGGTGTTACTAATCAATAACAAAGCACAAAGATAAATAGCAAACGACTCTATATGCGTCGTTTTAACAAAATATATTGATAACTGAAATGTTTACAACATTTAAAGCTTTACATAGCTCGAGTTAAATAAAATGAGATTTCAGTACATAAGTACTTATACAAAATATACTAATGCAAGAAAATCTCAATCGTCTGTATGCTGACTCGAGCTAAATCCTGAAGCAGAAACATCCTACTGCTGGGTACCTGCGATATATGCTAAAAGGTCAGCTATAAAGCTGGTGAGCTCACAGGTTTGAAATCAAGTAATATCGTATGAACCGCAAGATTTAAATAATGAATTGCATCCAGCAATTGAATAATGAATTGCATCCAGCAATTAAATAATGAATTGCATCCAGCAATTAAATGATAATCATCGTGTATACAGCCATGAGCACATAGTTGAGCTTAACTCGAGGGCCGGGTCCCCTATAGAGAATTCCGGGCGAGGTTGCCTCCACGAATGCCTAATCCACATTCGTCTTCCCAAATATTAGTACGTCCGTTTACCCGGTTAGTGCGTGCTAACCCGGACGAGGATGGTCAATCCTATATGGTACCATATACTAATATTCACGCTACAACGTATTAACAACTATGCTGACGGAGGACTTTAAATGATTAGTTTCAAAAAAACTCATGTAGTATCTGAAATGTTTGTACTTGCGTTCACATGTTAAAAGTTGAGCAATATATCACACCCCTGAGTAAAACAGTAAAAGAGGGGCTATGAGACTCACCTGAGTCTGAATGCGTTTACACAAACATAAGTTGATTAGCCGAATATGAAGTCCAAAGACTTGTAACCTGAGGGTGTCCACGACACGCGATGGTTATAATCATGATTGGGTATCTCAAAAGATCACCCTTGTAGTTGTTACACAACTATATATATGTCCAAATTACTACGATTTGGTTGATTTGTTAAGTGTTTGAAAACATGTACGGCCCGTTGGTGATGGATTTGTAATAATAATCTCAACTATTATTATTGTGATTTCGTGGCGTTTTACTTTGAAAAATGTGTTTCGATTGTGTTTTAGAAGCCGTTACGGAATCTAAGTACGGGGGTCCGGGGGCAGCGCCCCTGGTAGCGGGGTCCAATGGGCGGCAGCCCCTGGCGGGGTCCAAGGGGCAGAGCCCCTGGCTGGGGTCGAGCTGCCAGGTCAGCTTGGAAAATTTTTATTTCTACTATATTGCTTTGACGAAAAACGCATCTGGGATCTGAATTCGGGTAAAATCGAGTGATAAATTTTAGGTCTCGACACTTAGTAAAAATCTGAGTTTTCTGTGTTTTGCGACACAATAAACGACACTAAAGATGTTATGCGACACAAGGGTTGTGTCGCATAGAAAATGCGACACAATGTCTATACGACACAAGGGTTGGGTCGCATAGATGCGAGATGCTGATTCAACAGCGACATAGTGATTGTGTCGTATGGGTTATGCGACATAGTGGTTGTGTCGCAAGACTTGCGACACTAAATCTTTGGTACGACATAAGGTACGACACAAGGGATTTTATGCGACACTAAAGCCAAAATACGACACAACATGCGACACAATGCTTGTGTCGCATGGATGAACACCAGCCCAGAAATCCGGCTGTCAACGTTAATTCCGACCAAAAATCCGTTTTAAACTCGTTTTTAAGCTATGAAATCGTGTTATATGCTTAGTAAGGGACATATACATGTTATATAAACAACCACAAACGAAAAATACTAAGAATCGAGTGATTTCAGGATTTTGTCGGAAACTTACAATTTGCCGAAATGAAAATCCGGAAAGGTAGCGTTGTAGATCGTCGCGAGGTGGTCGTGAATCTCTAAAAATATTTGTGATCCGGTCGCGTTTCGTGGTAGTATTTTGCGGTTTTATGAGGTGGTGGTTTGTTTCTTTTTAGAGAGAAAAAGAAGAGAGAGAGATAGAAGGAAAGATGAAATGAAGAAAAAGATGGGAGGTGGGGGTTTATCCCCACTTTTCCAGTTTTTCGCCCCGCGTCCCGTGTGGTGTTCGTTTGCTCCGTCATTTAATCGTTAAATAATTATTTACATTTTAATTATAAGTTCAAAATACAATTTAATTTATATTGTAGTTATGAAATATAAGTTTGTTTATTTAGTTTGCGCGGTTTAATGTTTTAAATCGTGTAAGTTTGGTTTGTACGATACGAATGAATACGAAATATTATCAAAATAATATTTTTGACATAAAAGCGTTATTTAATAAAGTTGATCACCAACGTCCGTATTAAATTGAATCGAAATACATCCGATTTAAATTGCGTACGATTTAATCAAATCGCATTTTCGTATATATTCAACAATATATATAATTCGATACATTAATTAGCCTAACAAGGAACTAATTACATGTATTAACATATGATTAGGCACTAAATCACTAGTCCTAATTTGGCGGGTGTTACATTCTCCCCCTGTTAGAAGAATTTCGTCCCGAAATTTAGCTCGAGGTCGTGTTTGATGTGGAATCAGTGAAGAGTTGAGGATATTTGAGTCGCATTTGGTCTTCCCGTTCCCAGGTGAATTCCGGACCACGCCGCGAATTCCATCTGACCTTGACGATGGGAATACGACTTTGTTTCAGTTGTTTGACCTCACGGTCCATAATTTCAGCGGGTTCCTCAACGAAATGAAGTTTATCGTCAACACGAATTTCATCTAATGGAATAATAAGTGTCTCATCAGACAGACACTTCTTCAGATTTGAGATATGAAAAGTAGGGTGCACGCTGCTGAGTTCGGATGGCAGCTGCAATCGATAAGCTACAGGGCCAATCCTTTCGAGAATCTCAAAAGGCCCGATGTACCTGGGATTTAACTTCCCGCGTTTGCCAAAACGGATGACGCCTTTCCAAGGCGATACTTTTAAGAGAACTCGATCCCCAACTTGGAACTCGAGTGGTTTGCGTCTCACGTCAGCATAACTTTTCTGAGGATCACGTGCGGCTTTGAGTCTGTTTTGGATTTCCACAATTTTCTCAGTGGTGGCGTGTATGAGTTCAGGACCAGTGAGTTGACTATCTCCCACCTCAGTCCAACAGATCGGTGATCGGCACTTACGACCGTACAGTGCCTCAAAAGGTGCAGCCTTAATGCTGGCGTGATAACTGTTATTGTACGAAAATTCGCACAACGGTAAATGTCTTTCCCAGTTTGTACCGAAATCAACTACGCAGGCTCGTAGCATGTCTTCCAGTGTTTGAATGGTTCGTTCACTTTGGCCATCGGTTTGAGGATGGTACGCGGTACTCATATCGAGACGGGTACCCAATGCTTCCTGCAGTGATTGCCAAAAGTGAGAAGTGAAACGGGCATCTCTGTCAGAGATGATTGAGACTGGAACACCGTGATGAGAAACGATTTCCTTGATGTAGATTTGTGTAAGGCGTTCCATTTTATCGTTTTCTTTGATTGCCAGGAAATGAGCAGATTTGGTGAGACGATCGACGATCACCCAAATGGTATCGCAACCGCTCGACGACTTGGGTAGTTTGGTTATGAAATCCATGGCAATTTGATCCCATTTCCATTCAGGGATTTCAGGTTGTTGGAGTAAACCAGGAGGTTTCTGATGTTCGGTTTTGACTTTCGAGCAAGTAAGACACTTGCTGACATAAGTGGCGATTTCGGCTTTCATGTTTGGCCACCAATAAAATTCCTTGATATCGTGGTACATCTTGTCGGATCCCGGATGGATAGAATATTTAGACTTGTGAGCTTCGTCCATCACCAAGTCTCTTAGGTTCCCAAAACTAGGCAACCAGATTCGGTTTGAGAAATACCTAATCCCGTTAGATTTGATTTCAAATTGTTTGTCAATGCCCCGCAAGGCTTCATGTTTGATGTTTTCCGGTTTCAGGGCTTCGATCTGAGCGGTATGAATTTGAATGGTAAGATCGTTATGAATGGTCATACTGAGGGCTAGGACTCGAAGGGGTTTTGATCGTTCCTTTCGACTGAGGGCATCGGCTACAACATTAGCCTTCCCTGGATGGTACTTGATCTCGCAATCGTAATCGGTAAGCAACTCGACCCATCGACGTTGCCTCATATTGAGATCCTTCTGATCGAAGATATGTTGGAGACTTTTATGATCGGTAAAAATGGTGCACTTAGTGCCGTAGAGATAATGTCTCCAGATTTTGAGAGCAAAAACGACAGCTCCAAGTTCGAGATCATGAGTGGTGTAGTTCTTTTCGTGAATTTTTAGCTGTCGTGAGGCATAAGCAATGACCTTGTCTCGTTGCATCAACACACAACCGAGACCTTGACGGGAAGCATCGCAGTATACCACGAAGTCATCGGTGCCTTCGGATAAGGATAGAATCGGAGCACTGCAAAGCTTTTGTTTCAAAAGTTGGAACGCTGACTCTTGTTTTTCGGTCCAATCGAACCTTTTGTCCTTCTGAGTCAGTACCGTAAGTGGTTGAGCTATTTTGGAGAAATTTTCGATAAATCGCCGATAGTACCCAGCAAGACCCAAGAATTGACGTACTTCAGTTGCAGAGGTGGGTGCTTGCCAGTCTTTGATTGCCTCGATTTTTGATGGGTCAACGTGGATTCCCTGACTGTCGATCACGTGACCAAGGAATTTAACAGTTTGTATCCAGAACTCACACTTAGAGAATTTGGCATAAAGCTCCTCGTGTCTAAGTAGTTCGAGGATGGTTTTGAGGTGTTGCGCATGTTCTTGCTCGTTGCGCGAGTAAATGAGTATGTCATCAATAAAGACAATGACAAACTTGTCGAGGTAAGGTTTGCACACCCGGTTCATGAGGTCCATGAATACAGCCGGTGCGTTTGTTAGACCGAAGGACATCACTTGGAATTCGTAGTGCCCGTAACGAGTTCTGAAAGCAGTTTTCGGAATATCGGTGTCGCGAACTCGTAACTGATGATAACCTGATCGCAGGTCGATTTTAGAGTAGAAACTTGAACCCTGAAGTTGGTCAAATAAATCATCAATGCGGGGAAGTGGATAACGGTTCTTGACGGTCAATTTGTTCAATTCTCGATAGTCGATGCACATTCTGAATGAACCGTCCTTCTTTTTAACAAATAAGACCGGAGCTCCCCAAGGTGAAGAACTCGGTCTAATGAATCCTCTATCCAGAAGTTCCTGTAACTGGGCAGACAACTCCTGAAGTTCGGATGGGGCTAAACGGTATGGTGCGCGGGCCACCGGTGCGGCACCCGGCACGAGATCAATTGAGAACTCGACCTGTCTAGATGGAGGTAAACCAGGCAGTTCTTCTGGAAAGACTTCGGGAAAGTCTCTAACAATCGGCACATCCTCAAGTCGCTTCTCCTCCGACTTCTTCTCCGTGATGTGTGCAAGTATTGCGGGGTAACCCTTTCTCAGAAATTTTCGGGTTTTTAAGCACGAGATGATATTGAGTCCAGTCCCACCGGTCTCCCCCTGTATGATCAAGGTTCCACCAACGGCGAGTGGGATACGGACGATTTTATCGTGACAAACGATTTCAGCTCGATGTTTGGACAACCAGTCCATTCCAATAATGACGTCGAAACTTCCGATTTCAATGGGTATAAGGTCGATCGAAAAGGTTTCGTCAGCTAGGTTTAAAGTGCAATTCGGTATCACACTGGTGGTTTCTACAAGTTTTCCATTTGCTAGCTCTACAGTGTACTTAACATCTAAGGCAACAGGAGTGATGTCAAGTAATGGACAAAAATCATCGGAGATAAAACTTCTATCAGCACCAGTATCAAATAGAACAGAAGCAGTTAAGTTGTTGAGGAGGAACATACCCGAGACCACATTCGGGTCTTGGCGGGCGTCCCCAGATTTGATGACGAAAGCTCTGCTGTGGGTGTTGTTATTGTTGTTGTTGCGGTTGTTGTTGTTGTTGTTCTTCAGTTTTGGGCACGAGTCCTTGAAATGCCCAGGTTTCCCACACTCAAAGCATACTTTGGGTGGTCTGGTGTTGTTGTTGGAATTGTTGTTGGCGGGAGAGCGACAGTCTTTGGTGAGGTGGCCGTACCTCTTGCAGTTGTTGCAAAAGGGACCACAAGAACCCTCATGGTGACGGCTGCACTTGGGACAATATGGTTTGCTCCCAGTGTAACCCCGGATGATGTCAGTGGTGGTGTTGTAGGCTTTGATGGTGTCAGGTTTCTTGTTTTGTTGGTTGGAGTGGTTGTTGTGGTAGTCAGACCACTTGCGTTTGTTGTTTTGGGATGATGAAGTGGGTTGTTCAGAATCTTGGCTCATAGACATCAGGTCTTGGGCCAATGAGATTGCACCGTCAATGGTGGTTGGTTTGGAAGAGATGACGTGTCCCCGAACAAAATCAGGGAGACCAAGGGCGTACTTCCTGATTTTATCAGGTTCAGTGCTTACCATAGCTGGGCGGAGGGCAGCTAGTTGTTGAAACCTGGTGGTATAACCATCGATGTCACCACCCTGAACCTTCAAATTCCAAAACTCCTCATCTAGCTTTTGGAGTTTGGCGATCGAGCAGTATTTGGCAGTGAGTTTTGCCTTCAATTCCTCCCAAGTGAGTTGGTTGGCAATGTCAGCACCCACTGATTGGGTATATGAATTCCACCAAGAGTGGGCATCATCTTCAAGAGAGCAGGTGGCGAAGTTTACTTTGTCGTTCTCCGCGCATTTACTGACACGAAAAATAGTTTCCATTTTCTCGAACCATCTGATCAGTCCGATGGCTCCTTCAGAACCCTTGAAACTCGAGGGTTTACAGCTTTGAAAGTCCTTGTAAGAACAAGGTTTGACGGCAGAGGTTCCAGCGGTATCGCTGTTTCTTGTGGAGTTGGGTGGGGTATTCCGAGCCAAGGCTTCAGTAACAGCCTGGGTTATGAGTGACGTGATCTGAGCATCTGTGTAAGGTCGTGTCTTTGGCGGCATGATTCTTCAATAAAAGAAGTGAAGATACATGAGATTTTGTAAGAAAATTGTATTTATTTCAGATGTACATGTATAAAGGTGGTAATACATAACATCAATATGAAAAAGAATTATGGCAATTAATATGAGTTGAACAACAAGAAATATTTGATAGCTAATACGAGTTCAAAGGTTACATCCTACAGATGTATTACAAAAGATGTCGGGAATTGTTACATCCGACTGAATTATAGAGTAGCGCGTAGATAGTTACTAGATTACAGGATAGATTACAAGACAAAGACTACACTAGTCTTGACGTAGATTAATTTGTTCCATCATCGTGACAAGACGGTCCACAGTGTTTGCAAGCCTGCTAGCTTGTCGGGCGTTGTCTTCTGCTAGCGCAAGTCGTTGTGTTATTCCGCGCGCATACTCTTCTGCTTCATGTGAGCGTTGTTCACATTCTTCCATCCTTTGTTGCAGAAGGGCATTTTCCACCCTTATTTCTATTATTTGGTTGCGAAGGACATCCATGTTGTTGTTCGTGGTTTCAAGATCGTCGGAGACTTGTTCTATGCGTTCGAGGGATGTAAGTCTCCAGTTTTCGTTGGTTTCCTGCAACACGACATCCATGGTGCGAAGTCGTTGCTCGTGTTGGTTTACCCTAGCGGCTAAAGCCGGTAAGGCGATGTGAGTGGGGTACGGGCCAGCTCGAGACAACCTGTTGTTTCTCCTTGTTACCCTTGGGTTCTGCGACCCGGATTGAGAGCGAGATGAATTAGTTGGGATGTTTGCCATTTCTGAGACAAAGCGTTAGTAAGATTGAGGCCTATATTCATATAGCTCCTATATAATATAGCCTATTGAGTGTCTAGCATAAACATGTTTAAGTCTCGGTTCTCTCGAGGTCAGAGTCTTCTATTGTATCCTGTTCAGCCATAACTACTTTCAGGTCTTACATCATCCTTGCTTAATTGTACATAGTTGATCAGGCTATGTTAAATTAAACTCGTATGATGTAATCGCTGAACCAGTTATACCTAATAAGGAATACTGCCTAATGGTCATAGTCTAGGCTCACTAAATGCAACCTAGTTCACTATAACCTTAGGCTCTGATACCAATCTGTAACACCCCCAAATTTGATGATTTGCGGAAGCTTGATTTGGGTGTTACTAATCAATAACAAAGCACAAAGATAAATAGCAAACGACTCTATATGCGTCGTTTTAACAAAATATATTGATAACTGAAATGTTTACAACATTTTAAGCTTTACATAGCTCGAGTTAAATAAAATGAGATTTCAGTACATAAGTACTTATACAAAATATACTAATGCAAGAAAATCTCAATCGTCTGTATGCTGACTCGAGCTAAATCCTGAAGCAGAAACATCCTACTGCTGGGTACCTGCGATATATGCTAAAAGGTCAGCTATAAAGCTGGTGAGCTCACAGGTTTGAAATCAAGTAATATCGTATGAACCGCAAGATTTAAATAATGAATTGCATCCAGCAATTGAATAATGAATTGCATCCAGCAATTAAATAATGAATTGCATCCAGCAATTAAATGATAATCATCGTGTATACAGCCATGAGCACATAGTTGAGCTTAACTCGAGGGCGTAATCCACATTCGTCTTCCTAAATATTAGTACATCCGTTTACCCGGTTAGTGCTTGCTAACCCGGACGAGGAGGGTCAATCCTATATGGTACCATATACTAATATTCACGCTACAACGTATTAACAACTATGCTGACGGAGGACTTTAAATGATTAGTTTCAAAAAAACTCATGTAGTATCTGAAATGTTTGTACTTGCGTTCACATGTTAAAAGTTGAGCAATATATCACACCCCTGAGTAAAACAGTAAAAGAGGGGCTATGAGACTCACCTGAGTCTGAATGCGTTTACACAAACGTAAGTTGATTAGCCGAATATGAAGTCCAAAGACTTGTAACCTGAGGGTGTCCACGACACGCGATGGTTATAATCATGATTGGGTATCTCAAAAGATCACCCTTGTAGTTGTTACACAACTATATATATGTACAAATTACTACGATTTGGTTGATTTGTTAAGTGTTTGAAAACATGTACGGCCCGTTGGTGATGGATTTGTAATAATAATCTCAACTATTATTATTGTGATTTCGTGGCGTTTTACTTTGAAAAATGTGTTTCGATTGTGTTTTAGAAGCCGTTACGGAATCTAAGTACGGGGGTCCGGGGGCAGCGCCCCTGGTAGCGGGGTCCAAGGGGCGGCAGCCCCTGGCGGGGTCCAAGGGGCAGAGCCCCTGGCTGGGGTCGAGTGATTTCGGGATTTTGTCGGAAACTTACAATTTGCCGAAATGAAAATCCGGAAAGGTAGCGTTGTAGATCGTCGCGAGGTGGTCGTGAATCTCTAAAAATATTTGTGATCCGGTCGCGTTTCGTGGTAGTATTTTGCGGTTTTATGAGTTTGGTAGTTTGTTTCTTTTTAGAGAGAAAAAGAAGAGAGAGAGATAGAAGGAAAGATGAAATGAAGAAAAAGATGGGAGGTGGGGGTTTATCCCCACTTTTCCAGTTTTTCGCCCCGCGTCCCGTGTGGTGTTCGTTTGCTCCGTCATTTAATCGTTAAATAATTATTTACATTTTAATTATAAGTTCAAAATACAATTTAATTTATATTGTAGTTATGAAATATAAGTTTGTTTATTTAGTTTGCGCGGTTTAATGTTTTAAACCGTGTAAGTTTGGTTTGTACGATACGAATGAATACGAAATATTATCAAAATAATATTTTTGACATAAAAGCGTTATTTAATAAAGTTGATCACCAACGTCCGTATTAAATTGAATCGAAATACATCCGATTTAAATTGCGTACGATTTAATCAAATCGCATTTTCGTATATATTCAACAATATATATAATTCGATACATTAATTAGCCTAACAAGGAACTAATTACATGTATTAACATATGATTAGGCACTAAATCACTAGTCCTAATTTGGCGGGTGTTACATCTTACATGTGTACTACTTCTACGTATCAAATATATACTGGGTATATACAATTCAATTCCGCTGTATCATCATACTTTCGTGAAGAGGCATATCGCCGCTTTCCTCACTATCACGACTCGACACTTTCTCTTTATGTACGTATAGGAGAATATCACATTCATCACTGAGCCTCGGGAAGGAGGTACAAACGTTATCAATGGGGATGGAAACCCACACATGCTAAACGTCCATGAAACTTAAAACAGATTTACAACTTTTCAACCTTAACCATATGGATTGCAATTGGATTAGCGTTGACTAAGTCCACAACAAATTAATTATCTCAATCACAACTTGATCATTTAGATCAATTGACTCAATACCTTAGTGCCTTGGCACTTACATTCTAGCCTTTGTGCTACATTCGAGAAATCACATAACTACAACGTATTTTGACCTTAGGGCAACAATCAAACAACACATGGCACGTGGTGTCACATTATACTTTAAAGCACAACACATGGTATGTTGATACCACAATATGGGCACGTTAGTGCAAACCTCATAGTATGTCAATACTACAAATCATAGCATGTTGATGCTACATTCACAGTACATGAGTACTGCAATTACGGTGCCGCGGGCACTTCATTACGGCACGTGGTGCTGCATTTCATAGTACTTCAGTACTACAATCACAATACATTGGTATTTCCCTTACTGTGCTGATAGCACTGCATTACAGTACGTTGTTACTACACTCCAGTGCTTTAGGCACTACACTTCAGCACTAAGTGCTACTCTCAATATGCATGTGGACTTGTTATAGTTACATGTACGACTTATATATACATATACATTTACTTAACTGGGCACGAGATGCCACACTTGACTTTTATTACGCACGTATACTTGTATGGTTACGTGTACATCATATATGTATATACGACTACTCTACTGGACACGGGGTGTTCCACTCGATTATTTGGCGTATGAACACTCGCTATAGGCACTTATACACTTATACGCATACGCGATTACCTTACTAGGCACGAAGTGCCACACCACGACTACTAAGGCATGTGATGCCTCATTCGATGAATACACTCTAATTTAGTGGTATTACATCTATAGTACTCTAGTACTACATTATAGTCTGATAGACTACGACGATACCATTAGTTCTGGTCGAACTACATATAATACACAACTAGGTCGTTCGTACGACTACACATTTAAAACTTCAAAGTCTGAGGACTTTCATATGGATACCTTAAGTGGTTTCTGGATAACTATCACTTTTACATCCGAGTATACAACTATAAAAGTCAAAATCTTTGAATAAAGATCTCACGCTTTGTCGTTTCATTCTTGTTCAAGAATCATGCATCCTAAACGACAAACTTTCACTCAAGCTGAGCGCGATCAAATCATAAATCTAGCAGTGACTGCGACCCTAGCTGCTCAGAACCAAGTAAAGCCTTGCACTTTTAAGGATTTCCTGAGGTGCGAACCACCAAACTTCGTTGGTACTGAAGGAGCTGTCGGATTAATTCGATGGTTCGAGAAATTGGAATCTATATTTCACGTTTGCAACTGCCCCGACGACTGCAAAGTCTTGTACGCCACCTACACCCTTCAGGATGACGCCTTTACCTGGTGGAATTTTCATGCCCGAACTGTAGGAATCGACACTGCTCACGAACTTCCGTGGGAAGACCTGAAACGAATCATGAAGGACAAGTATTGTCCCATCAAAGTACTTCACAAACTTGAGGACGAACTTTGGCACCTCACCGTAAAAGACAACGACATTGAAACATATACCAATCGTTTCCAACAGCTAGCACACTTGTGCCCAACCATAGTAAACCCTGAAAGTCAACGAATCGCAAGGTACACTGGTGGACTCCCGCTACTAATTGAGGGAATGGTCACCGCCTCTAAACCCGCTACTATCGAAGAGGCCATTCGTATGGCCCACAGACTTATGGCACAGAGGGAACGACGCGAAGCCACTGCAACCGAAAACAACCTAACAAAATGTAGTGGGGATTCCAGCTCTAGTCAAAATCCAACCAATCAACCTGAACCCTTGGAGTACTATGCTGTCAAACCCAACGAAAGACAAGGCTATGCGGGTAACAAACCATTTTGTCACGGTAGTAAACGTCATCATGATGGTTCATGTGGTTTACCCTGTGAAAGATGCCAACGATTTGGACACAAAATCTGGGATTGCAGAGTTCCCGCCAATCCCGACTCTCGAAGGATATGCTTCAAATGTAAGGAACCCGGTCATTACAAGAAGGACTGCCCAAAAAGACGCAAAATTCACTTAATCGACTCCGAGTAAATCAAATAAATCTCCAACAAAAATGTAAGTACAATTTCTCCTCGAAAACATAACTCTTCAATTATAGATTCGCTAAACGTGTACTTATTGTCCCCACCATCATTTTAACGACTTAATGTCGATCACATCTTAGGGCTAGTTGACCTAGGCCCACATAAAACCCAAAGTTTGCTTTCAGCAGACCAATCGATAGAACACTCACCAACCAAACTCAATGTTTACTTTCAGTAGACTAATCGACTCAACGATAAATCGCTCAGCCCTGATATAACCAATTACAAAACGGTCACTATGTGACAACCATCTAATCCCGAATGGACTACGACATAAACGGTTACCGAGTAACCACAAAATAATCATACTCTGAACAAACAATATAGTCAGAATGTGACTACAACGATTAAACATGATGCGGTCATGGAGTGACTGCTATTCAACCTCGTTATAGACATCATGTGTCTGCAATCTATTCGACAAATACCTCGTACGTGCATTGCTCCCCAGACCATGCGCAACCCTGACATCACTTTAAATTTCGGGATGAAATTTTCTTAACAGGGGGAGAATGTAACACCCGGTCAAAAAGTCAAATTTCGCGCCGATTTTAAACTTTGAATAATTACATTTTATAGTTCAAGTGAAATATTTTTATTAAAAATATTTACAAAACAACTTAAACAAAAATTATAGATTTAAAGTAATAAATCTACATTTTAATCAGGTATAAAATCACGGACATTTTGTACTGTGGTTGGAGACCACAGTACACGAGTCAGGGATCTGAGTTCAAATAAAAACCCAAATCCCTCCTCATTTCCACCCCATTCTCATCCTCTCACTTTCTCTCTCTTCTCTAACTTTTCTCTCATCTCTCTCTCTCTAACACCACACCACCGCCACCTAAATCCGCCATTTAACACCACTAAACGACCTCCAATCTCGAAGCTCCTTTAGGGAAAAACGATCACCACGCAACGATCTACAATCCTATTATTTCGGATTCTCCTCGCGTGGATTTGTAAGTTTTCGACAATTCTCGAAATCTCTCAAAACTTTGTTATTTTGCTTGTTTGCGGTTTAGATAAGCTTAAAATACTTAATTATGGGTTGGGTAAAAGAATCGGACTCAACGGAGGCCGGAAAACTCGTTTCCGACTCAAACTCCGGCGAACAGTCCGCTACGTCGCAGGGACCAAAAACAGTGCTGCGACGTCGCATCCAACGTCGCAGCCAACGTCGCAAAACATCCCAATGTCGCATAATGCGACGTAAGCCCCTACGTCGCCATCAAATTCTACGTCGCACATTGCGACGCAGGACACAACGTCGCATTAGATTGCGAATGTCGCACATAGCGACGCAAGACCCTACGTCGCAGCTGACGTCGCATCTGACGTCGCAGAACCTTAAAAACCTATGTTTTTCACTAAGTATTGACAACAAAATTTTACCACTCGATTTTACCCGAATTTGGATTTCGAAAGCGTTTTCATTAAAGCAATATAGTAGAAATAAAAATTTTCCAAGCTGAACTGGCAGCTCGACCCCAGCCAGGGGCTCTGCCCCTTGGACCCCGCCAGGGGTTGCCACCCCTTGGACCCCGCTACCAGGGGCGCTGCCCCCGGACCCCCGTACACCATTCCCAGACTTCAACAACAAATGCATACATGAACAACTCGCTTAGACAAACTGATTTGTCTCATACTTATACAACCTCACGTGTTTAGGACACTAGAAGGTTACCATTCGGACGACGCGCGTATCATCGTATCACTAACAACTCACAGGTGAGTTTCATAGCCCCACTCTTTCAAATGTTTTACTGTTTTTGGGGTGAAACACATGCTCAATAACTGCTTTCGAATTATATTGATAATATTTTATAATTCACACTTGCTTATGTTACTGTATGTAATACAAATGTGTAATACTTAGGAATTACACCCGTCATACTGTTTTGAGACAGCATCAATATTTAACCTAGAAAGGTTACACTCATACACTACTAGATTGTTGGGAAACAATCACCATTTCATAAACCTGATTAGGTTATCATTATACATTGACCATATTGTCGCGAGACAATACTATCAAACACTCTAGGACTAGTTAGTCCAGCTTACATTAAACAACGACCAGACGGTTACCCGATCTCGATATACTTGCTAGGTTTAATGGTTAATGGCATACGTTAGTAACATACGAAACAACTAGGTGATGATTAGTCATACCTGGGCTTATAGTGACACAACAAATAGTTAACTACTATATATATACATACTTAACTACAACAAAACTACATCGCGTGCTACATGATATCATAACTTACTGTATTTGCTGATCCGACAGATATATGTATATATATATATATCCTTATACATATCTACATGCTAGTATATTACCTGGAGCACTTGGTGCTAACTTCAAGACTACTTATGTATATTAGTATACATCCGTTATGCAAACACCACTTTCTCAGTCGGACGCGTCGTTGTACGGTCGGCTCTCATTCACTCAGTCAGGCACAATTTAGTGCCGCTGGCTCTTGTCAACTGTTGACGACTCTGGCCCAGGATGTAATCCAACCAGGGATGGTCCCCCGGCTCAGGATGTAATCCAACCGTGTGGGGGTGTCACCGTTGTACAATCGTTTCTCATTCACTCAGTCAGGCACAATTTGGTGCCGCTGGCTCTTGTCAACTGTTGACGAATCTGGCCCAGGATGTAATCCAACCAGGGATGGTCCCCCGGCTCAGGATGTAATCCAACCGTGTGGGGGTGTCACCGTTGTACAATCGTTTCTCATTCACTCAGTCAGGCACAATTTGGTGCCGCTGGCTCTTGTCAACTGTTGACGACTCTGGCCCAGGATGTAATCCAACCAGGGATGGTCCCCCGGCTCAGGATGTAATCCAACCGTGTGGGGGTGTCACCGTTGTACAATCGTTTCTCATTCACTCAGTCAGGCACAATTTGGTGCCGCTGGCTCTTGTCAACTGTTGACGACTCTGGCCCAGGATGTAATCCAACCAGGGATGGTCCCCCGGCTCAGGATGTAATCCAACCGTGTGGGGGTGTCACCGTTGTACAATCGTTTCTCATTTACTTAGTCAGGCACAATTTGGTGTTATAGTTGTACTGTCGGCTATATTACAAACTTAGGTATGTATTACCTCATCCTGTTAACTCTACTTAATACCTATAAGGTATTCAGGCTCTGAAAGCCTCAGTTATTATGTACTTAGGTACAAACCAGTATTACATAGGTGTTAGATACCTCGATTAGACGTATACACATCGGTGTTACAAACTTCAATAAAATAATTATCAAAATGGCTGAATTTGAAATAACTCTTCAAAACATACAGGATTTTATTACATCATGATTTCAACTAACTATCCTATGAACTCACCAGCTTTATAGCTGACCTG
Source organism: Helichrysum umbraculigerum (assembly GCA_949592205.1). Lineage (NCBI taxonomy): Eukaryota > Viridiplantae > Streptophyta > Magnoliopsida > Asterales > Asteraceae > Helichrysum > Helichrysum umbraculigerum. Next base: position 5,348,066 of record CATIUR010000003.1, read on the forward strand.
TTTTAGCATGTGTTCTCAGGTGCCCAGCAGGATTAGGATTGCTACAAGATTATGCTAGCTCGAGTCGCATGATTTCAAACATTTGGGACAACTCTGCATTTACTTTTGTATTTTCAAATCACGTATTTGAAATTTCTACTAAACTTGTCACATTGTAAACTCTCTATTTTGGAAAATGTATAATTATTTTCAAACGTCTCATTTAGAGTCGTTCATTATGTATCTTATGCTGTGATATTTAATTTGGTAACACCCGACCCGATCGCTTCCGCAAACCGAAATTTGAGGGTGTTACAGATTGGTATCAGAGCCTAAGGTTATAGTGAACTAGGTTGCATTTAGTGGGCCTAGACTATGACCGTTAGGCAGTATTCCTCATTAGGTATGACTGGTTCAGGAATTACATCATACGAGTTTAATTTAACATAGCGTAGCTAACTATGTACAATTAAACAAAGATGATGTAAGATCTGAAAGGGGTTATACTGAAACAGGAATGCGTAGTTGACTCTGATTGTTATATGCTAGACACCCTAGGCTATTATATGTACTGTAGGTATATATGAATAGGTCTTACATGTGTACTACTTCTACGTATCAAATATATACTGGGTATATACAATTCAATTCCGCTGTATCATCATACTTTAGTGAAGAGGCATATCGCCGCTTTCCTCACTATCACGACTCGACACTTTCTCTTTATGTACGTATAGGAGAATATCACATTCATCATTGAGCCTCGGGAAGGAGGTACAAACGTTATCAATGGGGATGGAAACCCACACATGCTAAACGTCCATGAAACTTAAAACAGATTTACAACTTTTCAACCTTAACCATATGGATTGCAATTGGATTAGCGTTGACTAAGTCCACAAAAAATTAATTATCTCAATCACAACTTGATCATTTAGATCAATTGACTCAATACCTTAGTGCCTTGGCACTTACATTCTAGCCTTTGTGCTACATTCGAGAAATCACATAACTACAACGTATTTTGGCCTTAGGGCAACAATCAAACAACACATGGCACGTGGTGTCACATTATACTTTAAAGCACAACACATGGTATGTTGATACCACAATATGGGCACGTTAGTGCAAACCTCATAGTATGTCAATACTACAAATCATAGCATGTTGATGCTACATTCACAGTACATGAGTACTGCAATTACGGTGCCGCGGGCACTTCATTACGGCACGTGGTGCTGCATTTCATAGTACTTCAGTACTACAATCACAATACATTGGTATTTCCCTTACTGTGCTGATAGCACTGCATTACAGTACGTTGTTACTACACTCCAGTGCTTTAGGCACTACACTTCAGCACTAAGTGCTACTCTCAATATGCATGTGGACTTGTTATAGTTACATGTACGACTTATATATACATATACATTTACTTAACTGGGCACGAGATGCCACACTTGACTTTTATTACGCACGTATACTTGTATGGTTACGTGTACATCATATATGTATATACGACTACTCTACTGGACACGGGGTGTTCCACTCGATTATTTGGCGTATGAACACTCGCTATAGGCACTTATACACTTATACGCATACGCGATTACCTTACTAGGCACGAAGTGCCACACCACGACTACTAAGGCATGTGATGCCTCATTCGATGAATACACTCTAATTTAGTGGTATTACATCTATAGTACTCTAGTACTACATTATAGTCTGATAGACTACGACGATACCATTAGTTCTGGTCGAACTACATATAATACACAACTAGGTCGTTCGTACGACTACACATTTAAAACTTCAAAGTCTGAGGACTTTCATATGGATACCTTAAGTGGTTTCTGGATAACTATCACTTTTACATCCGAGTATACAACTATAAAAGTCAAAATCTTTGAATAAAGATCTCACACTTTGTCGTTTCATTCTTGTTCAAGAATCATGCATCCTAAACGACAAACTTTCACTCAAGCTGAGCGCGATCAAATCATAAATCAAGCAGTGACTGCGACCCTAGCTGCTCAGAACCAAGTAAAGCCTTGCACTTTTAAGGATTTCCTGAGGTGCGAACCACCAAACTTCGTTGGTACTGAAGGAGCTGTCGGATTAATTCGATGGTTCGAGAAATTGGAATCTATATTTCACGTTTGCAACTGCCCCGACGACTGCAAAGTCTTGTACGCCACCTACACCCTTCAGGATGATGCCTCTACCTGGTGGAATTTTCATGCCCGAACTGTAGGAATCGACACTGCTCATGAACTTCCGTGGGAAGACCTGAAACGAATCATGAAGGACAAGTATTGTCCCATCGAAGTACTTCACAAACTTGAGGACGAACTTTGGCACCTCACCGTAAAATACAACGACATTGAAACATATACCAATCGTTTCCAACAGCTAGCACACTTGTGCCCAACCATAGTAAACCCTGAAAGTCAACGAATCGCAAGGTACACTGGTGGACTCCCGCTACTAATTGAGGGAATGGTCACCGCCTCTAAACCCGCTACTATCGAAGAGGCCATTCGTATGGCCCACAGACTTATTTCAGGTTTTAAAATCGTACGCGGATATATTTTTATTATGAACTATTATTTTGTAGATAATAAGATACGAAGGAAAACGTAAGTGGTTTTATCAGTTCCAGACTGTAAAAATAATAATAATAAAAGGATTAAATTAATATGTAGATATGTACGTGAGAATGGTCAGGAGACTTCTTCATTATCTCAAACTTTCTAAAAAGCTTTCCTTGAGTTGAAAAAATCGCAGGAGGCTTAAACCTCATCAAATCTTCATCCAAAAACCATGATTCAAGCTAGAAATCTTTGAATAATCATCTCCTTCATCATCTTCTATGATTGTAAGTAAGATTTCTTTATGTTTTAACCTAGTTCATAGAGTTTTTGGGGTTTTGTTAAAGTGGTGAATTTAATTACGAAATTAAGGTTGGAAATCAATAGAATTAATGATAATTAGTTGTAATAAGCTTGTTAGTGATCATATAACATATTGAAAGTGATTTCTTTATGATTTAATCTAGGGTTTTGAATTTTCATGGGGTTTTTAAGGGTTAATAATTTTAATCCGAAAATTTGGGTTTGAATATGATTAAACTAGTGTTAATTAGTGTTTTGATAATGATTATGAACTATGTATCATCATGAAAGTGAGTGATTAGAAGTATGTAGTTAGTAATTAAAGTGGGGTTTTGATGGAAATCCATGAACTAGTGATTTATGATATGAAATTGGTTTAATTAGTGTTAGTTAGTGTTTTTATGATTATTAGTGATGATATAACATGATAGAAAGTAATGAAATTATGATCTAGTGTTTATGAGAATTCTAGTGTTTATGTTAGATTATTATGAAACTATGAAATAAGCTTAATAGTGTAATTAGAAGTGTTAATAGAGTATGAATATGATTAATAGTTAGCTTAAAGATGATTAGTGTCTAAAAGTGTTGTATGTATCATATATGAATTATGTAGGCGATAAAGACGTGGAGTGCTTTCAATGGTGAAATCGACTAATAGAGTATGGTGAGTGATACGGGGATTAAACAGGTGATTTGGTTGTGTAGTACCGTATAGCTTGAGGGCTAGAGGTTTGCACAATCAAAGAAAGTTAATTGTTATGTTTGTTTATTTATGTTTATTGCTTTTAATAGTTAATTGTGTTAAATTATTTGTTATATTTAATTGTTATGTGAATACATGTTATTTGGAAAAGTCGGTAGTGATTATCTCATTAGCGAGTAATGAGTATGTCACTAGCTTGAAGGTAAAGGAAAAGATATTTGTTAATAGTGTACGATTCGATTGTGTTGGATTCGGATTGCTGTTGAGCAAGAGACTACACAATCGGGTGGAAGGTTACTTGTTAATATATGTGGATTAAATAGTGATTTTGTGATGAATAGTGTATGATTCGATTGTGTTGGATTCGGATTGCTGTTGAGCAAGAGACTACACAATCGGGTGGAAGTTGTTTATTATATGATTGGTTTCTTATTTGTGTATTTAAGATTTTGTTAGAAGTTGTGATTGTTGTTTATTAGTGTTGTGATTATGGTTAATGAAATGATTGAAATGATTATGTGTACAGATACTGTGGTGATCAAAGAGCTAACTGCGGTTAGCATAGTGTTTAGTGTACAGTGTTCAGAGAAATAGAGTTCAGTGATTATATGTTTAAGTAGCCATGTGTTAATATGTGTTGTAAGTGTTATGTGGAATTTCTTGTTTAATTGCCTGTGTACTCACTAAGCAGTTGTGCTTACCCGTTTCAGTGTTTATGTAGGTTGGAGCTTTAGTAGAGACACATGGATAGAAAGTGTATGCGAATTAGTGACGTGAATTATGGAGCATGCTTATGGTTAGATTATGTTCTTTCTTTTGAATTGTTGTTTTGATGATCAATTGTGTAAATTGCCCAATTATGGTTTTAAAGAGTAAAGTGTATAACGATTGATGTAGTTATGTTTTAAAGAGTCAAAACATGTTATGGGTTGTGATTGGCTAGTCAATGGGTCAAAATAGTCTTTGTGGGTCAGTGGGTCAAAAAGGGGCAATATGGGTCATTAAATGCACTTACGGTCTAAACCGGGTTAGAGAAGGGTTAAGGGTGTGGTGAAGCATCTTGCAACTTTGTTTTGATGTATATGATGAGTAGTCAAAAGCACAATATCTCAGCCTTCATGGTTTGAGACTTAGTATGTTCACAAAATGGTCGTTTTTGGGTCAAAAAGAGTCATACGCCAAAATCCCGTGTTATTGTGAAATTTGGAAAAGTGCAAAAAGGGAAGTCTTCATTTTGGTCATATGAAGGTGCATGCAAAATTTCAGGTCAAACGGATGCACGAGTAAAAAGTTATGCGCGTTTGAAGTTGGTTAAAAAGTTGACTTTTGCTGACTTCTGGATTTACACTAAGGAACGCGATCCTGACAACTTGAGCTGGATCGCGTTCGCAAGGCAAAAATGGTAACCGAAAGTTTATAACTAAGGAACGCGATCCCGCCCACTTTCCTGGATCGCGTTTGACATTAAAAAAATGAAATTTTAGGTCTTAAAAAGCTTGTTTTAACTAGGGAAAACTATTAAGATTAAATTATACATATGGGTTAGTCTTGGGACATTACCGAGAGTAAAAAAAAAAAAAATGGTTACGTTTTCGGGGCGTTTCACCCCATACGATAAGTAGTTACTACTCACGCAAAGCAAGACCAATGCTAAAAGGTTAAGGTACACTAACCTCGAAAGAGTAAGACCAAATGCTAAAAGGTTAAGGTACACTAACCTCGAAAGAGTAAGACCAAATGCTAAAAGCTTAAGGTACACTACCCTCGAAAGAATAAGACCGTACAAACTGAATCACCAATATAATGCACATAGTTTCGCATAATGTCACAATTCATTCATATGTCCAAAGAAACGAAGTCAAGTTTCACAGCATGAAAACAATTAAAAATCAGTTGAGCATACTTTTCCTCCAGTTGAAAACAAGTAATGAAAATGGGGCCACGAAAACTCAACTTGATTAGCAAAGCAATTAACGTTCCCAAATAAGTTCACCAACCGGTATGTTAATCTACAATTCAAATGCGTATAAGTTACAATCTAGACAAGGCCATTGTCACACCCCGCTAAAGCGGAAACACGAGATGTAAGAGTACCGGGTAACAAATGCATAAGATATAGAAGAAACACCGAACATAAGTTAGTGAAGATATTACGTATTACAATAAGTTCAAATCACCGTTCCAAAAGAAGTTACAATAAGTTCATAACGTTTTCAAAAGAGAGAGTCATAGTTTCAAAATAAAGCAAACGCATGTGAACATGCATCCATGAAAATGTACTCCTAGAGTCCTCCTTACTGTCGTTCTCCTGAAAAGCATGATAAATCAAAAGGGGTCAACTATGGTCATAGTTGGTGAGTTCACAAGTTTAATGTTACAAATAAATAAACTAAAAGCTTTGTTCATAAATGACATGAGTAAAAATGATTGGTTGTAATAGTTGCGAATATGAAAGGTAATATACACGAGTGTTAATGCAATTGAGGCCACTACTAAACCGATTACCGACCGAATGCCCCAAATGATGTCCTCACAGGAACATGAGTTACCTTCCGTCCAATCGGGGACAAGGTAAATTCTACACATCCAATCGGGGATATGAGCGAGTGATAACATGCACACACATAGCCATGTGAGTGAGAGTTGGTCTACCCTAAATAACGTTATTCATGATTATCAAGGACGGCTCGTCTGGCTCACGGACGAGTTAATAAGTAGTGTAAAAGATATTTCCGGGGACTTTAGCACGATAGTACTCAAGCATAACAATAGTATACACCGATTCGCATAAATTGAATAGCAAAAGTTCAACAAGTTCATAATGAGTAAAACTAATTTAGTTAAAGTTTAAGATCATGCTTTTCACCCCAAAATAGTAAACAAGTAAAAAGGGGCTGTGAAAACTCACTGTTGAGCGTAAGCATAAACCGATGGATGAAACATGTGTGCTTGTCGAGTACGACTCCTATCCAAGTCCTATGAACACGAGGTTTCTAGTTAGATTCTCGGTAATTTGGTTTGTTAAGATTGCTTAGTTACTTATTTAGATTACCAAGTGCCAATTTAGTTAGTTTTTGCCTTGTAGTTTGTTAACGTCCAATATCCACGTTTGATTAATAATTGAATACACAAGTCATATAATGTCTCACGATTGTTAATATCCAAATTTCATAGTGTTTTGAGTGTTGGAACTTTGGTTCTTCACAATTTATGATTAACAATACACAATCCGATAATTACATCATAAGACACCCAAACCCTTTTTGTTATCGTTCTTATCAAAAATAGTAAGTTTAACGTTTTTATCAAAACTGAGGCCCGTTTTCGTTGACTTGGTCAAACCTTCTTGGTTTGACCCGAGACTTTTACCAAAACCTTAAATATGTTCAAATGTCATAAAAACTCAGTCCTTACACTTTTAGTAAGTCAACAAGTGTCGGTTTTTATGTTACACCATAAACAGTCCATATTCTTATTTCCAGGAATTTACACCTGTTTGTTGAATTTATTAAAAATACTTCTGGTACGTAATAGTATAACGAAAAAATCACAGATTTTCTTCAATATGTTATCTACTTTGTGCAATTTTTACAGAACCAATAGAGAAGTCCAAGTATTTTTAGATTTTACTTTTATCTTCTGGAGTCAGATTTAAACACATGCATGCAATCGTTGTTTCTAAGCAAAATTTACATGGAATCAATAAACATGGTCTTCTTGAAAGTTGTAGCCAATGAAATTTGTAAACTTTTGGCGTTGGTTTCAAGTCATTTGGAGGTGTGAGGCTCCAGTTATGAAAAAAACACTAAGAGAAAAGTTTCTGACTTTTTCCTACAGTTTGTATATCTTTTCTCACAAAATTTATTAAAAATACCAAACGAAATCAGAAAAATATGAGGTTTATGGGGTTGGAAATATTACTTCTAGTACTTGATTTTAGACTATAAAAACATCCATTTTAGTTAAGAAATGAGTGAGAAATAATTTGATGAAATTCGTATAAGAATCTGACCAGAAAGTTTTTGTTACTTTTTGTGAGATTTTGAAGATGAAAAATGGTTTTTGTGCAATATATTGGACATATACTCTTGAGTGAACATAATAAAAAGTTAATAAGAGTATACAAATCATAAAGGGATCCTCACAATGGTGGTAATGAAGAAGGAATGGCAGCAAGGTGATGAGGAACTCTTGTAGTGTACGAATCTTGAAGAAGCTTTGCAAAAACTTGAGGATTTGTGTGGTGGTTGTATGGTGGTGATTTGGTGGACTTGTGGTGGCCTTAGGTGGTTGTGGGTGGTCTTATGACTGACCCAATTTCGTTTTTAGAGAGAGAGAGAGGGGATTAGAGAGGGAATTGAGAGGATTTGGTGAAGTGTGTGAAGTGAAAAGTGAGAAAATGCATGTGTTTTGGTTGGTATAGGGAAAAAAGTGGTTTGCATGAGAAATGAGTGGAGGGGGAAGGGTGGTGGCTGGTAAAATGGGCCCCATTAGGGTGTGTATGTGATTTAATTCTCGTTTCCAGACTGTATTTACGTATTTTGATCATTTGCTCGTTATTTTCGTTAAAACGTTAAATCGTGTAACGTTATTTTGCGTTGTTTTAATTAATGATATATTTTGGGTAAATTTTCATTGAAGTATTATTAAAATACCTTATTTTGAGTTGTCAAAATATTTATCGAGTTTTGTTTCGCTACCGAATGTGATTCGCGCATTTTCATTGCGTTCGACATGTTTTAGCCAAAACGTCTAAGTTTTTCGTGTATTATTTAAATAAAATAATAATATAGGGTAATAACTACTATTTCAATTTATAAAATAGGTTCACGTCATTATAAATGTGTCTTCACCAACGTTAGTGTTTAGTCGGATACCGTCCGATTGAATTTACTTGCCGAGTCACCGAAATTTCGATTTTTGTGATTTGATGAGGATTTTGTGAGGACATAAAGAGGTAGAATTTTCTTTGTTTTATTCGGAACTTAGTAACTTAATTCAGCATGTCTAAAGAAACTTAAGATTCACTAAGTAATCTCTAAGACGTTCTACAACTTTGGTAAGTCTACGGAGTCATAACCTAGAAATTTCACTTGGATTTAAGGAATGTTGTAAACGTAGTTTGAAATTTGAGTACGGTAATAACCTGAAATTTTTGACGGTTGTCACAGCTATGCCCTTCCATTGTATCCCATAATAATGTTCAATTCCTTCTCTTTTAATGTTCTCACAACCCTATCCCGTATATCATGTCTGATATAAGTCTTTAAGTATAAAATGATTGCAAATTATATTCTCAATTGAAATTCATTTTCTGTCCAGAATTTTTATATCACTGTAGTAATTTTAAAACATGACTAAATGAAGTTATTAGACTCCCTAAATTTTACCACAGACCGTTTTATGTATCTAGAACTTACAATAATTTTCTCAAAATTTATCTCAGTGTCTAACGATTTTTAAAAATTCCCAAACGAAATATGTGCTTTAAAAATTCCCAAACGAAATCTGTGCCCAGTAAAAACGTTTTCTGACATCTCAAAACTTTTATAAAAATTAAAATACTTGAAGACCTTCAAAAATTACAATATTTTTACACAAATCACTTAACAATTTGAAGTTGTTCCAGTAAAATGTTCAAAGCTAAATTCAATATATAACATACATTTTCATAACCCACAACACAACTAAAAATGTAAACCGAAAACACAGACTTAACCACTTATCTTATAAAAATAATTGCCAAAACTCATTATTTCGACATGAAATCAACGCCATCTTAAATTAGACTCTTTGTACTTAGTTTTAGAATCAAGTTTCATCCAAAAACATCATATTATGACCAAGTTACGACTCCCTAAACACAACACAATATTCTGTCTAGATTAGTGTTTTATGTTCAAGTTCCAATCTTCGCATATTATCAAGTATAAATCGAGTATATAATCACAAAACTTATTCCTCAATAATATGATACTGATTATATAGATCCTCATATGGTCACATTAATAGGATAACAATGGATCGAGCCGAAAGAATCAAAATAACACGATTGAATGAATATACGTATTAAGAATCGAATTAGAATAGAGAATATACCAACTAACGATTTCAACAACAAGATCCACTCCTTGAATCTATAAGTGTAACGTTTATAAGACTCCTATACACGTTTTTCATGAAGAAATCAGAAGATATCAAAATTTGAGACTCGAACACTTACCAAAAAGCACGAATACACGAGTTCTCAATCGATAGAATGAGTTATGGATTAAACCCTTGAGTTCTTGAGGTTTAATTTTCATAGATGAGGCTGGAGAAAGGTTTAGAATTGACTGAAATTTGTTTAGTAGGGTTTTCCATTCGTTTTTAGGGTTTAAACACGTTTATATACGAACCTAAATTAACCAAAAGTTTCAGAAAATTCGTAATACACTGCATCAATTTACAAAAAAAAAAATTATAAAATAATCTGCTTTGTTTCAGATGCCGAAACCTTGAGGGTTTATGTTTAACATCGAGATCTACAACTTTTTAGTTTTGACCGAAGCCTGAAAACAACTCTAAGTAGGTCAAAAAGGCCTCTGAAGTCGACTACGAAATTAAATCGACATAAACTAAAGCTTTTCGGTTTAGGTTTTTATTTATAGTTTTAAGGGTACTTGAGGACCAAGTTGTAGGTTTTCGAATGGGTTTAGGTTTGGGAAAAAGGTTGGGCCGGCCATAGGGTTTCCCAAAGAGAATGTTGGTTGATTTCCTTGGCCCAAACAAAACAAAAAAGTCACAAACTAACTCGGGTCACGGTGTTATTAAAATTTAGTAATCGCAATTTAATCATTTATCATACTCGCGTATTCTTTTATAAATTCAAATAACTTCAAAGCAATCATTAGAAATGTTTTAGTTCCCAAAACAAATGTGTATTATAATTATTTATGAACCGCATCAAAGTCTCGGAAATATTTCATCTCTTAAAAAACTACGTCTCTTTCTCGATTGACTATTAGTTCTTAAGCACTCAACTCGTATATAATCCAAACAAAATGGAATCATCCCTTTACTATTTCAAGTTACCAAAAATAGAAAATTTCTATTAATTGTAAGTTTTGTAGAATTCAGTTAAACACACAATTTACAAAACATGACGTAGAGATTAAGATAAGAATTAAATGAATTACGAATGGCTAAGTCTACTAACCTAGCTCGAGTGACGGTTGTCACAATAGGGCCCCCGAGTAGGGGGTTACCTACCGGGTACACACCCTTACCCGCCGGGTAGGGTGTCTGCACAGCAGCCTCAGGTCTGAACTAAAACTGCACACTTTAAAATAAAATACGAATTTCAAACGTGTATAACTTTTTACTCGTTAAGAGTTTGGACCTGAATTTTTGCATGCACTTCACATACAACATAATTAAACTTTCCCTTTTTACACTTTTCTGAATTTCGCATTAACGAAGAAAACGGACATATGACTAGTTTATGGCCATTTCGGACACTTTTGGTGACCTAGCCAAATCACAAACGACTCACATTCAGACTTCCATCTTTTACCAACATATTCTAACATACATTTGACACTTAAAATAATAGCAACAAGTTGCACACTTGTACCATGGCTCATTTTGACTCTTTGACCCATTTTATGCCCAAATGGACACTTTACAACCCGTTTTACATAATAACCATATTTTCACACATTTACTTACTAACTTCACACATACTTGACCATTCAAACATAGTTGACTATATTCAACGTCAAAGTCAACCAAAACTTTATTTTGATGCTTATTCATTTTCCATCACTTTACCAAAATGTAACATGTCACTTTCTACTAACCAATTACTTTCACCATTCATTTTGACTTTATTAGTCAAAGATATACATCATTATTCATTACCCATATTATACTTTAACCTTGTGTATCTTCAAAACATATTTGGGCGATTTACACAATGGCATTCATAAACGATAATTTAAAAGAGGATGAGCTTTTCTAACCACATAAGCTAGCTCCATTTCCACTCTAACTTCTTGCCACCATAAACTACTTGTTCAAGCCAATTGGTTCAACTGAACTAAGCACCTACAACATTGAACACTAAAAAGGATAAACTTTAAGCTTAGTGAGCATATGAGTAATTAAATGAATAATACTTTAGCATAATTCAACTACCATAACCTTTACACATATAAATCTTTTCCTTATCAAGCTAGTGTTCCATATTTCAATGGTACTACTTAGCTAAGCATATCATATCAACTTTCTTACCTTATCAAATTAATATACTTTAACACAGTAGGCTTACTTGACCACTTTCTTTACTTCTTCCACAATGTCAAGGATCCATAACAACTTCCACATATCCATCTACTTACAATAGGTCAATAGTAAGTAATGGAAATAACTTTCACATATCCATCTACTCACAATAGTAAGTAATGGAAATAACTTCCACATTTCCATCTACTCACAATAGTAAGTAATGGAAATAACTTCCACATAATTTCTTCCACATATCCATCTACTTACATAGTAAGTAATGGAAGCAATATATATATATATATATATATATATGTATATATATATCATATCTTTACACAAATCTTTACAAAAGCTTGTACAGTATAATTCCATCAACACTTACCATTAAGCATGTATAAACACGTCACATGCTAAAGCAATAACATAATCATTCAATGATATATATGAAATCAACATTAAACTTTAATAATAACATAAACAATACTTCCACCCGGTTATATGAATCTCTTGCTCGGAAGCAATCCCGAGCATATAACCGTTATCCATTTAATCCCCATAATACTCACATTTGCTTTAGGCAATTAAGCAATCTTTACACTTGGACATGAATGCCATGTCTTTTGCCCACCTATTACATAACATATACATGTAACAATCCACTTAGTATCACGTGATGATTAATTTCCACTAATCATCATTATTAACTCTTTACTTTCATAAGTTGATTCTTAGATCAACCAACATAACTTTACCTTACTTTACATAATCACCTTTAATTCACACTTTTCATACTTGGTTTACTACTTATATCATAGTTAAAACATCATCATATATTATAATCACCTTTTATTAGTTCAATAACTTCATTCTTTCATGATCATATTTAACTAGAATATCACTTCACTTGAATTGCTACTTTAATTATGATTTAATATCATAATAACATTCATATCTTAAAAATTAGAGTGAATTAACTCTCATCATCAACCAATTAAACATAACCCACTTTAATCACCAATAAACGTAATTCATATCATTAGGTTTTGAATTGAATTTAACATTACAATCATGAATACTACTCTTTAACATCTTAATTCAATCATAACCCTTCTTAATTTCATCTTAGAACTCACCATTTTCTTAAACTTCCATCAAACCCATTTCTAGGTTATAATTTCATGAAGAACACAATTACTTGATGTTAAAGATGAAGATTCTTACTTGAATTCGAGTTATGTAGCTTCAATTCAATGTTAAAAACTGAATTTAGGGCTTGATTCTTGTTCCTGTGACTTTCTTTTTTTCGTTCGCACTTCTGGAATAATATTTGGTTGTATGGATACGTATGTGTAAACCGACCTATGTATGGTCCGTATATAATTGTTAAATTTTACTCCCCATACTTATCGTTGTCCGGAACTTTAAAACTGACTTACAACTATTACTATTTTATTTTACCTAAAATAATAATAATTTAAAACAATTACTTTTACCTTTTCCACAATAATACTTTAAAATTTGGGGTGTTACACTATGGTTAAAACGGCAACTTAGTGAAATAACCGGTTGGAAGGAGGAAAGAATAACACTGAAGGTGGATAACGTTTCAGCAATAGCACTCGTCAAGAGCCCAGTTTTCCATGGAAGAAGTAAGCATATCGACATTCGTTACCCTTTCATTCGTGAATGTGTAGAGAATGGACACATCAATGTGGAACACGTCAGTGGCGAACTACAAAGGGCGGATATATTGACTAAAGCTTTGTCAAGGCTGAAGTTTGTCACTATGCGGCAGATGCTCGAGGTTCAAGATCTAGGATGAAGCAACGATCGAGATTAAGGGGAAGAATGTGGACCTAATCCCGTTCATTGCGCGGATGTTAAATACGCAATTAGTATATTATGTATTATGTATATAGCCTAAGGGCTTAGTGTGTCAGGAATAAAGTTATTAACCGAATTAGTCGGTTATAGGAAGTTGCAGGAAGTTAGTCACGAACGGGTATGACTGTTGGTGAAAAGTCACGATGCGAATAGGCATGACTTTTCAAACAGTCACGATGGTTCGGTATATGTATTATAAATACAAGTGTTGTAAACAGATTTCCATTAACAATCAATATTCGATTTTATTTTCTGTAAATTCTTTATCTTTATGAATCAAACAATTAGGGACAACATGTAGGACCAGAAGAAAAATCACACTCATTTGATCCCCAAATAGATCTAGCCAAAACATCATTAAAATCTTCTTTTTTAGTTTATTGGATCCCAATAACATTTACACCCTCACCCTTAACAAGATCCCTGATGCCATCAATTTTCGAATCCGAGCCAAGCCCGCAACAATTAAACGAAATAATTTTCAAATTCATTGAAGAGAGGAAACACCAAAAAGAGAAGAAGGAAGAGACGACTATATCGAGGCCGCCTCCCTCCTTCTATCTAACAAAGAAGCATCATCACTATCATAAAGTCTTGATAGTGACTATCATTAAATATTATTTAAAGTAGTGATTTGGATTATATATGACAATTATAAAGTTTTGAAAGGATATTGATGTAATTATAAAATTTACAAGGATATTGATGTAATATTGCAAGTTTGTAAAGATATAGGTGTAATTCTCCTTTCTTGAAAATATTCTTCGGGATGTCATTAGGGCTGTTAACGAACCGAGCAGTTCACGAGCTACTCGAGTTCGAACTCGTTTATCTCAAATTCGAGCATCATACTATCCGAGCTCGAGTCGAGTTCGAACATAAAAAAGACTGCTCGATAAGTTTCACGAGCCGAGCTTCAAAACAATAAATTCGGCTCGGCTCGTTCAAAAGCTCGTAAAATAATCTCGAGCCGAATGAACTAGTCGAGCTTGTCGAGTCGAACGAGCTAAACGAACATATCTATTATCATAATAATTACATATTTTAAATCTTAAAATATATGATAGTAATAAGATTTTTACTTACTATTATATCTAGAAACACAATTATTGTACTACACCACATTTATAATATAAACAACACATAAGTTGGTGTGACACCCCGCAATTTCGACACAATTATAAACATTATATGCACGCATTTTTAGGCTAATTCCCTACTTTGAGTGAATTCACAACACATTTTAGAGATAAGTCTAGCAAAGCCCAACTAATTAATACGCGTAGTATTACTTATTTGTAATTAGTTGTAATTACATACGAAACAATTAGAATAAACGCGACAAAAAAATATACGACTGTTGGTGAATATAATTATTTAATAAAACGAAATTATTAAATAACCTTAACGTTTACTAAATATTATGTTGATAATAGTTAGAAAGTATCTTATGACATATAATATTTATTGTCGTACAACTAAAACAAAACAAATTTTAAAATTTTATAACTCAATTAAATTAGTTTTACAAAAATATGTCAATTTAAAAATATAATCGAATTTGTAATTAAAATTTACCATTTAAAATATTTAATCAATTGACGACCGGGTAAACGAATATGGAAATGCCACAATTTTGGGACAAAGTCCCCTCCTTTTTGGATCATCAAAACCGGGCCCCACCCCCCATTCCCAACCTCATTTTCATCTTTCACTCTCTCTCTCTAACTCTATTATCTATCAATTCTCTCTCTAAAACTCATCAAAAATCACCAAAAACTA
The DNA here is from genome assembly GCA_949592205.1 of Helichrysum umbraculigerum. NCBI lineage: Eukaryota > Viridiplantae > Streptophyta > Magnoliopsida > Asterales > Asteraceae > Helichrysum > Helichrysum umbraculigerum. The sequence continues at coordinate 5,363,582 of CATIUR010000003.1, forward strand.
CTACAAAAACGACTCGAATCGCTTAGCTTCTTTGGAATAAAACACTCACGGAATCACGATCTACATTTCTACCTTTTCGGATTTCAAAACCGACACGCTTAAGTTTCCGACATTTCCCGTAAATTCTTAGATTTCGAAGTTTTCTTTGCTATTTCATGTTTAGTATACTTAGATCATCATGTTTTAGTGTTTTATACAACTGAAAATGTCCAAAATCGAGCCAAAAACCTGTTTTTATGGGCTGTTCGTCGAACAGTTGGAAGTGTCGCTGTGTGCCAAAAACAGTGCTAGCGACACTAGCTAAGTGTCGCTATGCCAAGTGTCGCCTCTATAGCGACACTACTTAAGTGTCGCTGAAATACTTAACCGGATCCATCCTAGCGACACTACCTTAGTGAAGCCATAATTGAACAAGTGTCGCCTATAGCGACACTAACCAAGTGTCGCTACTCAATTGAAAATCAGGAATCTAGCGACACTCATCTAGTGTCGCCTATAGCGACACTAGCCCAGTGTCGTCAAAAACAGAAAATTTACAACTTTTTCACCAAGTGTTGAGACTGAGATTTTACCACCTGATTTTACTCCAGAAATGAAGTTTCGAATGCATTTTTACTATAGCAACATAGCAGAAATAAAAAATTTCCAAGCTGACTTGGCAGCTCGACCCCAACCAGGGGCTCTGCCCCTTGGACCCCGCTACCAGGGGCGCTGCCCCCGGACCCCCGTACACAATTTCATAATTTATAAAAATACAACGAAACAAACAGAATTATGCTTCTGAAGTTATGATTTTAAAACGTCACCAACGAGTCGTATACATTTTCACAACTATAAAATACAACCGTACGTATTTAACAAACACTTTGGACATAACTTGGTTGTACGAACGCTAGCATGGATGGTCAGCTACGACATCCACATACTTATTAAATCTCATACGTTTAGGGCGTTAGGAGATTCAGGATTATACTTGGGCTTTAGGCTTTGCTAGCACTCAAACATATTCAACTCAACAGGTGAGTTCACAGCCCCACTTTTAACTGTTTTACTGCTTACAACTTGGGGTGAGAAACATAGTCAACTGTTTTATTGATTGCCATAACTGCTTTACATACACGATTGTATACTTGTTTTACTCGAATGATTAGAGTACTTTGAACTGTTGAACTCTTATACAAACTGGTATTTATGAAACAATATTTTCATACTATAAACGTGTTAAGCTTTGATTGGTGAGCCGGAGAACGACCGGTACTTTTTGTGTAAACGCTGGAGTAGAGATGAGCAAAACAGTCTAAGACTGAAACTGGTCCTGAACTGGACTGGGACCGGTCCTATAAAAACTGGACTGGAAAAAAGACTGGATCGGTCCTAGGACTGCCTGACAGTCCTAATTCAGTCCTACTTTTCAGTCAAAAGACTGGTTAAAAACTGGACTGAAATCAGTTTAAATTGGTTAAAGACTGAAACTGGTTTAAAACTGGCAAAAAGACTGAAATGTATTATAAGCTATTTATGTTTATTTATTGTTTATAAACTTTTTTCTTTCCTTATAAAATTTAAATTTAGGTCAAATTGTATTTGATACATTTTTATTTCTTTATTTATAAACTTTTATTTATTTTCACATCAACAATTTCAATTATATACATTTTAATTTAATCATACTTCACATTTATTGATTTTTTCTATTGGTTTTAAAATTTTATTGTAAGTATTGACAAAATTATCGACCATGAAAAAAAAGACTGGAAATGACTGAAACTGGACTGGGACTGGACTGAAATTCTAAGAAAAACTGGCAAAAAACTGGACTGAAACTGGACTAGTCCTAGAAAAGACTGGTTTTTAATTTCCTGTTAAAAAACTGGACTTTTTTGAACTGGACTGAAAACCAGTTTTATCTGGTCTTTGCTCATCTCTACGCTGGAGAATGACCAGCAACGTATTTTAGTGCCAGAGAACGACTGGCCAAGTGGACGGGAGAATGACCCGTGCGTATTTGGATAGGAGAACGACCCATGCGTCTTTTGACCGGAGAACGACCGGGGTACTGTGTTTCGCTGGAGAACGACCAGCAGTGTCTATTGCCAGAGAACGACTGGCCGAGTTGGACGGGAGAACGACCCGTGCGTCTTTGGACCGGAGAACGACCGGTACTGTTTTGTAAACGCTGGAGAACGACCAGCAACATATTTTAAACTGTATTTGGGTAACATCCCACGTAAACTGTATTTGGGCAACATCCCAACCGAACTACATTTGGATAACATTCCACAAAACGATTACTTAACTATTATGGCAATAACTGTTTACGAACGTATTTGGTTAAACAAACTGTACTTGCAAACTTAAAACCTGTGAATTCACTCAACCTCGTTGTTGACTTTTACTATGTTTTTCAGGGAATTAGCTGCACGCGTAAGGACCGCCTGCACACATGGAACTTAGGCGACCCGTGAAGCTTTAGGATGCCAACTTTTGACAACTGGATTTCTTTTATATAACTAAAAATTGTTTAGTCATATTTACGAAATCTACTTTTGTAACTTAAATACTTTTACATTTGTACGGTTCTATGAATCGTAAACTTTGTAACTAATACTTTTGGCATCTTAATATATGTTTGGTTGTAATCATAAACTCTGATACGTATGCATGTACAATGTAAATGTGACATTCCCAGCTTACTAATGCTTCCGCTAAACGAATTTGAGGGTGTTACAGTTGGTTTCACATTTTCATCTATGAGACTCTGTTTTAATAGTACTCTTATTTCCTTAACTTTGTTTCTTTTCTCCTATGTGGCCATGTCATTCTTCCCACACGTAACCGGATAAACACCACCCCTTGACCAATCTACATAACTAAGACTCCTATTTTGCCAATATATACAAAGATTGAATTGTAAGCATTGTAGGAATATAAAGCTCATTAACATAACACGCGGGTCTACATAATTGTTCAGAATTTGGGTAAATCTTGGGTATCTTTAATGATATCAAGTGAAAGATTTCTTGTGTTAAGTATTTAACTATTTATTAAACATGCCAACACACTCAAATAGTTAAGAAAAAAACTAAAACAATGTATGATCCCAAGGCTAAAGATGCCCTTCGGAAATCAAAATCTTATCATAATGAGCCAATTAAGGTTAAAAAAAAGGTACAACATGAATGGGTGGCGATTTACAAAGTCAGACATCAGAACGAAAGGCGAAAACAATAATGAATCAATCAACCATTCCTGGTGGCGTACTTAAGGCTTTGGAGCAAATTAGCCATATAACCGGTTTTCTTCTTTTGAACAAGCTAACTAAACTTACTCACTTTCAAACAAATTTGAATGAATATGGTTTCGTAACATTTCAACCTAAATTAATTTGTTAGAAAATCTTTGAGTTCCAATTTAGAAAAGCATAAACAATCATTCTTTTTTCTTTAAATTTAGAGTCCAAAAATACTCAATACATACAAATATATATATATATATATATATATATATATATATATATATATATATACATACTTAACTACCGATGCTGAAGTATACGAAAATAATTGTGCACGTGACTTTTCCAATAAGGCACGTGAATAAATTATCTGCCGGCCTGCCGTTGCCTTCTTCAATAGTTCAATTCATTCTTTTCTTGCTGCATTTGACACGCACACAATTTAGCTAATTTACTAGCCTCACAAAATTATATCATTGGTTAAGAATTACCAACGCAAACCCAAAAAAGATGAAACTTTCCAAATGGGTAACAATAGTTTTAATCATTTCAGTACTAAAACCTCAAATCTCAACTGGGGTTTCTGAGTTTTCAAAGCAATTTCTTGATTTTGCAAAAAAAGATGAGATTTTTAATTGGATGGTTGAAATTAGAAGAAAGATACATGAAAATCCTGAATTGTGCTATCAAGAATTTGAAACAAGTAAACTCATTAGACAAGAATTAGATAAATTAGGGATTTCTTATGAATACCCAATTGCAGTTACAGGTGTTGTTGGATTCATTGGCTCTGGTCAACCTCCTTTTGTTGCTTTAAGGGCTGATATGGATGCTCTTCCTTTGCAGGTTTGGTTTATTTCTCAAAAAATTATTATTATTTTTTAGGTTGTTAAATGAATTTGTAAGTTTTTGAAGTTGATGACCCTTTGAGAGATTTATTTCATTTTTTGTTGCTTGTGAAGTCACCGTTGACTTTTTCAGAAATTGGTGAATTGACTTAGAATTCAAAAATTTTACTGGAGTTAGTTGAAGTTGATGAGCTTTGGAGAGATTTATTTCACTATCTGTTGTTTGAGGTTTGATCGTTGACATTTTCAGTTTGCGTTTTGACTGTTGACTTGTCAGAAATTGAAGAGTGACTTAGAATTCAACAGTTTATAACTAGGGATGAAAATAAGCCTGAACTCGATATGTAGCTAGAAATGTCCTTTTTGAAACGATTAGAGAGCTTGACCAGTTTCAAAATAATTATCAATTCTGTTTTTTATTCAAGATTTCACACCAAAAGGGGATATGTAACAACAAAAGGCTTGAAAAGATTGATAAGAATTTGAGCCTTCAAATCATTATTATTTGAGGTTGTATTGGTACTTGAATTCGATAAAGTTTGACTTAGTCAACTCTGATAGAGTTCAAGTGAATTATCGGATAAGAACTAGACTTGTTTGTAGCACTAGGATGTAGCATACAAATTGTATTAATATGGTTTGTGATTAGGAAATGGTGGAATGGGAGCATAAGAGTAAAGTTCCTGGAAAGATGCATGCATGTGGTCATGATGGTCATGTAACCATGCTTCTTGGAGCAGCCAAGATTCTCAAATCCCATAGCCATCTTTTGAAGGTACGTTCGTTTTGTTTATAGTGCATACTTATTAGACTATTTGCTCTTTCTATAGGTTAAATTTTGTGAGAATCTAGGTTTTCGGCTTGAATGAGCCTAACCCACAGTATTGTGTTTGGTTGCATGTTGCATGTTGAAAGTTGAAACTAATTTATTAGAATTTGAAGCACTAGTTATAATCGGATTTTATGATTATTTAGGATATATAGGTTCAGAGCAGCAGGTTGAGAGTACTTGTATAAAATTTAACCTTTAAGATCTTGATCGTCTGATAATTTCGAATTTGGTTATGACTCTTCAAGTTGCGATAATCACTTTCGTAATGCACATCTAAACATCCCCTTACATTTGAGTTTAATTTTTGTTTTGGGCAAATGGCACAAAAAGGGTATCCAACTTCATCAAATATCTCATTTTCGGGTCCTCAACTTTCTTATTGATCAATTTAAGGTTTCTAAGTTTTTAGTATTATTATTAATATTTTTTTGTTGCCACCAAAAGGAACCTTTTTAATTTTGTTTTGTTTTTTTTATCTATTTTAAGCATTTAAGTTCTTTTTTCTTTTCGTGCAGTATGTTAGAAAAGGGATTTTTTTTTTTTTTTTTTTTGGTGCCATGATACTTCAAAAATTCAAAAAACTCCCTTTTTGATGGTAAAAGACATAAAAATATAGTCCCACAATTGTTCAAAAATCATTCTTTTGGTGTCATGATACTTCAAAAAGTTAAAATAAAAAACATTTGGTGGCAAGAGAAACCTTAGATTCCTTGATAAGGAAATAGTTGAGTACCCGAAATGAGAAAGTTGGTATAGTTGGGTACCTTTTTGTGCGATCTACCCTGTTTTTTTGACCAACTTGACCCGTTTGAGAGGTAACAACACCCTATATAGGGTTGAAATTGCCACCCTAATAATAATGAGCTTAGTAATAACACAGCCGAGAGTTTTCCTAATCCTGTTATCCCATTGACTTATAAAGTCAAAAACAGGCCCTTTATGGCACGAGAGAGCTATTTAATACTCAAGTATTAAAATACACAAACAATGACCTGTCTTGAGTTTAATGTGCCTAAATTGATACAAGTCTCTTAGATATTGTGCGTGTTCTTACATAAAGATGCATTCATTTGTTGTTGTTATCAGGGAACGGTAGTTTTGGTTTTTCAACCCGCAGAAGAAGGAGGTGGTGGTGCAAAGTTGGTGGTCGATAGTGGATATATCGAAAACGTGAAAGCCATATTTGGTTTACATGTTGCTCCAGAGAAACCTTTAGGTCAAGTTTTCTCTCGATCCGGTACTATTATGGCGGGAGGTGGCCGTTTTCAAGCGGTCATAACCGGAAAAGGAGGTCATGCTGCCATTCCTCAACATTCAGTTGATCCGATATTAGCATCCTCAAATGTTGTTGTCAGTTTACAACATCTTGTATCAAGAGAAGCTGATCCTCTTGATTCTCAGGTAACTTTTGAACCACTTTTTTTTCTTCAATAATATAGTTCTTGTGAATTGTAATACTATATTACACATTAATTAATTCATCATAGTTTTTTAAAATGACAAAAAAGTGTTTGTTGATCAACTCAAGTAGATCTGTTTTCAGTTTTGACCTGTCACTCAACCCGCCCATTTTGCAACCTCTACGATGAGGATTTGTATATTGTACTGAAATTCTGAAAATAGTACCTTTTCAGGTTGTTACAGTTGCCATGTTTCATGGAGGTGGTGCTTTTAATGTCATCCCAGATTCCGTCACCATTGGTGGAACCTTTCGAGCTTTCTCTAAAGAAACCTTCATGCAACTCAAACAACGAATAGAGGAGGTACGTTGCATACAGATAACACACAAGTAACCAAACTTTTCTTCTTACGAATCGATCTTAGTTTCATTACATCTGGATGATTTTTGTTGACGTGGCAGCCATATACGTTTCCACATCATCAAAATTGGTTCCATGTCATTAGCAATAAGTAGACGTGTGATAAACTTTTTTAATGTTGAGTACATACAATAGAATTTCTGGTACAGTTCGATACAGTTTTAATGATTTCTTAAAGAGTAAATACCATGAATGGTCCCAGTCGTATACACGGATCTGTGGAAATAGTCCCTAAACTTTTTTTCTCTCTATCAGGTCAAAAGGTTTACTTTTTTCTAAATTGACTAAAATACCCGCAAACCATAAATTTTATCCATAAATTGAAAAATGAGAGAATAAGGGTACTATCCTATAGAATCAACCATTGAACATGGTATGAACAGTAGAAATAGAAGTTTCTTTAGTTTTGTCTTATAAGGCATAATATTAATAAATATATATATATATATATATATAGGATTAGGTTCAATGGAGAAGGAAATTTAGGTGGAGAAGAGGGAGAAGCAATATGATTAAGTATTTTTATTACTATGATTCAACTTTTTATTACTTGAATTATAATAATAAAAAAATGAATCATAGTAATAAAAATACTGAATCATATTGCTTCTCCCTCTTCTCCATCTAAATTTTCTTCTTTTTTGATCCCGTTACTATATAGGTATATATATATATATATTGAGTTTAACAATTAAAGGCAATGTTTCTTGAACAGCCTGGTGGTTTGCTCCTCAATTTTATGTGGAGACCACCCAGGTTCGAATCCATGGCTAGGACAGTTTTTTTTTTTTTCTATTTTTTATAACAATATTTTTTTGTTGTTATTATTATTATTGTATATATTTATATTATTATATTATCATCAACTCCATTTTAATTTGTTAGTGGATTGATCTACAAATTTTCAATTTCAATGTTATATTCTAAACAAATATATTATTTTTGTTATAGCTAATTGGTATAACCAAAAATATGTTAGAATCTGCTCTTTTGTACTTGAGGAAACACAAACAATAATATCGAGTACGACAATAAATTAAAACAGATAAATATATAAATGTAACTTTCTACCCGGCGCAACGCACGGGCATAATATCCTCGTTTTAGTCAATTTAGGTGGATGACAGACCATCTATGAGACAAAAGTAAACTTTTTGGACTGATAGCGCCGGAAAAAAATTAGGGATGATTTCTGTAAATCTGTGTAAAGCACAGGGACCACTCATGGAATTTACTCTTTCTTAAATTATCAGAATTTCCCAAACACCAAAACACATATGATTATCACAAAAACAGGTGATTGTAGCGCAAGCAACTGTGCATAGGTGTAATGCAACCGTGGAATTTGGTGAAACGAACAAACCTTTCTATCCTGCCACCATAAATCATGAGAGCTTGCACGAGTTCTTCCAAAATGTTGCAGGAGACGTTCTTGGTGTCAATAATGTCAAAGAAATGCCACCATTAATGGCATCAGAAGATTTTTCTTTCTACCAAGAGGTTATACCTGGTTATTTCTACTTTATTGGAATGAGCAATGGAAAGAATGAAAAAATCGCTTCACTGCATTCCCCGTTTTTCCAACTTAATGAAGATGTTCTTCCTTATGGTGCTGCAGTGCAAGCATCTTTGGCTGCTACGTACCTTAGTCAAAGTCAAAGTCAAAGTCAGCATCCAGAGCAGCGTGATGAATTGTGAAGCGTTTACATTAGGAAAAGTGTCATGGTTATCTTGTACTACTTTTTCAAAGCTATATAAACAGTTGATTTCATTGACAATGTGCACATCTAAGTTTTTAGATTTTGTACAGGATTTGTGATCAGAATAATAATGTTACTATGCTTTGATTTTCACTTTGAATTAAACGATATGATGATGTGTGCCTAAACATTGCAGTGATCTCATGGTTATACAATTTGATGTTTCTTTACTTATGTGTTTTGATTTTCGAATGTGATTATTACCATTTAAGGAATCTGAATTAGAAGTATAATTGATTAAAGGGGTATTCTGGAGATGTGTTTATTTTCTGATTCTAATACGTCAAAGTGTAAACGAAATAAATTGGTCAAGTAGGTAAAATCTAACAGAGTAGCCACAATTGAAACGAGTTAAATATTTTAAATGGGTCAAAAATCATCTAATAATGTTCAAATGCTAATGTCTAAACCGATTTATATAAACATATAGTTAAATTTGTAAGTAGCCCAATATATAAATATTGTTAACTTAAAGGTGCAATCATCATTGGAAAAAAAAAATAGAAACATAAAACCAAAATTTTTTGCAGGCGACGTTGCTTGTGTTGTAGCTAATTTTCTTGCCTTTGTTGCAAATCAAGATCTTTAATTAATATGTATTTCCTTTCAACTCTTGAAAGAGCTACATATTGACCCTTATCAATGGTAATTACGAAGCATATCGTCAATGGGGATAAAGTTGAAGGTTGCTAACTAAAGGGGATACAATGATTGGTTTAAATTGTTATTAACTTACTTGGCTAAATGATAATAATTGCATATCTTTGGATAATTTGTTTTGTAGCTCTCGAGAAATTGTATTATATATTTTGCGGTACATATGAGATTTGAATTGGATATGATTTAAATACTATGTTGATTATATTATACTATATGTTATAAACTAAATTATCGGCATGAAAAAATGATTTGAATAGAGGTGTGAAAACATGTAATGTTATTAAACACTTTGAAATGAAGATGTTATTACTATTTAAACAATAAATTGGTTAATATTCAAATACAATGTAACTATTTTAAAAATCAAACTAATAACAAAGAGGTTCAACTTTACATTTATTAGGAGATGTCTGCATCAATAACATGATTTGGTTACTCAGAAAAAGAAATAACATGCTAAAAATACGTGGTATAAATGAGAATGAATTAATAATTTAAAAAAATTTGTTTTAAAGTCACGTAGGATTTGATAGAAAATGGAAGACAAAGAAACATGTTGCATAAGTTATTGAGAACTTTATTTTTAAGCTCGTGCAATGCACGTCAGATATTAGTATTGTTGTTTGAAGTTGTAAATTTATTATTAATAATTTAAAAAATTATTATTATTATTATAGACTAAAATGTATTGAAATTAATGAATTTCAAAATTTTTTAAATATTTTTAAAAACATAGTAAGTGTCATTTTTTTTTCTTCACAGTTTAGCACTTTAATTACCAATTAATTTGATTTGGTTTGACTTTTTGCATAACTTTTATGTTTTTACTTCTTGTTGAAACCATTTATATATATCTACATCACATATATAAACTGTTTAAAAAAAACTTACAAAATAATTTAATGATCAAAACATTGCTTATGAAGGTTCGTACGAAGTGAGACATTAAATACATGAAATGCAATTACATTACACTATATATATATATATACTAGTTGGACGGCAGTTTAATACATGTGGATGAACTCAATCAGTTGACACTCACCCACATGAGTGTACAGCAACAACCGCATAAACCATTAATATGTTAGTTGTTACCTGTAACAAAAAATGGTATCAATTAAGGGAAAAAAAGTTATAGACTTTATAAAGAAACAATAGAATTTATCCAGAAAGGTCCATAGTGTGGAAAAGGTACAAAAGAACAAATACATGATATTAAGTAAGACGAAAAAGACAGGGATTGTAAGATCCCTACAAACCCTGTAATATTTCCTTAACGATGACATTGGTTGTTCGGTTGGTAAGCTTGGCATCTCTATCTTAAAAGCACTTTCAATCCACCACGACTCTTAACACGTGACAATGCAACATATAACTGACCATGACTAAAGACCGTTTTTTTCAAAAACAATCCCACGTGTGATAACGTTTGACCTTGACTTTTGTTGATAGGCATTGAGAAACAAATAGCTAATGGAAACTGTCTCCTTTAGAATTTGAACGGAATTCTGCTATCAGTTGGGCTTAGACGCATTCGGTGAATGAGGGTGATGCTGCCGACATTTGTTCCCGATAATACTTTTGCCTCAATGAAACGTTCTCCTAGTTTACGTATTTGTAACCGAGTGCCATTGCATAAACCAGCCGTTTGATCTATGTTCCTTAGAAGCATCACTGGAACATCTTTCTTAAGGACTAATCTGTTCTTAGGAATGCCGGATGCTTTGACACTGTTAAGGTAATCAGGTGTGTAGAATTCCTGATTGACATCTGGTCCCAAATCAGATGGACAAATGCTGTCTGCACTGAGATAAATCTTCTCCTCCCCATCAATCTTATCTAGCATATGATCGTTTATTAGATCAACAAATGTTACCTTGCAACATCATAGGTGAACCGATCAATATATAATATATTTAATGTTGTAATTATTTAATAGAAAACAAATGTTACCTTGCAACATCAACTAAAGTATGAAACCAAAGGTTCCCTGCAGCAGCAACAACAATCATACGATACAACCTTAAGATGAAATCTAGCTAACTTGACTGAACTACTTATAGAATCACAAGATTGCGTGCATAAAAGTGGCTGTACTAATTGAACCAATTATCTTCTTGATTTGTAACACAAACATGATAAAACTATGCACACGTCTAAGGAATATGAATACGGATATTACCCATTAAGAACATACACAAATAAAATATTTAAGGAAAAAATGGGCAGAGTTAACCAAAACCTTTGCAGCTTGAAGTTCACGATTATTTGGGTAGATATATTCCTCGTAGAGTGGTAGGACAACAGAAAAATGCAAAGCATCAGCAAACACATAATGATATTTAGCGATCAAAATGAAATGATCATATCATCAAGCTTTCAAATTACAATTATTCATCATCAGTTGTACTGCAGTTAATTTGTACATGATACTAATCTAATTAAATAGCCAAAGAAATTCATAAATGATAGCATAAAGCAAAATCTTATCATCAGCGAGTTGTGAAAGTATTTGATAAAAGATCAAATATGATTAAACAAAAAGAATTACCATTTGGATTTAAGAAGAAATTCAAGTTGGTGATAACTATTAAGCAGCCTGAACGTTATCTTCCTAATACACAAGTGTGGAACACCATGAATGAGTGTTATCCCTTTTACACTACACCCAGTCATGGACAAGAAAACAAAGTGAATTATCAGTAGGAACGATAACTAATGTAAAAGTTTCATTGAGTATAGAAATATCGGTAAAACTTGATAGAAAAACTTCTACCAAATTAGCATAATTTTTTTATTAGCATACACTTGGGCCCTAGCTTTGTGATATAATAACTTGCAGTAGCAAAATTTTCACACCAATTCTTATTCAAAGTTATATACCATTTTGCCACATTTAGTATGGAGCCTCTTACATCAAAATTGCACAAAAAATGCATCTCAATTCTCAACCAATTTTCAAATTCAGGCTGCTGCTCCATGAATTCGTGTAAAGTTTTTATAACGCAGCTGCTTTTAACAAACACCTCCTATCATTTACATTAAAAGGTCATATCCAACCCCATGAAAGCCTTATACCTTTGATTTGTGGTCTCGTATTCAAGTTCATGAAGTAGCAACAAAAATATATCATTCGCACAATTATCTAAACATATAACAGGAATGTATTATTAGCTATTAGGTAACATGGGAAGTAATCAGTTAACAATCATAGCATTTATAATATTTAACTACCACACTTGTAAAGGAACCTTTACGATGAGTAAACTATAAAGTTCATCATATACCTGTCATTTTATTCAGCATGATCGCCACATGTATTGTTTATAAATGAAAAATATGTAAATGAAAGCTGATAATCATAACTTTATCAAGCAAAATATAGATTTGGGGAGACACCTGAATATTATAATTGTGCACTTGCCACTATCATATTAAGAACTCTAACAATTTCACCTCATTCTCAAACTTCTATGCTTTCTCACCCATTTCATCGAACACCTTCAAGGCAATCCCCAAGCCAACAGTTACACTCTACATTTCTTTAGTAACTCATAATCAAACAATGACACAGACATAATTATAAACAAAAATTGCTTGTGCGTAAATTTGTATACCTTTTATTCATCTTTATCAATTCTGCTTAACAGTCGCTTGATCAAAACCACAAAATACTTTCATCTTGCACTGCACAAGAAACAACGATATAAATATCCAATTATCAATAATGAATTGTTATGAATATTAAAAAAGTAAATGGGAAGGATTGTTGAAACAGAGGTATAGAAATCTATGGCAAAGTTTTGATTGAATTCAGAATTTTAACATGGCTAAATGGCTTGATGATGAATAACAGATGATTTTGGAAAAGTCTGGCTCATTTATTCTTAAAAACGAATTAACCTTGATTGATTACGTTTTTCAATCACTTCCTAAGATAATAACATGATAAAAGTTGAGTTTTGAAAAAATTAGGCCACTTTGAATTTGACGTAAGGGAGTTACGTACATAAAGTTATGGGGCATGATATGGAAACAGTTGACTATTCTACCCATTAACAAATTGCCCCTAATTTTGGAAGATATGTGAAAATTGAATGGGAAGTTGCAAGAGATTATGTGGGATTATAGTAATTGGGAGCTTTAAATTAATGGTGTAAATGATATTCTAAAAATCAGGGGTTGCAGGTTTGAAAAATTGGGTTTTGAATTTTGAAAGTAAAATATAACGCGGGCAGGAATGTAAAAGGTCAGAGTTAACGCCACGCCTAGTCAGCATAAGGGAGGGGTGGATGACGTGGCGCAAAATGGACTGGAAAAAATGTGAAGCTGACAAATAAGAATTTTGGGGATGTGGCAGTAGTTGATTGGAGCCACGTAAGCAGAATTAGGGTGGTATTAACTCTAGTTTTGTTAATTAATAAGATAAGATATATATATTATAACACCACATGATTTCAAGAGACATTTTTTTTTTTTTTTTTTATATTCGGAAGCGATTAATACAAATCATGCATTATAGATTGCGTATAACATAGTTCCAAAAACACAATCTATGCATGCATGATAAGTTGATACAATAACCACATTAATTACAAACATTAAGTTAGGTGTTATTTAAATTCAAAACATAAGTTTAGAAACGACAACATGTCATATAGTCAGAGTAGGCAGTCAAACATTCTTCAAACTAACTTCTTGCCCACCCACATCAAAAGTAATCTGCAAGAAGTGAGGAGAGGGGTTAGCACGAAGCTAAGTGAATAGATCACAACTATCAATCTAAACTATCATAGCAATTGATCACCACAAAGCATCACAACAAATACATCAAAGAGGATCGGTGGTCCTTGAGGTACCCTCATGCCGCGGTGGTTCCCCAAGTAACACTTATAACCACTGAAGGCCAAACAGTGGTCTTACCGATAGTTTAGTACCATTACTACATACGACATGATTTCAATAAACAACACATGTACAAAGTTATCATGTCGTCCAAAGTAATAGTATCCAAACCCAATATCATATTGACCCCTGACAAGATAGCACATTCCATAATCATCATGGCAATATGCAATTTATACAAAGTATAACAGTAGAACATGTTTACCCGTTGTAACCAGATTGTTACAACTAATTTAGACTGAAAGTCAATGATCCACTCACCCTTGACGTCACTGTCTCAACTCAGAGTTCTTATATTACTGAGTCTTCGGTGTATCTGAGAATACAACAAAATATTAATTAGCATTCTCGCTTGCAAGAGTGTACTTAATTTAGTATGTACATTGAATGTTAAATGAGCACTTAATATCAAATCAAAGTTATTATCATAGATCATAAGTACATTTGCTTAAACAAAGTTACTATAACATTTAATCACATATAGGTTGAATTCAGATTCTCGACAGGATTTAACAATCATATAATGAGCATGTAATAAGCTAGATAATTGTTGCAGGAAAACACAAAGTACCCGCCGGGTAGGGTCAGTACCCGCCGGGTAACCACACTACCCGCCGGGTACCCGCGTACGCACCGGGTACTCGTTTTAGGGTCATTTCTGGTCGAACTTGTGCATTAGTACCCGCCGGCTACGTGTGTTACCCGCCGGGTACTATTCGAGAACGGGACTACCCGCCGGGTAAGGGTAGTACCCGCCGGGTACTACACCTTTTCCAGCGACCTGCATAACAGCTCAAAACCCCATCCGAAAATCAACCCAAATCCACAATCAACTATCAACACAAGTGGTAATCGGTTCAAATACATCACACAACATCATCTATCATCAAATAACACCATCAATCTATACATGATCACACATTGACCTATTTCTTCAAACCCTAACTCATAAACACATATATTCAAAATAATTTACACTTACAATCGATGTAGCAACTAGGTAGATGATGATGTTGATAAGTGGTAACCACGAATCCAAGCTTAAATCACTTGCAAAGTTTCTCCTCCTTTGATTTCTCTAATTACAAATGTATGTGGTGTGTGTGTTTTGTTTTGGGAGTTAGAAGGAATTGGGGGAAAGGAAAACAAATAAACCGATCCATCACTAAGGGTGGGTATAAGTTGATTCCAAATTATACCCGCTCTAAACCTATTGTCTGGAACCTAAAAACCGTTTGCGTGAAAATATATTTTATTATACCGTCAACTAAATTTATTTAAAACAAGTAATAATTTATGTATCACAATAAATCGTTTGACCATTTACCCTATTAATTTCAGTTAGGCAAATAACACGAATTATTTCTAAACTCAATTAAATAATCAAATGAATTAAGTAATTTACCAAATTTCTCCTAAGCCGGTAATGAGGATGTTACAAATCTTCCCTCCTTAAGAAGATTTCGTCCCCGAAATCTTGCCACGCTCAAAGAGATTTGGATAACACAATTTCATGCTTTCCTCCGTTTCCCACGTAAGATTAGCACCCAAACTATGTCGCCACTTAACCAAAACCATGGGTATCTCCTTCATTCGAAGTTTAGTTACTTTTCTATCTACAAGCTCTATGGGCTCCTCTACAAGTTTCTGACTTAAGTCGACACGCAGGTCTTGTAACGGAAGGACTTGGGATTGGTCCTCCACCTTACACTTCCTTAAGTAACAAACATTAAAAGTGTCATGAATACCCGCTAATTCAGGAGGAAGATCTAACGATACCGTTTGATCATTAACTATTTGGCGAATTCTAAATGGCCCAATAAACCTAGGAGCAAGTTTACCACGCTTACCAAACCGAATCACTCCTTTCCAAGGGGAAACCTTTAAATATACCAATTCACCCACTACAAACGAAACTGGACGGCGCCGCGGATCGACATACTGTTTCTGTCTATCCCGAGCATCTTTCAACTTCTCACGAGCTATAGCTACTTTATCAGCAGTAATCTGAACAATATCTGGACCCGCAAATTGTTTCTCACCCGCTTCCAACCAACATGTGGGTGTTCTACAACGACGTCCATAAAGCATTTCATACGGAGGCATACCTATACTCGAGTGATAAGAATTATTATACGCAAACTCAATCAATGGCAGGTGTGAATCCCAAGACCCACCATATTCTAACACACAAGCACGCAACATGTCCTCCAAAGTTTGAATGGTGTGCTCAGATTGGCCGTCCGTCTGAGGGTGATAAGCCGTACTCAAATTAATTCTGGTACCCAATTCCTTCTGCAAACCCTGCCAAAACCCGGACACGAATCGTGGATCTCTATCCGACACGATAGACAATGGAATTCCATGTCGCGAAACAATCTCATTGACGTACAATTGGGATAATTTACTCAAGGAAGCCGTCTCACTAGTAGCAAGGAAGTGAGCACTCTTAGTCAATCGGTCCACAATCACCCAAATCATGTCATTTCCTCTAATGGTTCGCGGAAATTTTGTTACAAAATCCATCGTAATGTGTTCCCATTTCCACTCGGGGATTTCAAGTTGTTTCAACGACCCATATGGTTTCTGGTGTTCGGCTTTCACTTGAGAGCATATATGGCACGATTCCACCAAACGAGCAATATCCATTTTCATAGTAGGCCACCAATACAAAGGTTTCAAATCATTATACATTTTTGTGCTCCCGGGATGAACTGACAATCTGGACTTATGAGCTTCCATCAATATTACATCACGAAGCCCACCAAGCAAAGGAACCCAAACACGCGATTGGAATGTCTTTAATCCACGAGAATCGTCACATAACAGTTCTTTTCTTTTCAATAGAATCTCGGCTTTCAAATTTTGATCCAACAATGCTTCCATTTGTGCCATTCTCAATTTGTCAATCAAATCCGAGGAAACTTCTAATTGTATAAAACAAACTTTCTCGAATTTCCCTTTTCTACTCAACGCATCGGCGACCACATTCGCCTTACCCGGATGGTAACGAATTTCACAATCGTAGTCCTTTATCAATTCCAGCCATCGCCTCTGACGCATATTCAGTTCCTTCTGAGAAAACATGTACTGAAGACTCTTGTGATCCGTACAAATAACGCATTTAGTACCATACAAATAGTGTCTCCAGATTTTCAAGGCAAAGACTACAGCTGCAAGCTCCAAGTCATGTGTAGGATAATTCTTTTCATGAGGCTTAAGCTGACGAGAAACATACGCAATGACTCGGCCACATTGCATCAAAACACCGCCCAAACCCGCATGCGAAGCATCACAATACACAATGAAATCATCGGACCCATCAGGCAAAGCTAAAATTGGAGCCTGACACAATAACTGTTTCAAAGTCTGGAAAGCTGACTCTTGTTGATCATTCCATTGAAACTTAACATCCTTTCGAGTCAATTTCGTCAAAGGACCCGCGAGCTTAGAGAAATCCTTGATGAACTTTCGATAGTAACCCGCTAGACCAAGAAAACTCTTAATCTCTGAAGCAGACTTAGGTGCTTGCCAATTCATAACTGCCTCAACTTTAGATGGATCAACCTTAACTCCATCCTCACAAATAATGTGTCCCAAAAACTGGACTTCACGCAACCAAAACTCGCATTTGGAGAACTTAGCATACAACTTCTCCTGTCTCAACGTATCAAGTACTAAACGCAAGTGTACTTCATGATCGGACTCTGTCTTAGAATAAATCAATATATCATCAATAAATACAATAACGAACTTATCAAGATAGGGTCGACAAACTCTATTCATCAAATCCATAAAGACCGCCGGAGCATTAGTCAACCCAAAAGGCATAACAAGAAATTCATAATGACCATATCTAGTGCGGAAAGCCGTCTTAGGAATATCCTCCCCACAAACCCACACTTGATGATAACCCGACCTCAAGTCAATCTTAGAGAAATAGGAAGACCCTTGTAATTGATCAAACAATTCATCTATTCGGGGCAAAGGGTACTTATTCTTTATGGTTCGCTTATTCAACTCTCTATAATCAATACACATCCGAAGGGTGTCATCCTTCTTTTTAACAAACAACACAGGTGCACCCCAAGGAGACGAACTAGGCCTGACGAAACCCTTATCCAATAGCTCCTGGATTTGGGTCATCATTTCACGAATTTCGGAGGGAGCTAGCTATAAGGAGCCTTAGCTACAGGAGTAGAACCCGGAATCAGGTCAATTTTATATTCCACCTTTCTAATAGGAGGCAACCCAGGCAATTCATCAGGAAAGACGTCGGGGTAATCAGAAACCACCCGGACATTGGAAACGGTTTTCTTTTCTAATTTTGCATCAATTATATAGGCCAGGTAGGATACACTCCCCTTAGCTAGAGATTTACTAGCTTTCATCATAGAAATCATAGGGATACTACCTCTTTCCCGTTCCCCTCGAGCCACAACATATGACTCATCCGAGATTGGAATCCTAATTAGTTTCTTATGGCACTCTATACTTGCCTTATTCTTACTTAACCAATCCATGCCTAATACCGCATCAAAACTGGGGATAGGCATCAATAGAAAAGAAATTGGGAAACTATGATCCTCAATCAATATGCTAGCTCCAGTCACCGATGTGGTAACTGGAACTATCTTGCCATTTGCTACCTCAACCTCAATAGGATTTGTAATACAAGTGGGAGTCAATTTCAGTTTATCGCAGAAAAGCATAGATATAAATGAGCAATTGGCTCCCGAATCAAACAGAATAGTAGCTGGTACAGAGTTGATGAGAAATGTACCAGTTATAACATCTTCAGTCCTGACAGCATCATCAGCTGTCATTTGGAATGCCCTGCCGGTTGCTGTTGGGGGATTCTTTCTTTTCTGGCCAGAAGATGAAGACCCTCCGACCACACCCATCTTTTGTTTTCCAGCCTCCGGACACAAACCCGAACGATGACCTTCCTTTTGGCAATTCTAACATACATGCCTAGGAAACGCACAATCCTTGATGTCATGACCAAGTTGTCCACATTTGATACACCTAGCATTTTGCGGCGTACAAGGACCCGTGTGTCTCGATTTACAATTGTGGCACCAATTAGTTCTATCCAATGATTTACTATCCGAACTGGGCTTCTTAGGTTGATGAAATCCCTGCCATTTCTTCTTTCCAGGACTACTCGAAGAATCACCTTTGGGTTTAAATGGAGATTTTTCCTTAACATCCAAGCCCTGGGCTCTAACATCTCCATCCACAGAACGGGCAAGATCAAAAGCTTGGGAAAGAGTACCCGCCAGTCTGACTGTCGTCCGATAAGTATGCGGTAACATTCCCACAAAATGGTCAATCTTCATACGTTCATCCAGTACCCATTGTTGCACGAATCTCAGCTTGTCAGTGAATTGGGAAATGAGATCATCCATCGTCATCTTATCCGTTAATTGCAAATCCAAAAACTCACGTCGAATCCGAGTCATGTCAAATCCCGAACAATACTTCTTACAAACCTCATTGTGGAAATCAGACCAACAAATTGATGCTCTCTGTTGTGGGGTAAAATGCGATGTAATGGAATCCCACCAAACCATTGCTGGACCCTTAAGAAGTTGCACCGCAAAAGGAACTTTAACTTCCTCCTCACGTCGACAAACCTCAAACTTTCTCTCCACATCTCTCAACCAATCCAAGGTAACCGAGGGATTTGAACTACCCGAATAATCGGATGGTCCACAAGACTTGAAAGTCTTAAAAGAGCATAGCTTAGGTTGACCCTGAGCTTGAAATATCGGAGTCTGATAACCCGTAGGCCCGGAAGAGAACGGAGCCGAAGTTTGATAGGAACCATAGTTTTGTGGATGATGATAATAAGACTGAGACACTGGAATCTGTGAGGTCACTAAAGGTGGTGGTACAGCGCTAACATTTGGTGGCAAAGATTGCAAGATTTGTTGAGAAGACCGGGTTTGTTGTTGTTGCAAAAACTGTTGTTCAATTGCCTTAAGTCTCAGATTTTCTGTCTCTAAATGAATCATATAGTCATCATGATCAAAGTCCCCTGCAGAAAAGGAAGTACCAGTTTGACCCTGGCTAACATTTTGGGTTTCAGTAGGGGATACATTAGTTCGAGAGGCATCATTGGGTGTGTCGGCTGGAGGTTCATTCTCTGTCATATCTGTACCAAAACAACATCTCATAACACGTTAGTCGTTAGTACCTATATACTAACCAACTTCACATGCTAACGAAATCCCACTCACAGGAATGTTTGACTGACACACATAGATTTGGGATTGAACACTTAACCCATGCTCAATTCACCCAAACCTAGGCTCTGATACCAATTTATAACACCACATGATTTCAAGAGACATTTTTTTTTTTTTATATATTCGGAAGCGATTAATACAAATCATGCATTATAGATTGCGTATAACATAGTTCCAAAAACACAATCTATGCATGCATGATAAGTTGATACAATAACCACATTAATTACAAACATTAAGTTAGGTGTTATTTAAATTCAAAACATAAGTTTAGAAACGACAACATGTCATATAGTCAGAGTAGGCAGTCAAACATTCTTCAAACTAACTTCTTGCCCACCCACATCAAAAGTAATCTGCAAGAAGTGAGGAGAGGGGTTAGCACAAAGCTAAGTGAATAGATCACAACTATCAATCTAAACTATCATAGCAATTGATCACCACAAAGCATCACAACAAATACATCAAAGAGGATCGGTGGTCCTTGAGGTACCCTCATGCCGCGGTGGTTCCCCAAGTAACACTTATAACCACTGAAGGCCAAACAGTGGTCTTACCGATAGTTTAGTACCATTACTACATACGACATGATTTCAATAAACAACACATGTACAAAGTTATCATGTCGTCCAAAGTAATAGTATCCAAACCCAATATCATATTGACCCCTGACAAGATAGCACATTCCATAATCATCATGGCAATATGCAATTTATACAAAGTATAACAGTAGAACATGTTTACCCGTTGTAACCAGATTGTTACAACTAATTTAGACTGAAAGTCAATGATCCACTCACCCTTGACGTCACTGTCTCAACTCAGAGTTCTTATATTACTGAGTCTTCGGTGTATCTGAGAATACAACAAAATATTAATTAGCATTCTCGCTTGCAAGAGTGTACTTAATTTAGTATGTACATTGAATGTTAAATGAGCACTTAATAATCAAATCAAAGTTATTATCATAGATCATAAGTACATTTGCTTAAACAAAGTTACTATAACATTTAATCACATATAGGTTGAATTCAGATTCTCGACAGGATTTAACAATTATATAATGAGCATGTAATAAGCTAGATAATTGTTGCAGGAAAACACAAAGTACCCGCCGGGTAGGGTCACTACCCGCCGGGTAACCACACTACCCGCCGGGTACCCGCGTACGCACCGGGTACTCGTTTTAGGGTCATTTCTGGTCGAACTTGTGCATTAGTACCCGCCGGCTACGTGTGTTACCCGCCGGGTACTATTCGAGAACGGGACTACCCGCCGGGTAAGGGTAGTACCCGCCGGGTACTACACCTTTTCCAGCGACCTGCATAACAGCTCAAAACCCCATCCGAAAATCAACCCAAATCCACAATCAACTATCAACACAAGTGGTAATCGGTTCAAATACATCACACAACATCATCTATCATCAAATAACACCATCAATCTATACATGATCACACATTGACATATTTCTTCAAACCCTAACTCATAAACACATATATTCAAAATAATTTACACTTACAATCGATGTAGCAACTAGGTAGATGATGATGTTGATAAGTGGTAACCACGAATCCAAGCTTAAATCACTTGCAAAGTTTCTCCTCCTTTGATTTCTCTAATTACAAATGTATGTGGTGTGTGTGTTTTGTTTTGGGAGTTAGAAGGAATTGGGGGAAAGGAAAACAAATAAACCGATCCATCACTAAGGGTGGGTATAAGTTGGTTCCAAATTATACCCGCTCTAAACCTATTGTCTGGAACCTAAAAACCGTTTGCGTGAAAATATATTTTATTATACCGTCAACTAAATTTATTTAAAACAAGTAATAATTTATGTATCACAATAAATCGTTTGACCATTTACCCTATTAATTTCAGTTAGGCAAATAACACGAATTATTTCTAAACTCAATTAAATAATCAAATGAATTAAGTAATTTACCAAATTTCTCCTAGGCCGGTAATGAGGATGTTACATATATATATATTGAGTAATATAAAAAAAATCACGTAATCTTGTCAAAAATGAGTACACCAAAATATGGATGTTTATTATTATTATTATTATTAATACATTAACTTATGTTAATAAATGGAAAGTAATATACCATGCTTAAAATTTGAGATTAGTTCAAGACTTTTTAAATTAATTACACATCATCATTTACTAAAATAACATGCTCTAATATGCAATTAAAAAACTTTATTTTATATATATGAAATATATATATATATATATATATATATATATATATATATATATATATATATATATATATATATATATATATATATATATATATATAGTTGGGGGATCTAAAAAGAAAATAAATTTAGTAGAGAAGAGGGGGAAGGAATTCTGACCAATCATTTTAAATTCAGGTAAAAGGGTGTATTAGTCTTTTGTAATTTGCTTATTAAATTTAATATAATATAAATTGAATAATTAATTTTGGTTGTCGTTTTTTTCCTGCATAAAAATCGGATCCTTACAACTAATCGGTTCACTTTTTAATGGAAATTAAAGATTTTCTCAAATTAAGTAGGTGCTGGGTGTTTTTTTTTGTTTTTTTGTTTTGGGATATTCATGCAATCTGCAAGATACGGAGGAAGCATATAGTCCATCGATTCATACTTAATTGCCTTGCATATTGTAATACAATCGACATCATCTTCAACTAATACTGGAGCGATTCATACGATACTGCAATCAATGTTTGACACGTATTTGAAACTTGAAGATCTCATATCGGGAATCAATTCGTTATCAATTTCTTAAGTCATATGGCTAATGATGAACAAGTGATGGAACTTGTTGATGCGTATTCAACAGTATCTTCACAATTCATTATCACTTTTACAATGATCCACGTATGTTGTGGAAATTTTTTTTAGGGGTATATTAACGCAAGGATATATATATATCATAGGAAACTATCGTTAATCGGTTCATACTCAATTCAACTGCATATTTTAATACGATCAACAATTTCTACAACGATTCCTGGGTTCGATATATAGCTGTATGTTAATCAAATACATGTGACGAATTTTGGGAACTATTCATAAGTTCTGTTATTACTCGTTGATTTATGGTGAATCGAGATGGTGAACGATGAACAAGTGAAGGAGCTTTTAGATACATATTCAATAGATGATTCCGATGATATGCCTAGTACAGCTAAAGCGATGCATCACTAAACTCTATAGCTTCGACTAATGTTCTTCCGATGCATCATACATCGATTCATATAATATGGTTCAACTGTGATTATACTATGATTCAGCTTTTATTATATGATGATGCAACATTAAGTTAACTACGATTCAGCATAACAATACCATGAACACATATCCACAAAAACGTTGTCAAATAGCTTTCCACAACATCTCAGCTACATAATGATTCGGTTCTTCAACTCATTGAATCAGTGAATTTCAAAATTTTCTTAAGTGGAGAAACACATTGATTCAATCATTTGCATATTCTATTCAGTCACGACAATCACCTACATAGTAACCACCATACCGGTACAACTCAAAAAAACCAAAATAACCAACTAACTTTTGATCAACTGTTAAGATTCCACAAATCCATATTCCACAAATAACCAACTAATTCAAAGGTAAGTTCCCAACAGCAAGATTCAACACACTTTCAAATCCGATTCTCTTCACAACCGCCTTTTGTTCTTCTGTAAACTTACTTAGCACATCGACTATGACATTTGGTGGGTTCCTAATGCTAACTAATGTCGTGGTTCCTTTTACGACTTTTCCTCACACTCGGCTCTCACTTTTTTTGTAGCGTCTTCCTTCTTACGCTTTTGGCTTTTCAATAGCTTCGGAGTTGCTGTCATAAAATCGTCATCAGACTCATCATCACATAGTAGGGTCTTTCCTGCACGAGTTATAAATAAACCGTGAATCATAGTACGCCATACGTATTGATAATCCGAATCACAATAAAACTTACGATTCTGCCCTTTTTATAGTATAACACAAAAAAAGTAAGCTCAAAGTACAGGTGTGTACGGACGATCATTAAAGGTATAAGTGGTTCACCTACTACTACATGTGATTCATCATATATAGTTCACTGATTCACCAAAAATTGTATGTGGTTCACTCCATTTACAAGTACCAATCAAACTACCACTTTCATAATACTACTAATTTATAATGAATACACCAAACACACAAACATAGTTGCTTATGAATGCTTCCCAACCCCTGATATTAACCCAATTTTAAGCAATAAAATACATTTACATGTCAACCTTTCCTGTTCGGTTCTTTAAGTGTGCTAGTTGTCACCATTTTTCCTTATGACAATCACAACAACATACCCCTACTTCGACTACAAAGATACCATGATTCAGACGTTTTAAGTGTTTCTCCCAAACAACGGTTACCATTTTCTTGTTTGTTTGCTTCGTTTCAATTGCGTAATAACAATTAGGATTTTTACCTTTTTTATTTTAATGTTCTACAACACAATCCAAACACCCCCTAAAAAACACATAGGATTATTCTGCAACTACTACTGAATCAACCCAAAAATATAACATTATGTCCATTAACGAACAAGATACCTTAACTACATGATTCGAAAATGCACCAAACCATACAAACAATAAAAATCGTTACCTTTCCCGCTCGATTGATTCGGATTTCTTGATTTCACCATGGTTATGATCGGACCTCCAACGAATACAACGTTTTTGTGAGGATGATTCAGCACTAAAATAACCGCTTGCTGTCGTTAACAATCTCGTCTGTTACTCTAGATTCTGTGTTCAAACGAAATTGCATTTAGGGTTACGATGGTCTGGGTTCAGCGACGATGAAGAAGCAAACGAAAGGGTTTTTTGATCGGTTTTTTTCTTTACATGTGAATCGTATACGATTTTAATTTCAACTTAATTGGGCTTTGTTTCCTTTTTTTTGTGTGTGTATTGGGAAAAGACACTAATACCCCCTACAGCCTTTTTTTTACACCTAATTTTTCAATTTTCCCTTTGACTAATCTCATCCATTGATTAACGATCAGGATTGCTTCTCCACCTTCTCCATATTAAAAACCTTCTCCATTGATCCCAATCCTATATATATATATATATATAGGATTGGGATCCTGTGAAAGCAAAGGGATAAAAAAACCCGGTGAAAACAGATCTCAGCCCTTGATCTCATCTAGTTTATATATATATATATATATATATATATATATAAAGGGTGGAGATAAAAAAACGGTGAAAATACTTTTTCATTCACAAATTTTTTAAGTTGAGAACTTTTTTTTTTTTTTGTGAAGTAAACCATAAAAAATAAAGGTTCACACAAAAAATAATATTTTTTGTGAAAAAAAATAAAATAAACTCAAACCCGAAAACCAAAACAAAAAATTAAAGTTCACAATTGAAAATTTTAAAAACTTTTTGTGAACCCAAAACAAAAAAAAAGTTCACAATTGAAAAGGTTAAAAACTTGCCGTGAACAAAAAAAAAATTAAGGTTCACAGTTAAAAAAAAGGTTCACAATTAAAAAAGTTAAAAACTTTCCGCGAACCAAAAAAAAATTAAGGTTCACAATTGAAAAGGTTAAAAACTTTCCGTCAACTCGAAAAAAAATTAAGGTTCACAATTGATTTTAAAACTTTCCGTGAACCTAAAAAAAATTAAGGTTCACAGTTGAAAAAAAAGTTCACAATTAAAAAAGCTTATAACTTTCCGTGATCCAAAAAAAAATAAGGTTCACAATTGAAAATGTTAAAAACTTTCCGTGAACTCAAAAAAAAAATCAAGGTTCACAGTTGAAAAAACAGTTTCACAATTGAAAATTTTTATAACTTTCCGTGAACCTAAAAAAAAATTAAGGTTCACAGTTGAAAAAAATGTTCACAATTAAAAAATTTTAAAAACTTTCCGTGAACAAAAAAAAATTAAGGTTCATAATTGAAAAGGTTAAAAACTTTTCGTGAACTAAAAAAAAATTAAGGTTTATAGTTGAAAAAAAAGGTTCACAATTGAAAATTTTTAAAATTTTCGTGAACCAAAATAAAAAATTAAGATTTACAGTTGAAAAAAAATGTTCACAATTAAAAAATTTTAAAAATTTTCGTGAACTCAAAAAAAATTAAGGTTCACGGTTGAAAAAGTTAAAAACTTTTCGTAAACCAAAAAAAAAAAAATTAAAGTTCACATTAAAATCCTTAAAAAAATTTCGCGAAAATATTTACAAAAAAATTTATGTGAAAAAAAATAAGGTTCACAATTAAAAAGGTTAAAAACTTTGTGTGAAGCAAAAAAAAAATGAAAGTTCATGACGATAATTTTATGTGAAACAAAAAAGTATATGGGTTCACAAAAAAATTATTCATATGTGAAACAAAAAAAATGAAAAAAATTGTGAATCAAAAAGTGTTTTCACCGTTTTTTTTATCCCCGACCCTTTTACATATATCTATATATATATGATTTAGATTAAATCAAGGGCTGAGATCTGTTTTCACCGTTTTTTTATCCCCTTGTTTTCACCGGAACCATCCCAATATATATATATATATATATATATATATATATATATATATATATATATATATATATATATATATATATAGGATTAGGATCAATGGAGAAGGATTTTATACTGGAGAAAGGGGAGAAACATTTCTGGCCATCAGATCTATGTTTCAATGGATGAGATTATTTAGGGGAAAAATTAATAATTAACAACTGATTGTAATATTTCAGGGGTAAAAATGACCATTTGCTTCACTCAAAAAAGGAAACAATTGACTTTATGCTTAATTTTTCTTAACCGTCCCACAAAATAGGGATGCAATTTGCTTTTAAAATTTTTTTAATTTAACAAAAATGATTTTTTTTTCCTTATAATTATGCATTCAGAAAGTTACGAATCAAGATTGTTGTGAACTTTAATGAATTTTTTAATTAGTGTTTCAAGAATCTAAATCACTTTTATTTTATTTTTATATTATTTTTTCGCATAATTCAATCCGATGAACTATTTTCGAAAAGTGTTTGACATGTTGAAAACACATAAGTAATTGCATGAATTTTGATGGGAAGTTTCAAATAATTCGATACCCATTTACTTTTTACTATTATAATGTAATAGACTTGCTGAACCACTTTAATAAACTTTATGAATCAGTGTTACATATTTTGTCGAATCAATATTATATACTTCCGAATCAAAATTTATAAATTTGTGAATCAGTGTTATAAAATATGCTACTATGATAATTTATGAATCGGTGAATCGTTATTGTGACAAACAATTGAAAATGTGAATCATTGTTGCATAATCAACTGAATCATCGTTGCATGATTAACTGAATCATCATGTGAACAACTAAAAAATATACTATTACACACAACTGAATCATAGTTATAATTTCTTGAATCAACGGCGTTATCAGAATATCTTTTCGTTTTCGCAAAACATGCGCTATGAATAGAGTATCTTTATGTTTAAAAAGAACAATACAAAATTTTATTAACTAAAATATGATATGAATCGTTAGTTTAATGTATAACATAATGATCGATGATCGACTTCGAATAAGCCGAAAGAAAACGTAGCAATGATTTGAATGAATTCTCTAACTAAAACTAATAACAAATTGGTGAAGAATATGAGGTATTTCGAGATTTGATTTGATTATATTACGTAAGACCATTCAAGAAACCCACTTGATGATTATAAAAGAAGCAAATTAGAATATCAATAAAATAAATTAGAAAAACTTCCTTGCAAGATGTCGATTATGAAGAAAAAGTAGCAGGTGAGTTTTTTAATGTGTAAATCTGAATTGGAGAGACAATTAATGATTGAGAAACATAATCAATGTATACATAAGCTTTTCCTCATCTGACGTGAAACTTCCATTCAAATTTAATTAGCCTAATTAATAAAAATAGAAAATGTCAATCCTACCCTTTATATGGTTAATAAAATTAATGGCTCAGATCATTTCTCTCATTTCTCCACCAAATTTTTCTTCTTTTTAGATCCTCCAACTATATATATATATATATATATATATATATATATATATATATATATATAATGAGAACCAACTAAAAGTTGAGAACTACTGGATTACATGTTTGTTCACATGTGATTAACTTCAATCATATGTGAACATTGATGTACATTTAATTGATAATAGAAAAAAGTCAAAAAAAAAATCCTAAAATTATATCGAAAAACACAAAAAACAAATATACGTTCACATGTGAACAAATAGGTAAAATGTGTTTTAAGACGTAATTTTAGGATTTTTTGACATTTTTTTCTTTCTCAATCTAACCTAAATCAATGTTCACATGTGAATGAAGTTAATCAGATGTGAACAAACACGTTATTTAGTAGTTCTCAAGGTTCTCAACTTTTAGTTGGTTCTCATTTGAACCTAACCCTATATATATATATATATATATATATATATATATATATATATATATATATATATATATATATTATAGTATAGTTTTTTTTGTGATATTAAATCATTTAACTATTTATAAAGCTCGTATAATGACAAAAACCAAGTATCTGCACATCAACGCAAGTCCCAACCTAACACAACAAACCCATTTTGACTCCCTCATCAAAATCGCCCATTTTAACCAAGCACCAAATGACACGTTATCTGACCCGTTCATTTTGCCACCTCTAAACACAAGGCATCAAAGCTTCATAAACAGTAAAAAAAAGCGTTTCATACAAATACAAACACTCCCATCTCATATTATAGAACTGTCAACTACATCAATAGGGATGATAAATTATTGTGCAGCCAAAATCTGTTCAATAATGCCTAGTAAATCTTCCATCTATTCTATAAGTACGAAAAAACCTGCCTTTGTGTAAACTCAATTAGAAACCAAAAAATTCTGTCGAATGTTGTAACAACGCATCAAGAGCACTAGGAGCAAACTTTCTTGCAAAAAGAAAGCAAACAGAAGTTGGCTGATTATTATAAATGCACGTTTGATCTTCAAGTATTTTCTTGAAAAACTTCTTCGTAATATCATTTTTCCCAAACGTAGCCGGATGTGCACCACCTCTTGACCAATCTACATAAGTAAGACTCCTATTTGCCAATAAATTCGGTGATTGAATTGTAAGCATCGTAGGAAAATAATGCTCGTCAACATAACATGCGGGTCTACAAAATTGCTCAAATTTGGGGTAAAATTTTGTATCTTTGATGATATCAAGTGCAAGATTTCTATTTGTTTCAAACCATTGAGACCCTTTTCGCCATTGACTGATGTTGACTTCTGGTAACATATTAGGATTATATCGACCTCTACCGTATGGGCCGAGCTCATCAACTGCACCCATGAAGCTAAATCTGGATCTTGATATGTAACGATAAATAATGCTGAAATTGTGAAGAGGTATGCATGCTTCTGATAAAAGTACAAACCACTCGTTCGAGATGTCGAGTAATGCGTTTGCTAAAAGTCTTCTCTCGGCATCACACATACTCATTCTTCCCCATTCCACCATCTACATAGAATCAAGTAAAAGTGAGTTTAATTTCTTTATACAAAACCTCTATTCAGAAAATGCATAAGTAAAATAAAAGTCATGGTCAAACCTAATAGAGTTGAAAAGACGGGCGGGTTAGGTCAAAGGGGGTTCAGGTAGAAATCAGTCTGTTATTTAGTAATTATTAGTACTGGTCGGATTGGGTTGAACTGCAAACACCTTTTGTCAATAGATAAAATAGATAACTTAATGTGTTAGCTTTAATTACCAAAAAAAAAAAAAAAAAAATTAATAATAAAAAAAAATGTTTTTTATCACATTAATAATCTAAATATTGAGGTAAAAAAAAACGATTTAGTAGGTTATATGTGTAGAAGATAGACATTGGGCGACTTTCAAACCATTCCCATTTTCACTATCTTTTTATTTGAGCCATTAGAATTATAACACAGCCTATATTGATGCAATCATAAGTAAATGGGTCAGATTTGCTACCTCTAAAAAAAAGTGTGGTTACCAACTATGATTTCTGCAACAGCAAAAATGACTAAACGAGGCAAGATATAACAAAAAAGATAATAAAACACTATACTTGTAGGTGTCTGTGACTGTGACGTATTGAAAATGTGCATTTTCGCTTCAAAGGAAATTTATAAGTATTCCTTTCGAATTTGCTAATGTTAGTAATTATGTGTATATGGTTGATCCTTTTATTTTCATTTTTCCATGGCCAATCAGGATCCATTACTAATGACAGTTAAAATAGCATGTACTTTAAACGAATTATTAACACCAATAATGACAAGTTACATATTGTTACTCATGTGATTCACAAACTTTCCTTAGTGGCCAAAAGAAAAGAAATCAAGCATACTAAACCATATCTCATAAATCCTATCTATAAAGCTATATAGACCAGTCGGTTTGGGCCACAAGGGATATAGTTTTTTTTTTTCTTTTTTTCAAGATTCACCATAAGGAGCCATATAACTTCATACCTACAAGATTCTTGAATTTACTCTTTCACTCTCAATGCATAGATCTTGTGTTATATTATAAATTAATAAATAATGAAACGACTCATTTCACGTTATCATTAAAATTAACCTCTGACACATTTACGTATAAAGACCAAAAATTAAATTAAGATTAAAAGCAACATAATTACTTATTAACTATACTCTATTCAGTCCTGTTTTTGGTCTTTTTATCAGCCGAAATGTTACACTTCTATTATGTGCCATCTAGTGTCAAATTAAATATTATAAAGAAGAAAGCCAGCTTCAAGTTACATCCATTATATACGGACGACCGAAACACATATGATATGATTTTCAACACATGAAAACAAATATGTGAACTTATGATAGAATGCACGTTTCTATATTCATTTGACCCGTTACAGTTTTCAGTCTTGTTATTGTAAGTTCATAAGAAATCACGAACGGCTTAGACATATGACCTGTTCAGCTGTTCTTGTCTAAAGTCTTCTTATCATAATTTCGTAAGAATTCATGCACGGCTTAAAGTCAAACAATAAAATCTGTAATCTCATATCTCATACAACAACAAAAGAACATAAATAATGTAAGAAATAACATAAAAAGATAAATACTCACCTGACAAGGTATCTGCTTCCCATAAAAGACCGAAGACGTCGGAAAGCTAGGAGTATAATGAGGCAATGAATGAACATAAATCGAATAAAGTCCTTCATTCCCATCAAAAAACTTCTCCCACAATGGTGACATTGGCAATGGCCCTCTTGTTAAAAACATAAACGCAATCTTTCGTATTCTTTTAAACGGGTACTCTTTAATTTGAGGAACAAATGATGCTCTCCATAACAATTCACTATCATTCATACTATGTATATAATTAGATGGAGGTCTTATCAAGTTCTGTAAACTAATAGGCTCTTGAAAACAAGGTTGTGTTCCTGAAACAATATTCCTTATTCCCAAATTCCGGTTCATTCGTATACTAATAATCGAAAGAACAATGCCTACACCTAAAAGACACAACATAAATCTAAGCAATTTAAATGGAAAAACCCTTGATTGATTAGTTCTAATCGAGTTTGTTGTAGGATCTTTGCCTTCTTCCATTGTTACTAACCTTGACTGCATAAATCAGGGGAGAAAAAACCAAGATTTATTCTCAGAGACAATTTCACAAACACCTGGTCTGCAGATTGCGATTATGTAAAGTTTTCATGCTCAAAGATTGGATCTTTTTGGAAAGAAATCTATACCCATATCATGAAAATGAAACCCCACGTGAGATTTCTGAAAGAAAATTGAAAAAAGGAAGGATTTTTATTTGTTTAAGTACAAAGATCAAAGGTGATTCTGTTAGGGCAGTGTGTGTGATTGAAAGAAACAGGAGTTTGGGAGTGTTTTTTGTAGTGTTGGAGATGCGTGTTGGTGAACGTGCAAGGTGGGATGATAAAAACTAAAAAGACGACAAACAACAAAAAGAATTTAGTGGAAGATATTTTTAATGAATGCTTTATTATGTTGTGATGAAATCATCGAGTAAGATGCAATAATTTGTCTTAAGTAGGTATAGAGTTTAAAAATCCATTTTTAGAGTAAATTACGTTGCCAGTCCCTGTGGTTGTCCCCATATTACGGCCCAGTCCCTGGGTCGGGTATTGTGTAAATCCCGTCCCTTAACCCGGTTCTTTGTTTCACCGCAAGTCCTCCGTTAACATGAGTCGAAATGAAAAGACTAAAATACCCCTAAACTACCTTTTTAGTTTATTTATTATGTTTATTTTTCATTGTGCCACGTGTCCAAGTCAATTAGTCCATTTATTATTTATTTAAATAGAAAAAAGAAATAAAATGCCTTTTTGTTGGTTATCATCTCTCCAAACACGTCGCCCCTCTTTTAAGAAGGACGCAAATCGCCGGCCATCATCCACAGCGGCGACCACATCCTTCATGAAGATCCCACACCCTTGGCCACCATCGACCAAACAGAAACCTCTATAGCGTCTTCCAAGGAAAATTTCTACTCCGATTTCGGTGAAATCTCCGGCTTCATTTCGAATAGACAAACCGATCAGAGGTGAAATTGTAACAACCGGCAAATTAGGACTAGAAATAGTGCCTAATTCTTTGTTAATACATGTAATTAGTGCTGTGTTAGGCTAATTTATGTATCGGATTATATATTGATAAATATATACAACTTTGCGATTTGACTTAAATCGTACGCATCTTAAATAGAATGAAATTCTATTCGATTAATACGGACGTTGGTGAGCAAATGTTTATAAACTAAAATAACGCAATTATGACCTAAATGTTATTTTATAATAACGAATATTTATCTCGTATCACTCGATTAAAGTTACACTATTTAAAAACAAAAGTAATCAAACTTATTTAAACTAAATTGTATTTCGAACAGTTAAAGATTTAAAGAAATAATTTAAGTGAATTGTTTAACAACCCTCGTATTTTAAATGAATAAATAAACGTGTAAAAATAAATAATTTAACGTAAAACGACGGAGAAAACGAACACCGCACGGAGCCCAGCGCGTGGACTGAAAAATGGGGGCTTTTATCAAAACCCCCATCCACCTCCTTTCCTTCTCTCATTTATCACCAACTCACTCTCTCTCTTCTCCTCTTTTCTTTCTTTTCTCTCTCAAAAACCAAACAAACACCATCCACTTAAATCACCAAATAACACCACAAAACGAGCTCGGATCATCTCATCCATTTGGAAGAAAACGTTCACCGTCACACGATCTACATTCCTATCTTTTCGGATTTTCAATCCGACACTTTGTAAGTTTCCGACAAATCTCGACATCTCTCGTTTTTGATCATTTTTACTAGTTTATGGTTTAAATAGGCTTATTATGTCCATTTTTGGGTTGGGTAAAAGATTTGGACCCAACGGAAACCGGGAAACTCGTTTTCGACTAAATTTCCGGCCATCAGACCGCTACGTCGCACCTGGCCAGGGGCTTCTGCGACGTCGCGACCTACGTTGCACAAAAATCTCAACGTCGCACTAGCGACGCAGCCTATTACGTCGCATTAACTTGCGGATGTCGCACGTAGCGACGTAGACTTTAACGTCGCAAACCGAACTAGCGTCGCACTTAGCGACGCAACACCCTACGTCGCATTGAATTGCGAAGGCCGCATAATGCGACGCACACGCCCACGTCGCACCTTACGTCGCTTGCGACGTCGCACCCAACGTCGCATAAAACAGAACCCTGAAAACTCAGATTTTTACTAAGTGTCGGAACCAGAATTTTACCACCTAATTTTACTCCAAATCCAGATTTCGGATGCGTTTTCACTAAAGGAAAGTAGTAGAAATAAAAATTTTCCAAGCTGACCTGGCAGCTCGACCCCAGCCAGGGGCTCTGCCCCTTGGACCCCGCCAGGGACTGCCGCCCCTTGGACCCCGCTACCAGGGGCGCTGCCCCCGGACCCCCGTCATTAGATGTCGTAAATACTTTTCACACTAAGTGTCGAACACTTACAAATAACGAAACCGGATTCAACGATACATATAATGATAACACTTTGAATCATTATTACAAACCGTCACCAATGGGCCATACTTGTTTTCAAACTACAAACGGATTACTAAACAAATACTTGGACATAACGAGTTGTGTAGACAACTAGCCTAGATGGTCTTGCGAGACATCTACTTACTTAACTTTATATGTATAGGCATTTAAAGGTTACGGGTTCGGAGAACCTACACGCTACTTACAGTTTTCAACTGCTTACTACTAGGCTCAGGTGAGTCTTACGGCCCCACTTTTACTGTTTTATCTTATTGGGGGAGATACATGCTACTTATTTTTCCTGAACACAAGTACTAAACTGATTTCTATACCAAACGGAATTGCATGAGTTAATTACTAATTACTGAAGTCTCTCCATCATATATCGTTAGTTATGGACTTAAGCGCGAACAGTAGTTAATGGATCCATTAGGGAAATGACCCTCCCTGCCCGGGGTAGTAGCGCTACCACGTACTGATTTACACGTAGAAACGGGTGACTAATTATTTCGTTACTTATGCTTGCTCAATTACGAGCATGTCACGGGAGCAACTGATTAATTACGGGTTAAGCTTCGATTATGAGCCTCATGGCAACGGTATAACTTAATTACTTTACTTTTGCTGGATTTGCAAATACTTGATATACGCCTGCTGGCACTACTGATGAAATCTTGTGTTCAAACTGATTATTTACTGATAAACCTGTGAGATTCACCAACCTTTTGGTTGACCATTTTTATCATGTATTCTCAGGTACACTTACGGAGTAGGATCACTCCAGGATCACTAGCTAGAGTCGCATGATTTCCAAACTGCATTTAACGGAGATTCTTTGGCATTATCTTTTGTAGCTATGGTTATGTAATAGAATCTCCCGCCACATACGCGGACTCTAGGCTTACATATTTTTGTAAAGAAAACTATATGTTTTCAAACGATTAATTTATGGAATGTAACTATTTTACAAAACGTCTCATTTAGAGGTCGTTTGCTGTATATCTTGTGCTTTGTATATTGATTAGTAACACCCAAGTATGCTTCCGCAAATCACTAAATTTGAGGGTGTTACAGAAATAATGACAAACATCATCGTAAATTTCGATTGATTATGTTCATCATCCAATCGCTTCAATGGAGATATCGGCTGCCGTGTATTCTGAACATTAACCATCATCGCCGCTGCCGCCAATGACGGTGAAGATGACGCATGTGGATGAAGTTCGTAATACGTGCGCTTTAACGGCGGAACTAGCTGGAGAGGAGGCGGAACGGTGACGATCACCGGAGATGATGTTACACGTTAACCGATCAGAGTCTTGCTCGACTTTGCGATCAGAAAAGACGACCGTCGACCGATTGTTGCTTTGGATACGGAAGGTTGTAGTGTTGGAGGGAGAAGATGACCTGCGTCTTTGGTAACGATGGAAGCTGTGGCTGTGGCTATGGTGGAGGTGATGTGCGTTGAAGATGATGAAATAAAGTGTGAAACTTAAAATTCAAAAAAGAAGGAGATGACTGATTAATCTCTGTAAATGTAAATTGTGTTTTTTATTTACCCTTTTTAATTTTATTTTGACTTAGTTTAA
This sequence comes from Helichrysum umbraculigerum, assembly GCA_949592205.1. NCBI lineage: Eukaryota > Viridiplantae > Streptophyta > Magnoliopsida > Asterales > Asteraceae > Helichrysum > Helichrysum umbraculigerum. The sequence goes on from CATIUR010000003.1 coordinate 5,399,573, forward strand.
TAAAATAAAATCTGAAATACAATCAAAAAATAATAAAAGACTATTTTACCCTTTACTTATTTAGAGGAGGGACTTGCGATGAAACAAATAACCGGGTCAAGGGATGAGATTCACACAATACCCGACCCAGAGATTGGGCCCGTAATATAGGGACAACCACAGGGACCAGCAATGTAATTTACTCGCACGATTAAACTATAAATAGCAAATTGCATGGACCATCCCTGTATTTTGTCAAAAATGCATGAGTCATCCCTCAAAAGAATAAATAGCAATGGACATCCTCATGTTTGTTATTTCGATCCATTGTAGTCCTTTTAGACCTTAAATGACAAACATACCCTTATTAATATTTATCTTAATTAAATCCAATTTTTTCAATTTATCTATTATTTTTTCTTATAAACATCATTATCGTCGAGAAAACAACACAGCAACAATGAGATCACATCGACAAACCAACATCATCACATAACATCTTCTTCCTTCGCTTACCATTTTAAATACATTAAACAAACCTTGCGTCATCGTCCTTAACTGCGAGATCTTCCGCGACGGGATCTACGGTTGACGGGTTTTGCATGATTTGAAAATTCGCAGGTTGTCAGAAATACATACAGGTAGTAGAGGACTAGAGGTCGTCGGGATCGAGGTATAGGCCGTCGGACGTTATCACCTGGTTATGTTTCTTCTCCGTCACGATCTCCGAATGTTTCCAATTTTGTACATTGTCGCTGCCGTTGACGGAGGTTCGTATTGATATTAACAGAAAATTGCAGCTGATTATAACAGACCTGGCCTCCATTTTGGTGGTTGTAATTTTCATTCGTCGGTGAAACTAAAACAGCAAATCCGGTGATGTTGTCGTTGCCAGAATCGTGACCTGCAAAACATGTGGAACAGATGAAATTGAAATGGGTGGTGATAAAAGGTCAATGGCAGCATAAGGGTAAAGACTAAATTGATTGAAAACATCAAATTTGGATTTTGCATTTCAATAAGAAAAATGCAATTGACTAATAATAAATATTAAAAAAAATGGTTTTGAATTATGAATACAAGATTAAGGGTATATTTGTCATTTCAAGTATAGAAGGACGTTAATTGATCAAAAACAGAGAACACGAGGATGTCTAGTGCTATTTAGTTTTGTTGGGGATGATTTGTGCATTTTTGACAAAACACAAGGATGATCCGTGCAATTTGCTCAACTATAAACTCTATACTATTTAGTTGATAAAAAATGGATTTTTTTTAGCAAAGCCTTTAGAGCACGAGAAGTAGTGACGCTGTATGTAATTTGAACTCTTTCTTGTTTAGGTTTCGCTTTACAGTGTTCTCGCGAGAACACCAATGTATAAAAGGAGTGAAGGATATTGAGTTTACAGTGTTATCAACAAGTATTTTTTATTTTATAAATTAATGTGTGTGTTGTGTGTGGGATCACAAAAAAAAAAAAAAAAAAAAAAAAAAAAAAAAAAGGTGAAAGCAGCATCTTATACTAGACGTTGTTGACGAGGACACTGTTGAAGACATTGTAGGGGGAGTGGGAGAACGCTATTTTTCTATCCCACTCCGTATGCTCTTGGACTCTATACTTAAGATCACAAGAAGTGGTGACACTGTCACCACAGTGTTCAGGACAGTGTTCTGAAGAATGTTATGAGTGAGGATTCTGTGATGTGGTGACAGTGTTCTGGATTTTTTTATTATTTGTTTTATTTGTTGATTTAATGTTATAAAATGTATAAATTAATATTTAAAAACATATAAATCAAATTAAAACACATTTAATTCATTAAAAACAAATAATACCAGTTACAAGTCCTAAAAATTAAAATACATAATTTAAAGACATAATTTAATCAATCCTAAAAATTAAAAATGCAATACAAGTAAAATCATTCATCTTCATCTTCATCTCCCATTCCCGATCCTGAAGCGTGCGCTTCATTCCACCTTTGTTCACGATACCTCCAAAGATGCTCCACAAGGTCGGCTCGAAGTCCCTCGTGCGTCTCCCGACCACGTAGTTCCTTTGTTTTCCTCTCGTACGTGTTACACCTCTCGTGCCAAGTACTTTGTATGTTCCCAACAGGTACATAATATTCTTCATTCTCGGCAATGTTGAAATCATTGTCTTCAATTATCATGTTATGCAGTATAATACAAGTATACATGATTCGTTTTATAGCATTTACTTGATAAGATCTTGCCGGTTGTTGTAGTATATGCCATCTTCCGTGTAAAACACCGAAAGTCCGCTCAATATCCTTTTGGGCGGCCGATTGTTTCCTACTGAAATAAACTCTCTTGTGATCAATCTCGCTTGAAAATACCTTCACAAACGCTGCCCATGACGGGTATATCCCATCAGCAAGATAGTACCCTCTATCATAATCCATATCGGCCACTGTATATGGAACTTGGGAAGCAGTGTCATTTAGAAAATTCCTAAACAATGGAGACGTATTAAGAACATTTAAGTCATTGTGTCGCACCCCCAAATTATGAAGCGGAAGCGATCCGGGTCGGGGCGCGACTAATCAATGATCATAGCACATAAGATATAATGAACGACTCTATATGCGTCGTTTTACAACTTGTATTGATAAAATCAAAGTTTACATCAAAAATATAGTTACATTAGCTCGGTTGAAATTGAGAGATTTAAGTACATAATTAATCTATTACAAAATATAATAATGCAGCTAAATCTCTGATTGTTTGCATGCTGACTCGAGCTAATTGATCCTGATTGAGCAGTCCAACCTACTGCTGGTTACCTGTGATACATGCTAAAATGGATCAGCGAAACGCTGGTGAGCTCACAGGTTTGTATGTCAACACATAATTGTATGAACCGCAATATTTATAATTGAATTTAAAGTGCAATTAAGCAAAATAAAAGTTATACAGCCATGAGCACATAGTCTGAGCTTAACTTGAGTTGTCAGGTCCAATTAAGGAAACCCAACTGAGGTTGCCTCCTACGAGTGCCTAATCTACACTCGTCTTCCCAAATGCTAATACGTCCGTTTGACCAGTTAGTGCGTGCTAACCCGGACGAGGATTGTCAATCCTATATGATATCATATACTAACATTCACGCTACTACGTATTACCAGACTATGCTATGGAGGACTTTAAATTGATTAGTTGAAGTAACTCATGTAGTATTTGATTTGGTTTGTACTTGCGTTCAACTTGTAAAATAAACGAGCAATGTAATCACACCCCTTGATTGAAAAGCAGTAAAATAGGGGCCATGAGACTCACCTGAGCCTTGAGTGTTTATCAAAATAACTTGAATTGATTAGCTGTGAATTGATGTCCGAAGACTTGTAACCTAAGGGCATCCAATACGCGCGATGGTTATTAATTGAATATGTATCTTAAAAGACTACCTTTTGTAGTTGTTCGTTCAACTATAATGTCCAAATTATCCCCATTTGGTTGATTGACTTGTCCAAATTACTACGATTTGGTTGATTAACTTGAGTTTAGAAAGGGTGTACGGCCCGTTGATGATTGTTTGTAATAATAATTTTCAACATTATTATTTTGATTTTGAAGTGTTGTACTTAAAAAGTGTTTACAAACTTTTAGGTGACGGGGGTCCGGGGGCAGCGCCCCTGGTTAGCGGGGTTCCAGGGGTGGCAACCCCTGGCGGGGTCCAAGGGGCTGGCCCCTGGTTGGGGTCGAGATGCCAAGTCAGCTTGAAAAATTTTTATTTCTACTAAATTGCTTTGGTGAAAAACGCATCTGGACTTGAATTTGAGTGAAATCAAGTGATAAAATTTAGGTCTCGACACTTAGTAAAAATGAGTTGCAAACATTCTGTTTTTAGCGTCACTTATAGCGACACTTAGGGCTTGGGCGACACTCAGGAAGTGTCGCATGAAATGACGGATTCTGATTAATGGCGTCACTTGTGCAAGTGACGCATAGAGGGCGACACTTAAGGAAGTGTCGGTTGTAAGTGTCGGTATAAAGGTCATGAGTCACTAAGGTTAGTGACGGATGAAATCTGTTCTCGATTATAGGCATCACTTAAACAAGTGACGCTATAAGTGTCGGTTTATAGTGACAGGTATTGAATTTACGACACTTAGGCAAGTGTAGGGAAAAAGGGGTTTTATGCGGCACTTAGGCAAGTGACACAAAATTAGGGCTTTTAGCGACACTCAGTGCGTCACTTAAGTGACGCACGAAGTGACGCTATACTGTAGTCGTCGTTGCGACACTTAAAGCTGTTGACAGATTTTTGAGCCAAAAACGAGTTTTCCGGCCATAGTTTGGTCCGATCCTTTTACCCAACCCATATATGGACATTTTAAGCTTATATAAACAACAAACATGTAAAAATGAGTGAAATCGAAGAGTTTCAATTTTTTGTCGAAAACTTACAAAGTGTCGAAATGAAATTCCGAAAAGATAGAGTTGTAGATCGTTGCGTGGTGGTTGTTTTTCTCCAAAGAGCTTCGAGATTTCGGCGGCGTTTGGTGGTGTAAATTGATGATTTTTGATGATGGTGGTGATGGAGGTTTTGAGAGAAAAGAAAGTGAGGAGAGAGAGAAAGAAAATGAGAATGAGAAAAAAAGGAGGTGGAATGGGGGGTTTAAGCCTCCCATTTCCAGTCTTCACCTCCGCGCTCCGCTTGGTGTTCGTTTTCCCGATTGTTTAAACGTTACATAATTATTTAATTACTTTTAAATATGCGTTTTAAAATATGAATAATTCCCGATAATTTGGTTGAAGTATTTTGTAAAATACTTTATACTTGAGTTATAGAATATAACTTATTCTTGTTTTAAATTGTTTGCGCCTTTAATGCATTTAATATTTTAATCGCGTAGTCTTTGTTTGTACGATACGAAATGAATACGAAATATTATAAAATAATGTTTTGGATATAATTGTGTCATTAAATAATATCGTATTATTTAATAAAGTTGTTCTCACCAACGTCCGTATTAATTGAACCGAGTTACATTCGATTTGAAACTTGTACGATTTAATCAAATCGCATACTTGTATAAATTCAACAATATATATATATATATTGATACATTAATTAGCCTAACACAGAACTAATTACATGTATTACACTTGATTAGGCCCTAATTAATAGTCCTAATTTGACGGGTGTCACACATTGTTGGAACCCGCAACCCCAAAGTAAGCATGCCATATCCACATGTCGTACGAGGTGACAGCTTCAAGCATAATCGTTGGATACCCATGATCTCCTAATGTGTATTGCCCTTTCCATGCATTTGGACATTGTGTCCAAGCCTAATGCATACAATCTATGCTACCAAGCATTTCGGGAAAACCATGAAGCTCGTGATGTTTATCATACAAACGATGTATGTCTTCATTTGTTGGTTCTCTCATGTACACATTTAAATATAAATCGATGACGCACCTTGTGAAATTTTGTAAAGTTTCACGAGAAGTTCTTTCTGACATTTGCAAGTATTCGTCCAAGGCATCCGGAGATGTACCGTATGCCAATTGACGAATTGCAGAAGTGACTTTTTGAAGATAAGTAATACCCGGTACGCCACGGCAATCAGGTTGTTAACGAAACGACAAAAAATAGTCGGGAAGTGGTTCAACGGAGTAAGAGCTAATATCCTCACAAAAATTGCAGAATAAACGACGACTCATTCGAAATCGACGTTTGAAATATTCGTGAGGATATTTCGCCTTTTCGACAAAATAATCGTTTAGTAACGTTTGCTCCGCGGTTACTCGATCACGAGGTATGAAACGACGTGAACGAGCCGTGGAACTTTCGGCATCTTGTTGATCATTACGATATTTACGAGCAAGCAAAAGAAGTTTGTACGTGGTTTCGTCATCGGAGGATGAATCGGATGACATTTTTAGAGTGCAAAATGTATGTGAATTTTTGGAGAGTTTTTGAGAGTGTTTTGATTGTTTTGAATTGTTTGAAGTGTTTGAGAGGTAGGGTATTTATGTAATTTCAGTTTTCATAAGCTATAAGCTAGTAGCTTATGGTTTTGGAGCTTATGGAAACCATAACCTACTTAAAATTTTGGTTGCCAAACGGAGCTTATGAAAACAACCATAAGCTACAAGCTTCCATAAGCTCCTACAAGCTAAGCGCCAAACACACCCATATCTTAATTTCCGTCAACTAATGTGTGTAAATGACACACGTATGAACCTGTCACGAGTGACCATTTGCCCGTTTTTGGAAACTGACCCGTTGGGTCGAGTTGACTTTGATTTACACAACTTATTTGACTTTTATTATAATATGGACATTTTTCCAAGCTTTTTTTAGAAAGTATTGTTGAAAACAATTACGGGTGTAAGTGTAACAAGTTAATATGTGTATGTATACGTATGTCTGAGGTACGATCAATCAGTCACTATGACCTACAGTTTTAGGGAAGTTTTCTTAAAAGTAAACCGCGGGCTAACCTATGGCTCCACCAAATCCCAAGGTCAGTTTTTTTTTTGAGCCGATTTGAAAATGGACTTATGGATACAAATTCACAGTTTAATCGGCCATTTTGATCATTCAACTTGCAATTTTCCTTTGTTAGTTGATAATTAAGTGTCTCTTTTTATGGGCTCACGCTTCATCCAAAAGTAAGGTTATTGGGTCTCACGCTTCATCCAAATGCAAGGCAATGCAAAAATAATATAAATTGCAATATATGTGTATATGGAAGTTTAAATAATTGGTCAAAATGGGTAGTTCTTGGCAGATTAGATTGCATGGAGCTAGTGTTGCAAATGAACCTTATTATTAAGTACATGGAATCTTCAAAGCAACAAAATATGACCTTTCAGTATGTATACAAATTAGATGAAGAAGACAGGTTAGAAACTTCTTTTGATGTCATCCTCAAAGTTATGAATGGTATGAAAATTATATGGTGATATAGTTGTTTTTGATACCACCTACAAACTAAATGCCTATGACATGCCTTGTGCACTTTTTGTTGGAATCAATAATTATGGAACGACTGTGTTGTTTGGAAGTGCACTTCTTAGGAACGAGACCACATACACATTTAGGTGGTTGATGAATGTATGAGTTTTAGTATATATATTTATATTTATTTTTTACGTTATGTTTTATCACTAACTTCATTTTTTATATGCATACCTTTGTAACTACCACCAAAAAACCATAAAAAACAATCATTGAGATTAAGATAAGTGGATGTCTTGGTTTTCTGCACTTCTGATACCGAGTACCAAAACAGGTGTCATGATAGGGTTAAATATTTGTAAATATATATACTTATGCTTTAGATTTTTTTAATGTGTACAACACTAAATTAACCGCCATTGTATGACGAAACTATTAATTTTGACCATTGTAAATGAGACGAGTTATAGCAGGTCAAGTGTTTATTTGTAACCGGTTACTTATTTTCATTTGTAGTTTACTTCCACGTGTATACTAGAAAAACACAACATAAAAAGAAAACAAATTAAACTTTAAAAATAAAATACTGTAACAAATTCTTTTAACTTGCCTATACCCCCACCGGCCCCCACCCATCACCAATCTTACATTTAACCGAATTGTTATCTAGATGATGATGAGTTTTTATTTTAGTTTACGTATTAAATGATCGTCAACGAATAAAAGTAAAAAAGTATAAAATTCATATGAGGTGAAACAAATTCCGGTAAATACTATGGGTTAATCTAACAGTTTTGGAAAATGATGTATATAGTGATACGATTTTTTTATTTTTTATTTATCGATAATATTATTCAATCACCGTCGACTCTATTATTAATCAACATCAAAAGACTTAATTCATTATGGTCGTTAGGATTTAGGAGCCTATTATCTTTTTAAATATATAATATATATCTCTTAACGTCGTATTTGGTTTGTCGAATGTTTTTAATGAAATCGAAATTTATCAAAGGATTTGAAATTCCAAAGAATTTGAAATTATTTCAGCGAAAGAATTTGATGATTTTCAAACAAATTAATTTCAAACACCATTGTACAATGGAATTGACATAACCTAAAGTCAAGTCGTTAACCACCTCAATTTGTATGTTTAGTTTCAAATAGGATTCTTTCATGGGTAGAACCTCAACCAAGTTAGGACAATCGAATTATTGTGGGATTTTGTATTTGTATTCTCTACAACAAAAGTTGAAGATTCCATTTATATATGTATGTTATTTTGCCAAAAAATAATAATATTGAAATTAAGTAGTAAAGTATGGAAAATGATTAATAGGTCTAAATTTACATAATTAATTATAGATATAAATATATGATTGGTTGATTTGAAAAATTAATCGAATAAAATTAAGAGTGAGAACATTTTTTTTAGGGCTACTTGGTTAAAATTATACAACTAAAAGTTTGAAAATAATAAAAACCCCTTATCTTTACCTTCAAAGGGTTTATTATAGAAACCCTATCTTTTTCCGGTGAAGTTCCGGCCTTCAATCAATGGCAGCCATTATGCCAAACTTCAGTCTCCGGCAACTTCAACAGCTACACAAATTCCGCTCAAATTTTCCGGCACCGTTACGCCGTCACCGTTCATCTTCTTCCTTAGCCATTACGTCTTTAAATATAAATGATTCAGATAACCCTAATTTAAACACAATCACATTATCAACCACAATTGAAGAACAAGAATCAAATATTAATAATACGAATAAGAATAAAAAAGCTAAGGCGTTTTTCCCTAAACGTGGTGAGACATTAGAACTTGTATGTGAATCATTAGGGTTTAAAGGAAAAGGTTTGTGTAAAGTTGAAGAAACTGGTTATGTTGTTATGTGTGATCGTGCCCTTCCTGGTGAACGCTTTATCGGTCGAGTTACCCGAAAAAAGAATAATTACTCTGAGGTTCGTTATATAGATATGTATGCACTATGTATATTTAACTTTGTTAGAATGTTGTAGATGATATTAAACTGATGCTGTGGTACTGGGTATTGATATTGTTAAACGGTGTTTACGTTATGTAAGTGATTGTTAGGGAGTACGTTTTGGATACTAGGTGTTTGATAAAATGCTGCAGAGAAAGTTGAACTTAAAAGGCTGTAGGTGTTTGATAGGATTTGTCTTAATGGTTTATAGGCGGTTGTTTGGATATGCCTTTTGCAACTTGTTAATCACCTGTTAGCTACTTTAACTCACTTAAATGATCAATTCCCATATATTACATTTGTTAAAAGAACGAAAACACATCTAAACTTTATTACTGCGTGTTTTACTGCACCTAGTTATAGGATCATGATTTTTAATCTAATAACTTTCAGAGAGCACATCCAGACACGTGTGGAAATGAAGAAAGTTGATTATGAAAAATGCATGGATAGTTGAGTTAAGTGTAGCGTTTGTTTATGTGCTTATAATATTGATGTTGTATGGCCTTGTTAGAATTGCAGGTTACTAAAGTGAAGACACTAAGTCCTCATACGGATATTGTGGAAGCACCGTGTGAATATTCTTCACATTGTGGAGGTTGTAGGACGCAGAACCTATTATATGAGGCTCAGGTCAGAGCTAAGGAAGAACAAGTTAAAGACTTAGTGGTACATGTTGGAAAGTTTTCGTTCAGAGACCCAGAATTTGAGAATGTGATGAAGCCCATTGTTCCTTGTGATATGCAATTTCACTACAGAAACAAGGTCAGTAAAGACCAAAGCTGCTTGTCTCATGTGTTGATGTAATTATGTCTGCGTCATGTGTGTTGCTTACTTGCTTCAAATATACATTATCCAAAGACTGCTTTCTGACTTTAAACACACTCACACGTGTGGTAATATCATTGATAAGCAACACAATCAAATCCAATAGGGCAACATATTAGAATTATTTCATGAGCAAGTTGATAAAGCGTAGTATATTTGATGTATTTTCTACTGCTTCAGTTCTGGAGCTATATAAAAACCTAAGGGTTGAAATTTCAACACATCTACTATTAACTGGGTCGATTCAGGTAATGCCTTAATGTATCTACAAGTCACATTTTCCTACCAGTTTTATGTATCACTGATTCACTTGGGACAAAATAATCAATCCCACATACTAGTTTGCATCATAGTGTATTCAGATGTGTAATAATATCTCTTCTGTTGAATAATATTTATACGAGCAAGAAATTTTATGTTAAGTTCCCTTGTCGCATGGAAGAGATATTGAAGGATGTTTTCTTTACTATATAGATGGAATTTTCATTTGGTCCCAAAAGATGGCTGCCCAAAGAACAATTGATTGATAAAAGTCAAGATGCTAATGTCTATTCTCTGGGATTACATGCTCCTGGTTTATTTGACAAGGTGTTAAATGTTGACAAGTGCTTTTTACAAAGTGAACCAGCAAATAAGGTAATGAAACTTTTGTCTATAGTTGCTACTGGATAGTTCAATATTCGTCCTTGGTATGGCGTCATTTTTTAGGATACTTTCTATTTTAAGTTGCATTTCTGATGTATAGGTTCTTGCAGCCGTTCAAGATTGTTGGAGGAATCCAGAACTAGGATTATCACCATATGATTGCCATTCACATGATGGATTTTTGAAGCACCTGACGATAAGAAGTGGAAGGTACTACTATTGGTTCATTTTCTAGTAAATGACGACCACAGTATTTTCCTATCGATATTACCTCACGATTTGAGTTAGGCTAATTGTGATATGGCCATAAATGCATGCACCAACCTTTACTGCTCCGGTGCTCCCCTATGATTATGTTTCATACTTTTATAGAATTCATGTTTGTGATTATTTTCACTAGCAGATATAGTTTACTATGCAATTGTCTTTTCAGAGCTCAGCTAAACTGAAGAGATCTTATGTTGGACCAGAAATCTATTGTTAACTCTATTTGATATCTTCTTATAACAGTTTTTTTCTCTCCACCTTTTGCATACATCACTGTTGAAGATTATCCTAATATATTTTCAATTACAATTCTGATATTTTTTCTAGAGATGTCGAGACTAGGCTCCCTCAGCTTATGGTTAATTTTGTGACCTCATCCTACAAGCCAGAGCTGTTAAAACCCCTTGTTGATAGACTTGCAGTTTTTCCAGAAGTGGTATGTAACATCTATACATAGTTTGATGTTGGTTCCCTTTAAGGTTCTGCTTGATACGTTCATTACATATCTGGTATCTGATGCCCACTAAAGGTGACAGAATAGGTGGATCAGGTGAGTTGGTTAATAGGTGAAAACATGTGATATATAATCCGGGTTAACCCAAAACATTTTTTGTCTAATTTTTAGAACCTATCTGCCTGATTGATATACAGTAATTTGGTATATTCTAAAGTAACTAGCACGTCTGTTTCTGATATACTCTGAAATTTACTTTTTTCTTGGTCGTGTTCATGGTGACAACAGAGCAACTTATCTCTGTCTTACTTTCACAAAGTTAATATTATAGAAGGATTGGGAATCATAGCACGCTCATTTTCTAGTAGCTTTAAAAAGTCATCGACCTATAAAAATATCTGTTCCTGCATATTGTCCACGAGTGAAGTGTTACTTAGTAATAGGATTCTCGTCTGTTTCGTCAAGTTGATTCTAATGGTGGACAGGTGAGCATAATGAACAATATAAATACTTCTGTTGGCAACACGTCTGTTGGAGAGGAGGAGTACACATTATATGGGAAAGCTACCATCACCGAGATCTTAAGAGGATTAGCATTCGAAATTTCTGCAAATTCTTTCTTTCAGACAAATGCGCACCAGGTATGTATCAAAATGGAAATTTCTACATATATTAATTGAGGGCAGGGATTTACTGTTCACGAAGAAGTTTTATCTCTTGTAACCGTTTGCTCTTTCATGTTCTGCATTTAACCAATAAGGTTTAAACTGGCGCCGAAATTCTTGACTTTGATAATGTACTGATCCAATTTAATGAGGACATGCTACAACCCGTTGGGCCCATTAGCTGTGTTTGGAGCAAAAAAGTTGACGATATATATATATATATATATATATATATATACATAAATCTTTCTTTAATCCCAATAAAAACAAGGGTTCCATGGTTGGATACTCTATTTAAAAAATTTTCAAACAAGGTTCATGGCTGTACAATTTCATTACTTAACTTTTTTTTTTTTTCCTTTCTTCACTGTCATAGGCTGTTAGATACTGTATTTAAGAGCATTTATAGTAACATCTCAATTTAAACAAGATTTGGTTAGCTAAAATTCTTAGAATTGTCTGAAACTTTTTGCATGCATCAATAATGCTACCTTAGGCATCACATTAGTTAATTTATAAATAATAAAGACTAATAAATTAATGCATTAAAAACATCTTTAAAAATGTGGATGCCATTTTCCTTCAACTTTATCACTTTTATGACGATCGCTTACAGATGTCTATGTCTATAGATGCTAGCAACACATGAACGCAACGAAGTGCGGTTTCGTAACCCTTGTTAAATTCACTGCAAGCCGTTTAATTCGTTTTATTATCTTACATGATACTTCCCTCAATGGTGACTACAATAACTATTGGTGGCAAAATGGCAGATCAGGAGGGTTGGATAATGTCGATATGGTTTGGGTTATTGGTAGATTTCTAAGACAAATCACAATGTTTGGCTCGTGTTGGGTTCTTGGGTTGGGATCGTATAAATCAGTACTATCACTAGTATATAAAATATATACGGCTGCAAAAACAATTATTGAAATAACGATCCAGTCTATTGAATAAACCAATTTAGGAGGTTGCAAGCTCTCAAATATATTTCCCAAAGGTCGATATTTCGGCAACTGCAACCGGCCCATGTCAGACTGTTCCAGGCCTATCACCTGGGGTCTACGCACTTGTGTACATACTGGATAAATGTTGACTAATTTCCTTTCAGCTACATTTTTAGGTTTACTCATTTGATCAATTAAAGAGGTGGTCATTTCGACCCATCTACTTATAAAAGGGTAAATTTGTTAAATGAGTAAAATGGCCAAATAATAATAATAAGTAGCTTAAAGGAAATGGGTCAAAAGTCGCCTAATGTGTATTCCCAATGCAAAAACCCTCTTAAATCGTTTTATCTAAAAATACGAATGATAATTTTAATATACTTGACGCACTATTTATTTACAAAGAAATAATAGTATTTTGAACAGAAAGTGTCTCGGGTCACCTGACCTGACCCGCACAAAAATACCCGTTACAACCATTCCCATACTGTCTGCTCTACATTATGATATAATATGACTCACTCACTATCATGTAAACGGGTTGAAGTGCCCCCTCTAATGATGACCACACTGGTGCAGGCTGAGATTTTGTACAACCTAGTAGAAGATTGTGCTGGTCTGAAAGGAGATGGCTCAGAAATAGTTCTCGACCTATTTTGTGGGACAGGAACCATCGGCCTGACACTAGCTAAAAAGTACAATCACTTATATCTCTTGGTTTAAATCTATTGAACACCTCTGAATATTTTCTCTATTTAAATATCTATAAATACGTGATTTCAGGGTAAAACATGTTTATGGGTATGAAGTAGTTCCTGAAGCCATCGCCGATGCTCGTCGGAATGCTAAACTGAATGGGCTCCACAATGCCACATTTATCCAAGGGGATCTTAATAAAATTAGTGAAAGTTTTGGGAAGGATTATCCAAAACCAGACATTGTCATATCAGGTTGTTACTTGGCTTGCTAGTAGTTAATATTCATGCTACCATAGAATGTTCTCTTTCTATTAATGAATGTATTGATTGAGATGGTCAATAATAAAGTTTTCTCAATTAGTAAGTACTCCAGTGCCTGCCCCGATAGCTGACGGTAGAGGTGGAAAGATGGGCTGGTTGGGTAATGGATCCGTACTTATAAGTCTTCATGTGAAACATAAGATGTGCAATGGATATTAAACTAGAAAGGGGATGCAGTTTTCTTCTAGAGATGTTAGATAGCAATATCAGAAATATTTATAAATCAACTTTAAGTGCCCAAAAATAAACATGTCACATATTAACATGTTTGTCATCTGATCAAGTCACATATAACTTATGTTTAAATATATATGTCACATATAAGCAGAGGTGGCAGTTTTGACCGGTTTACCTTAAATGGGCCAGCTTTGGACCCTAGCTACACCGTGGTCTAATATTACAGCAGGATTCTATTCAAGATTTCTTGCTCTCCCTACCTCTGTTTTCTAACTTAATATTACGAAATTTGCCATATCTGTTTGCAGATCCCAATCGACCAGGCATGCATACTAACCTGATTAAATACTTGCTAAAGCTGAAGGCACCACGGATTGTCTATGTATCTTGTAACCCTGCCACATGTGCACGTGACCTTGATTATCTGTGTCATGGTTCGGTGAGTACCGATTTTGCAGTAAGTTTACAGTAGGCAATTATGACCCATTTACTTATGAATGGGTCAGTTCAGGATATCTTTTATCTCTACCGGGTCTAACGAGTCAAAAGTTTCCCAAAGTGTACGTATAATGCATAAAACCTTGTAAACCTTTCTTGTTTGAAAAACCTGATACGTAGTATCACTTTTGAAATAATATAATTTTCCTACTTATATTCTACAGTTTCAAATGTTATGATACATATAGTTCTTTCTACATATATTTTACACTGATAAATAGATTTTTTTGAAGTTGAAAAAGATAATGATTTATTCATTTTATTTATTTATTATTATTTTGAAACGGTGTTTTGGGTTCAGCACAACCGGACCTGACCTGTTTCAGTTGTAACAAATTTATTTTGTTTGACCCAGTTACCCAATCCATTATTTATCCACCTCTACCTTGCACCTGGATCTGAACTGTTACTGTCTTTGTGCAGGCGGAACAAAAATTACAGGGATGTTATAGACTAAAAAGCGTACAACCCGTTGACATGTTTCCTCACACTCCTCATATAGAATGCGTTTGCTTGCTTGAGCTTTGTTGATTCCTATAGTTATCTCCATATCAAGTCCGACCCTACAATTTTCATGTGAACTCTGAGTTAGGGAAGTATAGGCTCTCTTCTTATCATCTAAGCTCAAAGGTGAATTTGTTTACGATCCCTGTCAGTGCATATACCTTCTACTCTTCTAGGATTGACTAAAAATTGTTCTCCTTGTAATATCTTCTTGTGTTTTCGTTCATTTTAGTCAGCATTGAAATAGATTTTTTTGGTCAAGTGGCGTGAATTGACATATATTGTTATAAATTCGTTATTATTGTTTCTTTTATACTGTATATATGATATATGATATATGATATATGATATATGATATGCATGTTTCTCTAGTCATCCAGTTACCATCCTATGAAGTTATTTATCAAATGTTTACTCGGCAATTCACTACTAACTCGTTCAGTCGAACTTGAATCATTTTAAGAATGATGACAAACTCTATTTGGATATATAACCTAAAACAACTCTTCATCTGTACTCTTTATTATCATTACCTGGACAAAATAGGACCAATCTTATTATTCATATAAACTACACCATCATTGATTAATAAATATAGATCTCATGATCATAGCATCTGTATGGATTCATCTGTTACTTCCAGAATGCTCCTTTGATGATATATGGTAATGTGAAAACAAACAAACTAACAGACATATAACTTGTAACGATGCCAGCGAGGGTGACTAAATACGGACCAGTCTGAAACAGGATAAGGAGGGTTTCAATCAGGTCCCCTACAATGAAGAGATCATTCACAAGAACTGAGAACTAGCGCGCTATGAGCTGTTTCCTTATGGATAAGGAAACATGTTTGTGAATCACTTTGTTCGTAGAATCTGTCTTCATCTGTTAGTGATATTGTAGACAAGGTTGTTTGACAACATTATAAACAGAGATCTCCATAAACGTTGGGCAACAAGCTAGCTAGAATTATTAGCCCGTGACCAACACATTTTATAACTGATGTCGGCTAACACGTACATGGCTCTGAGTGTACCTTTTGACAATGTAAAGCAATTGTTCAATAGAGTCGACGTAATAACTTAGGTGAAACCAGCATCTCTCAAATCTCACATTGACCATGTACATGAGAAAATTTCAGTTTATAATGTTGGAACATAGATCCGGTTCGATTGGGATCCAACTTGCCTACTAATTTCCTTGGTGAATTTTAATGAATGCCAATTAACTTGATGTTAATTGTGACTATATGAGGAAGTTCTCGATCTATTAGAAAACAAGATAGCTAAGCACATGGTAAACGCACATAAGGTAAATCGAGAGATTTGAGTAAGTACTCGTCCAATTCGTATATAAGTTCATGCAAAATTTTGGTTGTGATTCATGAAAAATTTCTATTTGTGGTCGCTTCCACTACTACTATATATATATATATATATATATATATTCGGGTATGTTTTAAATCCTTTATTTACAACAATAAATAATACGGAGTAATAATTATAATTATTACAAGAAACGATATTTTTTGAGGTTACAAATACAATATATCATATGAAATTTTATAGTTAAGCGTAGCGTTCTTGTCGACTATGATCTAGCTTGTCCACACCTTAAAAAAAGTTTTTGATTAGTTTTTCAGTTTCGTTTCTCCGGTAAAAAATCATATCGAACGTTTAATGATGTTAAGTTGGCCTTTCCATGTAACGAGCCACGTGAAATTTGGATGTTGTAAATCCCACCAATGCGTGTATGCCACGTTTGAGAGAAGGACATGTTGTTCACGTGCATGCCCTGCCACGGAGGATGAAGTAAGAAAATTGTGATACACGTCATTGTACGATTGTACAACTTACCAAGCATAAATGACAACATTATACTCCGTATTGTTTTACTAGCTCATATGATATCTGTGGTTAAAACTTTTGAAACTCGATAAACACAAATTACAATAGGGGAGAGGGAGATGAACTTGGATCGCAAATCCACCCAATCCAATTTAAAGTTACATTCCGATATCTATTACAAATCCAAAGAAATGAGTAGGGTTTAACTTCATCACCAAGAGTGACTTTTGTAGTTCTCTTTGAGTTGAAAATATTATCATTTCGATATTTCCAAAAGGTCCAAAGAGTTGTATGAGTAACGACGTCAAATAATTTCTTTCGCTGATCCGAGATGTGAACCAAACTCGCCAAGTTGAAGACATCATCTAGACTAAGAATTTTAATTAAATAGTAGAACTCTAACGGTTTTTTTTTTATTTAGTTATTCTCATTTACACTATAACTTTATTGATATAACATCTTCTTACATTCTTTACCATGCAAGTATATCACAAATCTCGCACTATGCGTACAATCAAACGCTATTAAATCATCATGGCATGTAAATATGTAATTAGTCATAAGTCTATGCAATAAAACAGTTTACTCTACTGCATAGCGCATTTTATATGCGAGTAATAAGCAATAATAAAAGATAGCGCAATAAAACGATGAAATTTGTGAAAAGGTTGACTTATTATATGGTTTGCTAAATTTTAATTAAAATTGATTATTTATAGGGTTTTTTTGATACTTTAATTCCCTCTGCTATTTTTTCGTATATAATAATAATTGGTATCGTATTTGGTACAAGCTACGAACGTTATCTAAAAGAAGTTAATTATTAGAAGAAACCAAATATTATATATTATATATATTGGTTTTTTCCTAACGTGTCCCCGTGACACACGTTAAGGTGCATTTAATGAATATGTAATTTTCTTAAATAACAGAATTTGTAATTATATTATGCATATAAAAAGTAAATATTAGATAAAATTAATGAGTATATGCAAATGCTAATATTTAAGAAAATTACGAGTTTATTAAATGCACCTTAACGTGTGCCATTGTGGTACACGTTAGCAAAACCCTATATATTGTGTTTGAATACTTGTATCATAATTAGGCCTGTAAACGAACCGAACGAACACGAACGGAGTCTGTTCGTGTTCGTTCATTAAGGTTTTGACGAACAAATGAACGAACACGAACGGATAAGCGAACGGATTTTTTTGTTCATGTTCGTTCATTAAGAAAATTTGTTTGTTCACGAACACAAACGAATGTACACGAACAAACACATAATGTAATGCATTTCTTCGTTAATACCTTAAATAAACCTCAACAAACGTAAACGAACGTATATATACACATCTACACATATATATTATAAAACTTGAAACTTTGTAATGCATATTCAGAATTACAAAACGATCAAAATATGAAGATAACCTCCTTTTTCTTGCTACGATCGTAGGTAGGAGCAACATATTTAGTGGAGGTGAGTTTGGAGTGGGGGAAAATATGAGGTAAAAATATCTAGATGTTTAATATTATTAAATGAAAATATCTGAATATTTAATAGTATTATATTTTGAATTTAGCTTAAATCAAAATAAGATATACAAATATGTAATAATTAAATTAAACTATTAGTTAATAAACGGACATTTAACCGAACATTCACGAACATGTTATCGAACGTTCACGAACGTAAATGAACGAACGAGACATGTGTTCATGTTCGTTCATATAATTAAACGAACGTAAAAATTTGTTCATGTTCGTTCATATAACGAAGCGAACGATCATAAACGAACTTCCCGCCGAACGGTTCGCGAATAGTTCACCGAACGTTCAGTTCGCTTACAGGCCTAGTCATAATATAAAAAAGCATAATAACGATATGTTTTTAAACAGATATTTCCGTGTCAACAAGAATATAAAGTAACGATGTTAATTATTTGGTCTTTTCTTATGTCTTTTTTTGAATTGTTTTCAAGTAGATCATATCCAGCCAAATGTGAATGAATGAATGAAAGTGGTGTAGATTCAAGTTATTTAATTTGTCGTTTAAACATAAATGATAAAAATAAATAAATGATTAAATATAAATGAAGAAATACATAGAAATTAAAAGAGTTGACAATGAATATACTTGGAGAATTGAAGTTGCGATGTTAGAAAATTTCAAATGAGAACCCATTCATCGAGCTGTAGTTATGGGCTGCATGTGGATTCGATATTTGAAACCACTAAAAAAAGAACATATATTTTAGTTAACAAAACTTAAGACACACTATATACAATATAACATATTTATCTTTTATTATAGAGTTAATTTCATGATTCATCCCTATAATTTACACACAATTGCATTGTTGGTTTATATACTTTACTTTTTTCACCCAGAGTTCAAAAACACAAAAGTTGTTTAGCATCTGGTCCATAGTTGTCGACTCGTGACTCGTAACGTGTCTCGTTTTCCTCGATTTTTGACTCATATATCATATCGTGACTCGACTCGTAAGAGTCACGATCAAACATTGTTATGTATACAAATCTATGATATGTACATAAAAAGATAATATTAGTTGATAATATAAGCACATTTTTCCTATAATTACAATTTCGCTAGTTTCGAGTGATAGACTTATAATACTAGCACCACAAAGTAATTAAAAGTTGACTTTGAGATAAAAAAAAACTATTATTTTGATTTTTTTTCTTTTTTATATAAAAAAACTTCGACTTTGAGATAAATCATAACCTCAAAATTAATCTTTCTTTTTTCCAAAATATCTTTTCAAGGTCTACATTATTATTTAATTTGTTTAAGTTGATTTTTAGTAGTTTAGATACGTGTGATTTGATTGATAGTTGAGTAAAAAATTATACACATCACGAATCGTACGAGACAAGAGTCGAATCGACTCATTACGATACTCTGCATTTTTACGAGACAAAACACGAGTCTGAGTAATCTCCGAAACACATTACGAGTCGTATCTTTTTCCTTCCGTTATGTCTCGACTCGTACGAGTCGTCTCGCATCTCGTACGAGACTAACAATTATGATCAGGTCCCTTTTCCAATTTAAATGTTGAAGTTATCATTAATGTCATATTACTAAAAAAATAAATACGCAATTTTTACATTTTTGAACTGTTGCAATAAATAAAGTATATGGACTGTAGTTGTTTGTAAATTACGGGACCAACCATGTACTTAATTTTTTTATTATATGGAGCTAAAATGAGTTACGGGTTTTTATGCGTTACTAATTAGAACCAAGTTGATAGGTGTTAACATAATCGATCAACTTAGAGCATTCGGTGTGGCCGTGTGGGGTTCGTGGTTCCATTTTCACCAATTGAAATACTTCCACAAGCCACAATGGAGTGCTCGGCTTCAGCGTTGGAAAAGAAGAGTCGGGTTCCCAACCCTGATTGATTTTGTTTATTTTTTATTGTTATTTTTAAGGTGAATTCTTTTTTGGGTTTCTTTTTGTTTGTTTGCAATTTTTGTAGGTCCAATAACCGATCTTGAAGTACACTCATTGTAACAACCCGTCCCACGTCGGTTTGAGGTAGGAAGTTTGAGTCCCTTATAAGTCTTAAGTTGTGGCTAATTGATACCTTCCACCATGGTTTTTTAGTTGAAACCTGAAGGTATCCGGTTAGCCATGCTTACGGCTTTGCGGGGGCGTTACATATGGTATCAGAGCCATAACCTCTCGGGGTGTGACGGGCACGCGGCTCGTACATCTCTTGGGGTATAGATCCTGGTTATGTTTCGTGAGAGTGTCCCTTGCTGTGGATCTAGATGATTGATTACTATGATTGTAAGCGGAAAACAAACAATCAAACGAATATCACGTAAACACGAATCGAAACACGTATAAATCACGAATATAACTATGTATTGATGAACGTAATGTATCTGAAACGCCCCGAAAACAGAACCATTTTTTTCTTTTATAACACTCGTGATAATGTCCCAATACCATCCCATTTGTATATTTTATCATAATTAACTTTCCCTAGCTGAAACGGACTTTTTAAACCCAAAATATCCATTTTCTACTGTTAAACGCGATCCTGGAAGTTGGTGGGATCGCGTTCTTAGTGTTATAAACATTCTGTCACAAAATTTGCCTTGCGAACGCGATCCTGGAAATGTGGTCGGGATCGCGTTCCTTAGTGCAATTTCAAAAGTCAGCAAAAGTCAACTTTTTATTCAATTTCAAACGCGCATAACTTTTTACTCGTTGCGAGTTAGGACCTGAAATTTTGCACACACAACCACTATAACATTATAAAACTTTCTCTTTTTACACTTTTTCAAATTTCACAAAAATAACCATTTTGAACGTGTCACCAATTTAGTGCAATTTCCGCCACTTTGATAAACATATCAAATTCCAAACCACATGGTCTCTAACTTAACCCTTTAGCACACTCACTTAACACTTGAAAACAAACTTTGAAAACACATTTGACCATTGATTCACTTTCATTTTCACACCCAACCACATAATTGACCCATTTAACGTTCTGACCACAATTTAACCCAAACCATTACTCTTTGACTCTTATTTAACTATTTCAAACATGGTTGACTATATGTCAACCTTCACAATTGACCCACCAATCATATTCGATACTTGACCACATTTTTCCATATTTGACCCAAAATCAAACCAAAGCACCTCACTAATCACTTTTAAACTCACTTCATGAATTCATATGAATCATCATAATCATCACTCATAATTATTTCACTTATCATATTTCACTACTTTAATTCATACTTTATTTTTATAATCATACTCTATTAACCTCATAAATCACCTCTTTAAGCTTATATCATCATTGTATAACACTTTGACATAAACCCTAAATTTGCTCAAGAACACTAATCATAATTTCATCACTCTCACTAGGTTAAATGATTACCAACAATCATAAAAACACCTACTAACATCAAATCATTCAATTTAGAACCCTAATTTCGGATTAGAACCATTAATTTATCAAAACCCATGAAAACCCAAAAACTAGGTTAAGAACACATACTTATATAGGTTGAAGATGATGAAAGAGAGCATGAATTAAACCCTAGAAGAACTTGATACAGAATTTATAAGTTGAATCTTAGCTCTTGAATTGGTTCCTGCGATTTATTAAAGTCTCTGGAAAGGCTCAGGAGGTTTTTAGAATGGATAAAGGATAAACTTGTATCCGTACGTACATATCTATATATTACTGTATTAATTTATTCCCTTTATTTCCTATAGTCTGG
Source organism: Helichrysum umbraculigerum (assembly GCA_949592205.1). Lineage (NCBI taxonomy): Eukaryota > Viridiplantae > Streptophyta > Magnoliopsida > Asterales > Asteraceae > Helichrysum > Helichrysum umbraculigerum. The sequence continues at coordinate 5,421,617 of CATIUR010000003.1, forward strand.
AACTGATAAAACCCTTTACGTTTTCCTTCGTAACTTATTATCTACATAATAATATTTTGTAATAAAAATATATCCGCGTACGATATTAAATTCCTGAAATTTGGGGTGTTACAGTATCAGATTGTTTACAAGGTTGCTTAGTCGACAAATGGTGCTAGGGTTTCGTCAACCCTAGCAAGAAACTCGTAGATTTGCTTAAATACTAACTCAAATCGGCAGACATGCGTCACTTGGCTAATGTCGCATGTGGCCGCCTTCATGCGTCACTTACCTAAGTGTCGCTATGCGTCACTAAGGCAAGTGTCGCCTAATACTAAACTTAAGTGTCGCTATATACAAAAATGACTTTTCTTTAACGATTAACTAATGACACTTACAACTCGATAGACCAACTGACAGACACACTAATATGCACCAACAAACTCCCCCGTGTCTTCAGCTTGGTCTTCAAAAAATTCTTCAAAATCTTCAATCTTCAGAACTTTTAAATCAAGCCCAACCTGGTGGAAATACTCCACCAGCATGAATACCAACCTTCAAGAAAATCTCGACCACCTTTTCAAACTTTGAAGCCTCTTCTTGATCAAATCGATAATAATCCATTTTGCATTTGTGAAGAGCTTTCAAGTCTTTCTTTGTCAGATTAATAAGGCTGATCGGATCAAACACATGAAGAGTCTTTCCATAATTTGCCGGTAAATGCCATTCACCCTTATCAATAACCGGATCTTCATCAGAAAGATATTCAATAACCGCTTCTTGAGTAACAGTGTCAAACCACCAATATCGTAATCTCTTGAGAAAATCAAGTGGCAGAGACTGTAGTGGCACAATTTTCTGACTAGCAGCTGGAGGATAATGATATTTAACAATTGGTTCCTGAGTTCTCGGATCTAACTTTTTCTTGTAAGAATAACGAACTCCCAGCTCTGGTCTAATCCACAGATATTTCTTGCTGTAGATATCTTTTCTCAAAATCTTCTGAAACATGTTACCACGAAAATCATCGGTATGGTTAACAATGTTCAGCTGAGCAAGACGATTCAACTCCTCCTTTGGCAATGTACTAATGCAGTTGAATCGAGGCCTAAAATACTGTACCCCATCTCTTCGTTTGATTAGAATCAGAAAGTTGTCAGCATCGAATTTCCAACTTCTGATCAAACCTGTCAATTCACCTCTAACTTGATAGGTTTTACAAATCTTCAAATCAGGTTTCATCTTTCGAAATATCGGAAGACCTGAAGACGTAGAAGGTTGTGTTTGTTCAGGAACAGATTGAGAAGAAGATTCATGAACAGATTCAACAGCTGGTTGTTCCTGAGTAGTATCCGTTGGAGGTTCTTTATCATCTTCAGAATCATCTAACTCAATAATAGGTGCATCAAAGTCAAATGGTTGAGCCGGTTTCCTCTGTACCGGTTCTGGTTCTCGTTCAGGCGCCTCTTGATTCGGATTATCCATATATTCTTCATCCGGCCCTGGAACCTCTGCATCCATCTCAATATCATCCGGATCAATTGATCTATCTTATTCATCTACCGGATTTATCAAACTTTGTAGATATGTGAGATTGACATTTGAATAATCAACCGAAATTGGTCTCGGTTGTCCTGGAACATCAACAAAATAGTCCAAAGCAATATTTTCATTGATAGCAGAGGAATCAGGTACATTTTCAGGTTCTGGGGGAGGCGTTACATTTGTTTCTAAGGTACGCTGACCTTCCTCCCCCGAAACAACAGTAACGGACTCCAATTTTAGCAACCTAGACTCGAGATCTATCACTTGAAGCTTCAAATCATCAACCTGTGCAGCCTTGACTTCTAAATCCTTGATCTGTGCAGCCTGAGCTTCAATCACTGCAGATTGATCATCAAGACGCTTAGTCATCTGCTCCATTCTAGCCAGAAACTGCTCAAGAGATACAGGTGAAGGCTGTGGTTGTCGTTGTTGTGGAGGTCGTCGTTGTTGTTGTTGACGTTGTTGTTGAGGTTGCGGACCAGGTTCTTGTATAACAATGTTCGTCCTCTGGCGTCTCCTAAGTGGTAAATCAGCGTACGAAGGAGAAGACCCAGCTGGTCACTTGCCAAGATTCGGAGGTACATGAACTCTCCCCGCAGATATTCATCTCAAGATACGCTTAAATCGTCTAGGATCAGCAACCTGAATACCATCCAAAGCATCTTGAGGTGGCACATCACCCGGAGAGTCGGGTGGTGTGGGTCCACCGTCAGAATCATCCTGTGCCTCAACATGCTCAATGTTGTCAATATCGTCCAGATCTTGAGCAACCAAATTTTCAACCAAATCCTCTTCATTCACCGGAGGAATAACAACATCCTCAAACCCGTCATTTGGCGGTGCAACATAGTTTTCATTGACTATGTGCCCGAAAAGCTCACGATCTGCTAATACTTCAGAATCTTTCGACGGCAGCTTGCAGTCATTGAATACTCGTAATAACATTGGCGTCGGAACTAATAATGACCTCTTACCCGGAGCAATACCTAAATTCAAATCATTCAACAGCAGCTGAAGAAACCGCGGATAAAGCAACCATTTATCTTTCCCAGCTCTAACATTCTCAACCATGTTCCCAAAGATATAACCGCTGAAATTGTATGGCTTGTTGTACACCAATGCCAACATCAAAGATAACGTCGTATGACTCGCAGCATCATATCCACCTTTCCTTGGAGATAAGCAAACAATAACAATATGAACTAAATATCTCCAAACCCTGCACAGATACTGTTTCTTGAAATCCGAAAGCTAATCTGCAGGATAGCCCATTCGCTGAAGACCACCGTAGATAAATGTTGTCTCGAATAAGGTCGGCATCTCGTGCGTGTCATCGAACTGCAGAACACGATGAATAGCATCCTTAGTAATCTGAATCTCTCATCCAAACATAGTCGAAACAATCCTCGGAATATCGTTCTCGGTTCTGATAAGCGCGTGGTCGTAAAATTCCTCAATCTGATTCATATACACTGGAGTAGTGGCTGTGATAGCATGATGAATCCTGGAATGTCTGAGAAACTCGATCATCGGCCGAAACGGCATCGAATTCTTGTGCGTTGAGTCCAGAAATGCAACAATGTTGTAGCGAGTATTGGTGCGGCGATAATAATCTTGAAGAGCTGCCATTTGTAAGCTAAAATACATAAAAGATAACCAGAAATATCGTTACAGAATAAGCTCAAACAAACCAAGTTAAATTTCTGATTTTGGCGTCACTTAGTAAGTGACGCACGGATGGTACCGACACTCAGAAAGTGTCGTATGGTACAGTGAAATAAAATCAGAAATCAAATGATGCGTCACTTGAGGTAAGTGACGCATTCAAGGCGTCACTGGTGTAAGTGACGGTGCCACAATGTGCGTCATTCGAAATAGTGTCGGTATAGATGCAAGCGTCATTTAAGGCGTCACTTAACAAGTGACGGGTAAACATAGGCGTCACTAATAGAGTCACTTAAGGGAGTGACGCATAAGTAAGCGTCACTCAACGGAGTGACGGTAAGAGTGACGGTGTAGACCTAGGCGGCACTAGGGGAGTCACTTAACGAAGTGACGCATATAAAGGCGTCACTCAGATGAGTGATGGTACAACTGACGGTAAGCCTATCAAATTACCAAATAGCGTCACTTACTGGAAGTGACGCACGAAGTGACGCAACGATGAAGATCATCGCGGCACTGTTCATACCCAGAAATCACGTTGATCGAAATTGGGGTTTTCGTAAAAGGAGTTAACCAAAAGATGCGCTTATACAAACCGAGCAAAACACACCACTTTTTAACATTAAACAACAACGTTTAAGGCCCCAATTCGTGTGATATCGTAAACCCCTAAAACCCGTAACCCTAACTTAAGATTAAGGCATAATGAGATGGGTTAAAATTTATACCTATAGATGCGTAAACGTGAGGGGAACAAGAATATGGTAGCCGATTGCACGAACAACGCTTGAAAATCCACAAAAAAATAGCAAAACACTCACAGCCGAAGTGACGCAAAGACGAGGGTAAGTGACGCTGTGTCAGAGGAAGTGACGGATATTGAATAGTGTAAGTGGTGATTAGAAGTTTCGGTTGGAGAGGTATTTATACCGAAACCCTAATACGCATCACTTAACCCGTCACTAAATGCGTCTCTTATAGCGTCACTAGGGGCGTCACTCAGGGAGTGACGCATAAGGTCAAGTAGTGAAAATTTTTTTAAAAAATTGTGAGATTTTGTCGATCTTTTGCGTTTTGATTTCGGTACTCAAATTTGAAAGTAAATGTGACTTGGTTATAAAACAAAATAAAAACTAAAAATAAACTAAATTAACAAAAATTAATGCAAAATTACAAATTCAAAATCAAACTTAACACATTCTTTTTGGTGACGGAGTTGATTGAGTCTGGTTAGGGATCATATCGGAATAACATGCAATTATTAGGAATAGTAAGTGTTATTTCGATCATCAGTATATTTGTCCACTTTAAATTTACTTGGCACACTTAAAACACCTTTTATAAAAGTTATTTCAAGACGATTATTGGTATTGTTTGTCCACCTAAACATGTTACATCCGTGTCTGCGAGCTAACCTTTTATTGTTAGTATGAATATTTCACCGTGGTCCCCACCATAGATATACCCCTATAACCCATACATGAACATAGTTTCCAAATTTAGAAGGAATATAAGAGGATCAATTTTAAGAATCAAGCCAGCGGTGACAGGTCCGTACTTACGTACAACAGAGCAACATACACTTGATTCAGGTTTAAGCAAAACCGATCGCAGTCAAACCAAATTTGTTTTTATTCAATTGGTAACCTTGATCGGTATCTTAGAATTTAAGACTTTGCAAGTACATTGACTCACGTTTGCTTACTTTTGAGAGTAAACTGAATTGAGACCAGGTCTGCACTTACGTACAACAGAGGAAACAATCAGTAAACTCCCCCAAAAGATCTCAGATATACGATCCAAAAATAGAAATATGTCAAGCTACGCTAAGGAATTAAGACTTAGAGTCGTACATCACAAGGTGTTTACCACAGGATCATAGACATGTATTTAAGTTACTTCTTAATAACCCAGAGACCGGTGTGTATCATGTCTACCAATACATCGTATGATGAAGCTAATTTATATAAAAACTGTTTTAAATATGTTAGATAAACCTACTGACACATCCAAGATAAACCTTAAATTTCCATTTTGTGCATGTCACCCGATGTACTATCATATCCCAAGTTGTTTACATACACAACTCAACGTCTATTTTAAAATGTAGCAGCCGTGCATTTCTTTTATACTACACAGTATAAAGAGTGGCTGTTGCCATTTTTTTTTTTTAAGCAAAAATATACACAAACAAACTTTCCAAGTCACAAATCACTTTTTAGGTAAAAAGAACCTTAAACCAATCATATTGATCAATTCATCAAATCGAGCACGCGAAAAAGCTTTTGTGAATAAATCAGCATTTTGCTTAACGGTGTCTATATGGACAAGGTCTATCAGGTGTTTTTCATAGCAATCCCGTATAAGTGGAACCTAAGTTCTATGTGTTTAGTCTTAGAGTGCTGTACGGGATTGCGTGTGATAGATATGGCAGCAGTGTTATCTATGTGAATAGGAGTCATAGTAAGAATTAACCCGTAATCGCGTAGTTGGTGCTAAATCCAAAGAACTTGGGCACAACAACTCGCAGCAGCAACATACTCAGCTTCTGCTGTAGAAAGAGAAACCGTAGTCTGCTTCTTGCATTGCGAAGATACCAAACGCGATCCTAAAAATTGGCATCCACCAGTTGTTGACTGCTTGTCTATGTTGCAACCGCCATGATCCGAATCCGAATAGGCAGTAAGAGCGAATGTCTTCTCATTTGAATACCATAGACCAAGAGTAGGTCTAGCTCTGAGATAACCGAAAATTCGCTTTACCGCCTTCATATGAGACACCTTGGGCTTAGCCTAATAGTGTGAGCAGATTGACACGGCAAACACAATGTCCGGCCTAGAGGCAGTCAGATACATGAGAGAACCTATCATAGAACGATAGTCCTTTTCTTTGCAATCTTCTTCATCCTCAGCAGGTCTGAGATTGTGATTAAGCTCAATAGGAGTCCCATAGGTTTTACAATTGAGCAAGTCATACCTAGTGATGTGACACAAAAAGTCATGTTTTTAAGTACGATATTCCACACTTTTTGGACACATCTTTAATGAAAACATTCCAAAATAATCATTATTTACTAAAATTCACTAAAGTGTTCCAAATATAGGCGTTGCTACAAAAACCACTAAAAACGTCCAAATAACGAGCAAAACAGAGCGAATAAACAACAACTAATTCTCACACCCTCATTTACCTTATGATAAGCACATTCTAACCTTATGATATGTTGCAATAGGTAAAAACGAGACGTGAGAATCAAGAATCATGCAAATTGGGTGAAGAACGGAAGAGATACGGCTTCTACAGATTGTTAAAAGTCATTCCAAACATGCTTGAGCTACACTCATCCAATTTCTGTGAAATTGGTACCATTAGAAGCGTAACGGAATTAAGAAACCGTGATCGCAAGAATCGCGTCAAACGGACATGTAACGAAGGAGATACGGGCGTTTTAAGCAACGAAGGAAAGCCGAAACACCTCGTATACGGCCTTGGCAAGCCATTTACGGCCCCACATGACCGTATACGGCCTTTTAAGGCCATATACGGCCCTTCTAACCCCATATGCTGTTTTGGCAAGGCTTGGGTCCATCCGGTCATCCCCCTTCATGCTTGGTTCGCTTGTACGATGCGCTTTGATGTTTATACGTATTTCTCCTTTGGCTCCAAGCATTATTTCTTTGGCTCCAAGAATGGCTTCAACTTTGGCTCCAAGTTTGGCTCCATGGCTCATTGTTTTGGCTCCAAGTTGATCTTTGCCTATAAATAGAGCCCATCACCTCCACATTTCACACACCATTCTCATTTCTCATTTCTCACTTTCTCTCTCACACATTCTCTCTCTAGCACTACTCTTAGGAGTTAGAGGAGAATTATTCTTGTAGTTAGTTCCTCTCTCTAGTTTCTCTCTCTAGCACTACTCTTAGGAGTTAGAGGAGAACTAGAGAGAGATTAGTTATGTAGTTAATTAGTAGAGGCTAGCTTATGTAATGCTTGGATTTTAATGAAGAAATACAAGTTGTTATTCTGCTCGCAATTCGTATCGGTATCATTTATCCTTTCTATTATTAATTTGTCATATTGTTCTTGTTTGATGTATGTGATTTATTAATATTAGAAATGTTTATTGTTATGCATTGTGAGTAGTGTGCTTGTATGTTTGTCATGATTTAAAATAGTAGTGATGATGTTACTTCTAATATATGATATTGGGATAACAACATTATGAAACAACGGATGTAACGTTATACGGCTTTCATTTGTATAGCGCCGGAAACATCACTAATGTGTGGAGTACGGAACGTGGAAGCTATGAAAGTCGTGGGCACAATCCGTTGTGGAATAATGTTCCCGATCATTATATAACTGGGAGTTGTTATACTTTGTTATCTGTCTAAGCTTATCCTGAATATAGATCTGGTGTCTCATTACCCTTTCCAGACTTTCACGTGACAGTTGCCCTTAGGATAGGACTTTGCAAACCCTAATACTACGTAGATACAGTTATCTCCAGTTACAGTAGGAAGCTATGAACTTTCTGTAAAACGGCACAGTACTTCGTATAGCGTCAAATACGTGGAAGCTAAGGAAATGCCGTAGGACTGTTTCATCGTGGAATACCTAGAAGTGACCCTTCTAGAACTCGGGTCTAGGAATTAAAGCTGTGGAAATGCTCGTTGCCCTATACACCATTATTACACCTAAGATCTGGAAAGCTGTGGAAATGCTTAAATGCCCGGTACACCGTTAGTACATCTAGGATCAGGAACACTGTGGAAATGCCTAATTGCCCTGTACACCGTGAGTATTCCTAGGGATGAACGCCTGAATGTAAAGGAGGGTCTATGTTTATGACGGTAGAATATATGCTTCAATGAATGAATACAGAGTTCTGTCAAGAGGGCTTAATGCTCCATAAACATTGCTTAACTCTACAATACCGATAGTTTAGAATAACAACAGTTAACAACCAGTACACAGTTAGATAATAACAAATAGACTTAGGGGTTAAGAAAGGTCAGTAAATACAATTGCAGCCTGTTGCCTTATGCCTGCACCCTAGATACTTTAAGGGTTACTTGGTCTTATTCAAGACAAGTTCAGGGGGGTTTGAAAACAGTCTGATCTGATCAGGGTTCATGATAGCCTAGGTACTCAGTGACATACGTATTTAGATCCGGAACTAAATAAGTAGGGTTCTAGTGTTTACAACTAAGTTTATCTGTCTGTTAACTGACTGTGTCCCCAATAAACATCATCCTAACTATATGCTATTCTAAATCATGGTGAACCACGTCTTTGTTATGTTTAAGTGTTACATATGTGCTAGCTTCCTTTTACTTTTTATGTTTTATTAGTTTTAGTAGTTTTAATTAGATAAAAATCAAATCAAATACCTATCCAACTATCTAAACCCTAGCTTGATCACTAAGTTATCTGAACGAGCTCTGTTTCAATTCTGCCGTTGTGAGGAACGACCCTGGATCATCCTTACCATATACTAGTATCAGGTATTCGTACCAAGTACCAGTAGATAGTACGGAGGATTAGGCTCCCCCGACAAAATATAAATTTAAAACTACCGACGCCGCGCCCAGCGGAAAGGTTCGCAACGACGGGAAGCGATTCCTGAACCGACCGTTGGACGCGCGTCAAGTTTTTGGCGCCGCTGCCGGGGACTGTAGTACGATTCGGAGCCTATTTAGACAAATTTAGTTTTTAAGCGATCCTTTTGGATTGGGATTCACCATCCCTATCCGAAGTTACTTTCTGCCCGTAGATTAGTTAGATTAAGTTAGCGTAGCGTAGTTTAAATTAATTTCCCTTCTCACCCCAACTTTAATTCTAAAACCTTATTCTTGTGCTGTCTTTACTTATAACTTGGCAATGGTAACTGTACAACAACTAAGTGATCAATTGGAAAGTCTCATTAATTCAAACCAAGATAGATGTATGAGTGATGCCCACGTAGATAATGAATGTCAAGGGTATAGTATGACTTATCCAGATAACATAGGGTATTTAGATCTTCAATCACAATACCAATATGACCCTTATGCTGTCCAACAACATCAAAACCAACCTTACTATCCTGACCCATTCAATGTCTACCCACACTCATCTTACCCTGTACACGAACCACAACCGTATGAAAGTTCTAACTTGAGAGATATGCCCATAGCTTATCTCAGCGGTAATGCTACTCTTTCACCCTCTCACAACCCACTTGAACCATTACTTAGAGAACAAGACGACATGCTTAGAAGATGTACTGATAAGCTGTCTAAAATAGAAACACTAGTCCAAGTGAGAAGTAAGGGAACTAGGGATTAAGTTACAACCGAAAATATGCTACAGGAAGATGAGAGGCACCCACACACCACATCTACATCACTTGACATAGACTTTCATTCTCATGAGTCTGGTTGCAAACTTCCTTCAAATCCTACACCTACCCAATCTTCTAAATCCTCACTTCCACCCGTTCTTAACCTATCTACGTCTGAGACCAACGAAGAGTTCATTCTAGAGGAACTTTCCGAACCAATGCCACTTGAAACTTCCGGCCAGAGTGACGAGTATGATGAGGTAGACGAAGAGATAGAACTAGAGAAACCGGAAGAAGAGATTTACACAGAAGACTCAGCTCCCGAAGGACTAGAGGAATATGCACCGACTCTGAGAAGTGATCTCATTCCAATCCAAACCGACATGGTTGACAACATCCCACAACAACTTGTGGTTGATGAAATCCCACATATCTTTCCGAATGAATCACCCACTGATCTAGTTGAACCTTCTATTGATATAGAGCCCACTACCCAAGTTGTCGATGAGAATGTTGTTACAAGATTGGAGACCATAACGGATACTGTCCCACCTCCATGCCCAAAGTACAACATTCTCATTGACCCAAAAACCATAGGAAGTAAGGCGGGTTCTGCGTCATGGTTTCCCTACAAACCTTCTCTCCACCACATAATGACATATACATCTTGGAGTAGTAAGGATTCCTTTGACCAACCCATTCCGACAATCCTACCTAAGGAGGTATTAGAAGTTGAGATATTTGTTATACCTCGAGTTAAACCATTCTCTCACTTTGAACCATCTCCTAATATTGGACATGCCTTAACCTCAACTTGCCTTAGACTCTTAGGTATGTACCAATATTACCCCTTGTGTCTACTGATGGATGCAAGGGAGCCACTAAGATCTTCTGCTAAATAGTGCTAGAGTCAAGCTAGAGACTCGAACAAAAACAAGCGCTTCTCGGGAGGCAACCCGTGTCTAACATAGGTTTGGTAATAGTAATATGCTAACTCAACAAATAGAAAATGAAACCCTAACATAAATGCCCCAAGTTTTCTTTATTTTCATGAACAAAAAGGATGGTTTGCGAAAGTCCGATTTTTGTCAAAACCTTAAAACTTCCTACTCCCACTTGTTTGGACTTTATTACAACATCTATTTTTAACCATTATCTAAGATCTCTAGTTCTTACTATCCCTTTCACTCACGAACATGGAAACCTACTAGAATGAGAATTAGGAACCTTAGTCATCTTATACACCCAATCACATATTTCGAGCATTGAAGGTACTTACATATGTTTCTATGAACATACATGAAAGATCTTTAACTGAATTATCTGATAACCTGATTTGTATGTCAATATGTGTATTATGCTCGAACTCGTTTAAAAAATGTGTGCTTTGGAAATCTTTATACTTGGTTGCCTGATTTAAACTACTCATGCTAGTATTTCCATATCTATTGTTTGTGCTACGGTGAAATTATAGGCAACTAACACTTTTGGTGTGAGATTTGATTCCAAGTCATACACTGATTTGTTTCATCTACAAAGTACTCACTTTGATAGGTTATTTGCAAACTAGTGAGTCTATGATTTGGAAGATAATCACTTGTTTGTTAGATCACATTTGCTTGTTCTACTTGTACAAATGCCTAGCAAACAGGAACCGACGCCTATGGATAAAGGAATCTTTGAGTATAATGGGAAGACAACAAGGGGAGCTCACAGTTCATTAAATTTGAAAATCTTTGGAGCATTGCTTTGCAGGGGAGAGGAGATAACACTTCTAGACACAAAAATGAAGCTCTACTTGTGTTCGGAGGATGACATCACTTCATATTATTTTCTATCCTTTTGGAAGTCAAGCTCTCGACTATAAAAGCAGCGCTGCTCGGGAGGCAACCCGTGGAATAAGACGTGTTGAGAGAAAGTGTCAACAAGTGAAGAAAATCTCCGACTATCCTTCACACTTGAGCGTACCTAAAATACTTTATGAAAACTTCTCCGGGATTACAACTCATTTGCAAATAAATCACTGGTCTTAGAAAATAGGGAAATCACTTTGAAAACTGATAATTCATGTGTTTCGAGCATTTGAGGTACTTGCATACTACTTTTATGCATTATGCTCGAACTCGTTTAAAAACACATGTTTTATAAAACTGATTTGTAATAGAAAACATCTTTTCAAAATTCTGAGATAGTGATTTCTCTTTCCATTTGCAATAAAAACCGAGTTTGTAAAAATGGTACGTCCAATGTGTTCACACTTACGAGATTAATTCACAAGAGAATGATGGATGAATAAACCAATAGAAAGATGCTTGAAGCCGAGCCGATCTTCATGGATGCAGAAAAGGATCTTGGCAACATCTCTTTTCAGCAAATTCAGACTCTCAGCTTCATTGCAGCTCGCTATCTGGGGAGTGTCCTTATCCTTTATCCACTTTTGTTTATGATTATGTATACTATTTGCCTTGTTAAGTTTGTTAAAGTAGTCTATACTCTATCCTAAGCTTATCACTAAGTGTGGGATTCCATCCCAAAACAAACACTTGAGAAACATTTTCTTACATGTTCAAACTCTAAGTGTGGGATTTTACTTCCAGTAAATCTCAACTCAAGAGAACATTAGGGACAATGTTCCTCTAAGTGTGGGATAGCAGGTATAGAATACCTTGGTTAGTTTTTTTGATCTTTAATGTCCGAAATAGTAAACTCAGAAAATGTTCCGCAATTTTTTCAAAATTTTTCAAGAAAATCTAAAAAGTATGAGTCAAATCATCTGATTAACTCTACTATTTTTGAGTCATAATATCTTTTGAGAGGAGCTATTTTTAAATATGAGCAAGATATTTTGGAATCTAGGGAAAATAAGGTAAATATTTCTTAAGCAAGAAATGATAATCTAATAGGAAGCATGACAAAGCACATACAACCCTATTTGCAGTGAGGTATCTTGAGCCTAAAAGCATTCATCTTTAATGCTTCACTATTCATTTCTTGTGTGTGCCGATGCATGTATCTCTTAATTAGAACTTGCTCTTGACATACGCTTCGAAACCACATTGGTGTGTACCGTACGCGGTATAGGTGCAATTAGATGACCTTGACATTCCCTAGGATTTAACCCCTTTTCACATATCTTTTGAAGCCCAAAACCCTTCCGATACTCATTTTTAGTATCGATGATCCGCCTAGTAAACCCTGTTGAGCCTAAACCTTTCGATTCATTAAACCCTCATATTTTAACCCTACTTCCCAAAATATCCCCGAACTTATCTTAGAATTTCTGAGGTTATGGAAAACATCTTTTAGAATATCCGCTTCACTTATCCTACCCTTTCGTTTTCTCCAAAAGTCATCTCTTTCGAGAATCCTTGGTGCGTAAAATTGGCATCGTGAAAAGACTCGAAATGTTCAAGATAAGGGATTTCTGAAAGAATCAAAAGAAAAATATCCTTGGAAATTCTCTGGCAAAGAAGTTCTGAAGAAGAAAAAGAAAATAGAAAAGAAGAAAAAGCAGAAAAGAAAAGAAAAATAGTTCCGCAAGAATAAAGCTAAGTCCTTCAAAGTATTATCCTCTCAAGAAGAATTTGATAAGAAGACGGATAGCTATCTCCTTTCCGTTCTAAAATAAAGTTTTTCATGATCTCGGTTGTTTTTAAGATAAGCAACCCTTACACCCAAAAATACCACTATCCATACCCTTTAACCCTCACCAAACACTACAACCCTCATGAATGTCTTGGGATAATTAACTGTGACATCCGTCAATTTAGGACTAGAATTTAGTGCCTAATCAAGTTTTAATACATGTAATTAGTTCTGTGTTAGGCTAATTAATGTATCAATTATATTATATATTGTTGAATATATATCTACAATTATGCGGTTTATTTAAACCGTACGAGTTTCAAATCAAATGAATTTCGATACAATAAATACGGACGTTGGTGACCAATTTTATTAAATAACGCTTTTATGTCAAAAATATTATTATTATAATATTTCGTATTCATTCGTATCGTACAATCAGAAAGTTACACCAGTCAAAATGTAGAACGCGCAAACAAATTAACTTACCTTTTTATAGTTCAAATATAAAATGATTAGTAAAATATTTAAATAAAATATAACGTAATAATTCGTATTTTAAAATATACCAATTAATATTTAAAATAATTATTTAACGTAACTTTGGGGAAACAATTTAAACACCAAGTGGGGGTGGGACCCATGAGATTTCTTCTGAAATCTTCCCTCCCATACCTTTTCCCCCTTTTTCCTTTGATGATCTACTCACTCCATCCACCATACCTCATTTCATCTACTCCCACACTCCATCCAACTCTCTCCAATCTCTCTCCCTCCCTCCCCCTGCGATTTTAATCAGTCCAAGACCACCACCATCATCCACCACAAGCCACCACACTCATCTCCCTCATCCACCATCGGTTTTTGAAGCTCCAAGCAAGGAAACGAAGCTAGTCACCTCCTCATCACGTTTTCGACTCTAGATCTTTGATCTCGCTGTAAGGATCTCTTTTCCTTTGCTAGATTTACTTGGTTACTACTTATTAACATGTTTAGTTGCTTACTTAACAAAGAAATGTCCAAATCCTTGGTTAAAACTCGTTTTTAAAACACTTATGTACATACCACTTCTTGGCCAGAAAAACCGTCGCACGAAAACAACCATAACTCGAGTTGTAGGTTAAATAAACGTGTGAGACCACTTGGAAAAGTTTGGTATTTTCGTCTTGAACAAAAAGTTCTTCTTTAGCTACTTCCAGAAATACACCCATTTTCGGCTATTACTTGATCTTTGGACATAGGTCTGTTCTGGACCGAATCCGACCCCTCGACATATTTATTTTTGTTTAAAATATTAAACGGACATATGAAAATACCATAAAATGCAGAAATGAACATTACATATAGTAGAACATGTGTGATTTTTGGTTAGACTTGAATCGGTCTAGAAGTTGGTTAAATAGAGTGTTCATCGAGTTCAAAATCTAGAAACTATAACCTTCGGCAGAAACTATAACCTTCGGCAGAAACTATAACCTTCGGCAGAAACCTTAACCTTCGGCAGAAACTATAACCTTCGGCAGAAACTATAACCTTCGGCAGAAACCTTAACCTTCGGCAGAAACTATAACCTTCGGCAGAAACTATAACCTTCGGCATAAACCTTAACCTTCGGTAGAAACTATTCGGCAGACCCTTACGTCGCAGAAATCAACTACGTCGCCTATAGCGACGTCACGTACAACGTCGCATTAAATTGCGAAAGTCGCACATAGCGACGTTATGCCCAACGTCGCAGTCCGGATCTGCGACGTAGCACCCTACGTCGCACAACACAGAATCTTCAAACCTCAAAATTTTGAAGTCAACATTTTAGAATTATTATTATTTCAACTAAATCACCAACGGGCCGTACACATTTTCAAATACACAATTGAATCAACTAAGTCATAGTAACTTAGATAATTTATTCAAACAAGTCGTTGTAACTTGTGTCAATTCAATCAAACAAGTCGTAGTAACTTGTAACAATACAATCAACCAAATCGGGGTAATTTGGACATTAAGTTAAACAAACAATTTAAATGGTAGTCTTTCGAGTTACCGGCACAATTAATAACAATTCAAGTGTCGTGGACACATTCAGGTTTCAAGCCTTTGGACTTCAATTCACCGCTAAAAACTTCAAGTTTATTAAATTAAACACTTCAAGACTCAGGTGAGTTTCATAGCCCCATTTTCACTGCTTTTCAACTAGGGGTGTGATATTACTACTCGATTTTGTTTTACAAGTAGAACGCAAGTGACAAACTTCAAATACTACATGAGTTTCAAGCTAATCAATTTAAAGTCCTCCATAAGCATAGTCTCTAGTATTATATAGCGTGAATGTTAGTATATGATATCATATGGGATTGACAATCCTCATCCGGGTTAGCACGCACTAATCGGTCAAACGGATGTATTAGCATTTGGGAAGACGAGTGTTGATTAGGCACTCGTAGGAGGCAATTCAGTTAGGTTTCCTTAATTGGGCCTGACAAATCAGTTAAGCTCAGACTATGTGCTCATGGACAGTATAACTTTTATTTTGCTTAATTGCATTTTAAATTCAATATAAATCTTGCGGTTCTGACAACTATACAATTGACATACAAACCTGTGAGCTCACCAGCGTTTTCGCTGACCCATTTTAGTATTTATCACAGGTACCCAGCAGTAGGTTGGCTGCACAAGCAGGAACTATTAGCTCGAGTCAGCATTCATACAACTAGAGATTTGATTGCATTATTATATTTTGTAAAAGTAATTATGCTTTGTAATCTCTCAATATCAGGATTTGAGCTAATGTAACTATATTTTGATGTAAACATTTACTTTATCTATACAAGTTTAAAACGACGCATATAGTGGTCGTTCATTATATCTTGTGCTTTGTATATTGATTAGTGACACCCAAATCAAGCTTCCGCAAATCATTAAATTTGGGGGTGCCACAGATTGGTATCAGAGCCTAAGGTTATAGTGAACTAGGTTGCATTTAGTGGGCCTAGACTATGACCGTTAGGCAGTATTCCTTATTAGTTATGACTAGTTCAGGGATTACATCATACGACTTTAATTTAACATAGCCTGATCAACTATGTACAATTAAAGAAAGATGATGTGAAATCTGAAAGAGTTATGTTGAACAGGAATGCATTAGTTGACTCTGACCTCGAGAGAAACGGGACTCAAAACACTTCTGTGCTAGACACTTAATAGGTTATTATGTGATATACATATATATACATGAATAGACCTCATTACAACTTTAGGCTATATTATATTATATGAATATAGGCCTCTTTCTTTCAAAACGTTTTGTCTCGAAATGACAAACACACCACTAGTTCATCATACTCGGACTAGTATCTTATTTCATTTCCTTGTTCTTTCTTACTCAGCATCATGCCTCCACGTCGTCAAATTACCCTTAGCGAAGCTGAGATCGCGGGAATAATTGCCCGCAGTGTGACTGAAGCCTTGGCTACCCGAACACCACCTGGTAGTGAGGACACCGCAACCAATACTCCACCACCCAAACCCTGCTCCTATAAGGATTTCCTTAGCTGTAAACCACTATACTTCAAGGGCACGGAAGGTGCCATTGGTTTGATCCGTTGGATTGAACGCATGGAATCTGTTTTCAGTCTCTGCGACTGCACTGAGAACAACAAGGTCAAATTCGCTGTTTACACCTTTCAGGAAGGTGCATCCACGTGGTGGAAAACCCACGCAAACTCTGTAGGCCTTGAGGTTGCAAACCGACTTCCTTGGGCCGAACTGAAGAAGAAGCTGACAGAAAAGTACTATCCTGAAGAAGAATTGCATAGGCTGGAGGAAGAATTCTGGCATCTGGAAGTGCAGGGAAATGATGTCGCTGATTATACCACCAAATTTCAGCAGTTTGCTTTACTATGCCCAGGCTTGGTTGAACCGGAAAGTAAGGGCATCAAGAAATACATTCGTGGACTTCCTGAGAACATTCAGGGAAACGTCGCCTCATCCAAACCAACCACCACTGAGAGTGCCATTCGATTGGCCCACGAACTCATGGCTCTAGTTGTCAGCCGTGAGACTTCCAACACCTCATCCTCTAACAACAACAAACGCAAATCCACTGAACACCACCACAACTCCAACAAGAAAAACAACGCCATCCAAGTCTACAACACCAACTCTGAAACCACCCGCAACTACACCGGGGACAGACCATATTGTCCCAAGTGTAACTATCACCATTTTGGTCAGTGCGGTACTCCTTGCAACAACTGCAGGAGGCAAGGGCATTTGACTAAGGATTGCAGAGCTCCCAAATCCAACAACAACCCCTCTGACAGAAATACCCGACAACCTAAGTCCTGCTACGAATGTGGAAACCCAGGACACTTCAGGGATTCTTGCCCAAAGTTGAAGAATAAGGGCAACAACAACAACCACCGCAACAACAACAATGCCAAAAGTACCGCCTTCGTGATCAACTCAGGGGACGCCCGTCTGGACCCGAATGTGGTCACGGGTATGTTCCTCCTCAACAATTTAACTGCTTCCATTCTGTTTGATACTGGTGCCGATAGGAGTTTTATTTCCGATGAATTTTGCCCTCTACTTGACGTTACACCTGTTGCTTTAGACGTTAAGTACACCGTAGAGCTAGCAAATGGCAAATTGATAGAAACCAATAGTGTGATACCTAATTGCACTTTAAATCTAGCCGGCGAAACCTTCTCCATAGATCTTATGCCTGTTGAGATAGGAAGTTTCGATGTCATCGTAGGCATGGACTGGTTATCCAAACATCGCGCCGAAATCTTTTGTTACGATAAAATCGTTCGCATACCTCTCGCAGTCGGTAGAACCCTGATCATACAGGGGGAGACCGGTGGGACGAGGCTTAACATCATCTCTTGTCTTAAAACCCGGAAATTTCTGAGAAAGGGTTATCCATCAATCCTCGCGCACATCATGGAGAAAAAGTCGGAGGAAAAACGACTTGAGGATGTTCCAATTGTTCGAGACTTTCCAGAAGTCTTTCCTGAGGAACTTCCTGGTCTACCACCACCAAGACAGGTTGAGTTCTCAATTGATCTTGTACCAGGTGCTGCGCCTGTGGCCCGAGCACCATACCGTTTAGCTCCATCCGAGCTTCAGGAGCTGTCCACCCAATTACAGGAACTCCTGGAACGAGGGTTTATCAGGCCGAGTTCTTCACCTTGGGGAGCTCCGGTCCTATTTGTTAAAAAGAAAGATGGTTCTTTTCGAATGTGTATCGACTATCGAGAGTTGAACAAGTTAACTGTCAAGAACCGGTATCCACTTCCTCGAATCGATGATTTGTTCGACCAACTTCAAGGGTCGAGTTGTTATTCAAAGATTGATCTCCGATCCGGTTATCACCAATTGCGTGTCCGCGATGCCGATATTCCAAAAACCGCTTTCAGAACCCGTTACGGACATTACGAATTTCAAGTGATGCCATTCGGCCTAACCAATGCACCGGCTGTGTTCATGGATCTTATGAATCGGGTGTGCAAGCCTTATCTTGACAAATTTGTCATTGTCTTCATCGACGACATCCTCATATATTCACGAAACAAAGAAGAACACGCGCAACACCTCAAAACCATCCTTGAACTACTTAAACACGAGGAGCTCTATGCCAAGTTCTCTAAGTGTGAGTTCTGGATCAAAACCGTTCAATTCCTTGGTCACGTGATTGACAGTCAGGGGATTCACGTTGACCCATCAAAAATTGAAGCTATCAAAGATTGGCAATCGCCAACCACACCGACTGAGGTACGGCAGTTTCTAGGACTGGCCGGATACTATCGACGATTCATTGAAAATTTCTCCAAGATAGCCATACCACTCACGACTCTGACCCAGAAAGACAAAAAGTTTGACTGGACTGAGAAACAAGAGTCGGCATTCCAACTCTTAAAACAAAAGCTTTGCAGTGCTCCTATCCTATCATTACCCGAAGGCACCGATGACTTCGTTGTATACTGCGATGCTTCTCATCAAGGTCTCGGTTGTGTGCTCATGCAACGAGACAAAGTCATAGCTTATGCTTCCCGACAGCTCAAGATTCACGAAAAGAATTACACCACTCATGACCTCGAGCTAGGAGCTGTCGTTTTTGCCCTCAAAATCTGGAGACATTACCTTTACGGTACCAGATGTACAATCTTTACCGATCATAAAAGCCTTCAACACATATTCGATCAGAAGGATCTCAACATGAGGCAACGTCGATGGGTCGAGTTGCTTACCGATTACGACTGCGAACTCAAATATCATCCAGGCAAAGCAAATGTTGTTGCTGATGCCCTCAGTCGAAAAGAGCGAGTGAAACCTCTTCGTGTTCGAGCCCTCAGCATGACCATTCACAACAATTTAAACATTCAAATTCTCACTGCTCAACTCGAAGCCTTAAAACCCGAATATGTCAAAGATGAAACCTTGCGGGGCATGGATAAACAACTCGAAGTCAAACCTAACGGGATTAGGTATTTCTCAAACCGAATCTGGTTGCCTAAATTTGGGAACCTACGAGACTTGGTGATGGATGAAGCTCACAAGTCCAAATATTCTATCCATCCGGGATCCGATAAAATGTACCATGGTATCAAAGACTTCTACTGGTGGCCGAACATGAAAGCCGAAATCGCCACCTATGTCAGCAAGTGCCTTACTTGCTCCAAAGTCAAAATCGAATATCAAAAACCTTCTGGTTTACTTCAACAACCCAGTCTTCCTGAATGGAAATGGGAACAAATTGCCATGGACTTCATAACCAAACTACCCAGATCCTCGAACGGTTGCGATTCCATTTGGGTGATCGTGGATCGTCTCACAAAGTCTGCTCACTTCCTGGCAATCAAGGAATCCGACAAAATGGAACGCCTCACTAACATTTATCTGAAGGAAATCGTGACCAAACACGGTGTTCCAATCTCGATTATCTCCGATAGAGATAGTCGTTTCACTTCACAATTTTGGCAATCACTTCAAAAATCTCTGGGTACTCGACTTGATATGAGTACCGCATATCATCCTCAAACCGACGGCCAAAGTGAACGAACCATTCAAACACTGGAAGACATGCTACGGGCCTGCGTAGTAGACTTCGGTGTAAACTGGGAAAAACATCTACCATTGTGCGAGTTCTCGTACAACAACAGTTATCATACCAGCATCAAAGCTGCACCCTTCGAGGCACTGTACGGTCGTAAGTGCCGGTCACCTATCTGTTGGACTGAAGTTGGGGATAGCCAACTCACAGGTCCAGAAATCATACACGAGACAACCGAGAGAATCGTAGAAATTCAAAACAAGCTCAAAGCCGCGCGTGATCGTCAGAAAAGTTATGCTGACGTGAGACGCAAGCCACTCGAGTTCCAGGTTGGAGATCGAGTTCTACTCAAAGTATCGCCTTGGAAAGGCGTAATCCGATTTGGCAAACGAGGGAAGTTGAATCCCAGATACATTGGACCATTCGAGATCCTCGAAAGGATTGGTCCAGTGGCTTATCGATTGCAGCTGCCATCTGAACTCAGCAGCGTGCATCCCACATTTCATGTCTCAAATCTGAAGAAGTGTCTGTCTGATGAGACACTTATCATTCCACTAGATGAAATTCGAGTTGACGAGAAACTTCACTTTGTTGAGGAACCCGCTGAAATCATGGACCGTGAGGTCAAACAACTTAAACAAAGTCGTATTCCCATTGTCAAGGTTAGGTGGAATTCGCGGCGCGGTCCGGAATTTACCTGGGAACGGGAGGACCAGATGCGACTCAAGTATCCTCAACTCTTCACTGATTCGACGTCAAACACCACTTCAACATGAATTTCGGGACGAAATTCTTCTAACAGGGGGAGAATGTGACATCCGTCAATTTAGGACTAGAATTTAGTGCCTAATCAAGTTTTAATACATGTAATTAGTTCTGTGTTAGGCTAATTAATGTATCAATTATATTATATATTGTTGAATATATATCTACAATTATGCGGTTTATTTAAACCGTACGAGTTTCAAATCAAATGAATTTCGATACAATAAATACGGACGTTGGTGACCAATTTTATTAAATAACGCTTTTATGTCAAAAATATTATTATTATAATATTTCGTATTCATTCGTATCGTACAATCAGAAAGTTACACCAGTCAAAATGTAGAACGCGCAAACAAATTAACTTACCTTTTTATAGTTCAAATATAAAATGATTAGTAAAATATTTAAATAAAATATAACGTAATAATTCGTATTTTAAAATATACCAATTAATATTTAAAATAATTATTTAACGTAACTTTGGGGAAACAATTTAAACACCAAGTGGGGGTGGGACCCATGAGATTTCTTCTGAAATCTTCCCTCCCATACCTTTTCCCCCTTTTTCCTTTGATGATCTACTCACTCCATCCACCATACCTCATTTCATCTACTCCCACACTCCATCCAACTCTCTCCAATCTCTCTCCCTCCCTCCCCCTGCGATTTTAATCAGTCCAAGACCACCACCATCATCCACCACAAGCCACCACACTCATCTCCCTCATCCACCATCGGTTTTTGAAGCTCCAAGCAAGGAAACGAAGCTAGTCACCTCCTCATCACGTTTTCGACTCTAGATCTTTGATCTCGCTGTAAGGATCTCTTTTCCTTTGCTAGATTTACTTGGTTACTACTTATTAACATGTTTAGTTGCTTACTTAACAAAGAAATGTCCAAATCCTTGGTTAAAACTCGTTTTTAAAACACTTATGTACATACCACTTCTTGGCCAGAAAAACCGTCGCACGAAAACAACCATAACTCGAGTTGTAGGTTAAATAAACGTGTGAGACCACTTGGAAAAGTTTGGTATTTTCGTCTTGAACAAAAAGTTCTTCTTTAGCTACTTCCAGAAATACACCCATTTTCGGCTATTACTTGATCTTTGGACATAGGTCTGTTCTGGACCGAATCCGACCCCTCGACATATTTATTTTTGTTTAAAATATTAAACGGACATATGAAAATACCATAAAATGCAGAAATGAACATTACATATAGTAGAACATGTGTGATTTTTGGTTAGACTTGAATCGGTCTAGAAGTTGGTTAAATAGAGTGTTCATCGAGTTCAAAATCTAGAAACTATAACCTTCGGCAGAAACTATAACCTTCGGCAGAAACTATAACCTTCGGCAGAAACCTTAACCTTCGGCAGAAACTATAACCTTCGGCAGAAACTATAACCTTCGGCAGAAACCTTAACCTTCGGCAGAAACTATAACCTTCGGCAGAAACTATAACCTTCGGCATAAACCTTAACCTTCGGTAGAAACTATTCGGCAGACCCTTACGTCGCAGAAATCAACTACGTCGCCTATAGCGACGTCACGTACAACGTCGCATTAAATTGCGAAAGTCGCACATAGCGACGTTATGCCCAACGTCGCAGTCCGGATCTGCGACGTAGCACCCTACGTCGCACAACACAGAATCTTCAAACCTCAAAATTTTGAAGTCAACATTTTAGAATTATTATTATTTCAACTAAATCACCAACGGGCCGTACACATTTTCAAATACACAATTGAATCAACTAAGTCATAGTAACTTAGATAATTTATTCAAACAAGTCGTTGTAACTTGTGTCAATTCAATCAAACAAGTCGTAGTAACTTGTAACAATACAATCAACCAAATCGGGGTAATTTGGACATTAAGTTAAACAAACAATTTAAATGGTAGTCTTTCGAGTTACCGGCACAATTAATAACAATTCAAGTGTCGTGGACACATTCAGGTTTCAAGCCTTTGGACTTCAATTCACCGCTAAAAACTTCAAGTTTATTAAATTAAACACTTCAAGACTCAGGTGAGTTTCATAGCCCCATTTTCACTGCTTTTCAACTAGGGGTGTGATATTACTACTCGATTTTGTTTTACAAGTAGAACGCAAGTGACAAACTTCAAATACTACATGAGTTTCAAGCTAATCAATTTAAAGTCCTCCATAAGCATAGTCTCTAGTATTATATAGCGTGAATGTTAGTATATGATATCATATGGGATTGACAATCCTCATCCGGGTTAGCACGCACTAATCGGTCAAACGGATGTATTAGCATTTGGGAAGACGAGTGTTGATTAGGCACTCGTAGGAGGCAATTCAGTTAGGTTTCCTTAATTGGGCCTGACAAATCAGTTAAGCTCAGACTATGTGCTCATGGACAGTATAACTTTTATTTTGCTTAATTGCATTTTAAATTCAATATAAATCTTGCGGTTCTGACAACTATACAATTGACATACAAACCTGTGAGCTCACCAGCGTTTTCGCTGACCCATTTTAGTATTTATCACAGGTACCCAGCAGTAGGTTGGCTGCACAAGCAGGAACTATTAGCTCGAGTCAGCATTCATACAACTAGAGATTTGATTGCGTTATTATATTTTGTAAAAGTAATTATGCTTTGTAATCTCTCAATATCAGGATTTGAGCTAATGTAACTATATTTTGATGTAAACATTTACTTTATCTATACAAGTTTAAAACGACGCATATAGTGGTCGTTCATTATATCTTGTGCTTTGTATATTGATTAGTGACACCCAAATCAAGCTTCCGCAAATCATTAAATTTGGGGGTGCCACATTAACACCGTCCTCACCTAAGTGGTGGAGATCCGATTCTCGATCAAGCCTATGACGATGAGTGCTGCATGACTGGCTATTTGAGCGATTTCGTTTGTTCTAGATTGATAGGAAACCCGATACACTTTGAGTGAATTGAGTGACCACCTTTAGTGAGATCGCCTAGTCATGTGTACTCCAAGATCATGAGATTTGGAAGTATGCCTAAGAGAATCTTTTCTTGTTTATGAAAGGATCATCTTATCTTTCCTTATATTCTTGAAATTATCTTACTTACATCTGAAAGTGGTAAATCTTAAAACATGTTGTGACTCGCCCTAAAATGTTTTAAAATGTTTTCAAAAACTGAGTGTTGCTTGAGGACAAGCAACGTCTAAGTGTGGGATAACTTGATGTGACACAAAAAGTCATGTTTTTAAGTACGATATTCCACACTTTTTGGACACATCTTTAGTGAAAACATTCCAAAACAATCATTATTTACTAAAATTCACTAAAGTGTTCCAAATATAGGCGTTGCTACAAAAACCACTAAAAACGTCCAAATAACGAGCAAAACAGAGCGAATAAACAACAACCAATTCTCACACCCTCATTTACCTTATGATAAGCACATTCTAACCTTATTATATGTTGCAATAGGTAAAAACGAGATGTGAGAATCAAGAATCATGCAAATTGGGTGAAGAACGGAAGAGATACGGCTTCTACAGATCGTTAAAAGTCATTCAAAACATGCTTGAGCTACACTCATCCAATTTCTGTGAAATTGGTACCATTAGAAGCGTAACAGAATTACGAAACCGTGATCGCAAGAATCGCATCAAACGGACATGTAACGAAGGAGATACGGGCGTTTTAAACAACGAAGGAAAGCCGAAACACCCCGCATACGGCCTTGGCAAGCCATATACGGCTCCACATGACCGTATACGGCCTTTTAAGGCCATATACGGCCCTTCTAACTCCATATGCTGTTTTGGCAAGGCTTGGGTCCATCCGGTCATCCCCCTTCATGCTTGGTTCGCTTGTACGATGCGCTTTGATGTTTATACGTATTTCTCCTTTGGCTCCAAGCATTATTTCTTTGGCTCCAAGAATGGCTTCAACTTTGGCTCCAAGTTTGGCTCCATGGCTCATTGCTTTGGCTCCAAGTTGATCTTTGCCTATAAATAGAGCCCATCACCTCCACATTTCACACACCATTCTCATTTCTCATTTCTCACTTTCTCTCTCACACATTCTCTCTCTAGCACTACTCTTAGGAGTTAGAGGAGAATTATTATTGTAGTTAGTTCCTCTCTCTAGTTTCTCTCTCTAGCACTACTCTTAGGAGTTAGAGGAGAACTAGAGAGAGATTAGTTATGTAGTTAATTAGTAGAGGCTAGCTTATGTAATGCTTGGATTTTAATGAAGAAATACAAGTTGTTATTCTGCTCGCAATTTGTATCGCTATCATTTATCCTTGCTATTATTAATTTGTCATATTGTTCTTGTTTGATGTATGTGATTTATTAATATTAGAAATGTTTATTGTTATGCATTGTGAGTAGTGTGCTTGTATGTTTGTCATGATTTAAAATAGTAATGATGATGTTACTTCTAATATATGATATTGGGATAACAATATTATGAAACAACGGAGGTAACGTTATACGGCTTTCATTTGTATAGCGCCGGAAACATCACTAATGTGTGGAGTACGGAACGTGGAAGCTATGAAAGTCGTGGGCACAATCCGTTGTGGAATAATGTTCCCGATCATTATATAACTGGGAGTTGTTATACTTTGTTATCTGTCTAAGCTTATCCTGAATATAGATCTAGTGTCTCATCACCCTTTCCAGACTTTCACGTGACTGTTGCCCTTAGGATAGGACTTTGCAAACCCTAATACTACGTAGATACAGTTATCTCCAGTTACAGTAGGAAGCTATGAACTTTCTGTAAAACGGCACAGTACTTCGTATAGCGTCAAATACGTGGAAGCTAAGGAAATGCCGTAGGACTGTTTCATCGTGGAATACCTAGAAGTGACCCTTCTAGAACTCGGGTCTAGGAATTAAAGCTGTGGAAATGCTCGTTGCCCTATACACCATTATTACACCTAAGATCTGGAAAGCTGTGGAAATGCTTAAATGCCCGGTACACCGTTAGTACATCTAGGATCAGGAACACTGTGGAAATGCCTAATTGCCCTGTACACCGTGAGTATTCCTAGGGATGAACGCCTGAATGTAAAGGAGGGTCTATGTTTATGACGGTAGAATATATGCTTCAATGAATGAATACAGAGTTCTGTCAAGAGGGCTTAATGCTCCATAAACATTGCTTAACTCTACAATACCGATAGTTTAGAATAACAACAGTTAACAACCAGTACACAGTTAGATAATAAAAAATAGACTTAGGGGTTAAGAAAGGTCAGTAAATACAATTGCAGCCTGTTGCCTTATGCCTGCACCCTAGATACTTTAAGGGTTACTTGGTCTTATTCAAGACAAGTTCAGGGGGGTTTGAAAACAGTCTGATCTGATCAGGGTTCATGATAGCCTAGGTACTCAGTGACATACGTATTTAGATCCGGAACTAAATAAGTAGGGTCCTAGTGTTTACAACTATGTTTATCTATCTGTTAACTGACTGTGTCCCCAATAAACATCATCCTAACTATATGCTATTCTAAATCATGGTGAACCACGTCTTTGTTATGTTTAAGTGTTACATATGTGCTAGCTTCCTTTTACTTTTATGTTTTATTAGTTTTAGTAGTTTTAATTAGATAAAAATCAAATCAAATACCTATCCAACTATCTAAACCCTAGCTTGATCACTAAGTTATCTGAACGAGCTCTGTTTCAATTCTGCCGTCGTGAGGAACGACCCTGGATCATCCTTACCATATACTAGTATCAGGTATTCGTACCAAGTACCCGTAGATAGTACGGAGGATTAGGCTCCCCCGACAAAATATAAATTTAAAACTACCACCTAACGCCGCGCCCAGCGGAAAGGTTCGCAACGACGGGAAGCGATTCCTGAACCGACCGTTGGACGCGCGTCACCTAGTCAGCATGTCATTGACATATTTTGACTGATGAATATAGATCCCTTTAGCAGACTGCTCAACTTGTACACCTAAAAAGAAGGTGAGCTCCCCCATCGCGCTCATCTCAAACTCAGACTTCATGATTTGCTCGAAGTTCTTGCACATTGCCTCATTTGTAGAGCCGAAGATGATGTCATCCACGTAAACTTGCACCAGTAACATATCTTCCCTATCCCAGACTGTTCTCTAGACATGAATAGCATGCTATCGATGTTGCCCCTCACAAAACTATGCTTTATTAGATGAGTGGTAAGCCACTCATACCAAAGCCTCGGAGCTTGGTGAAGACCATATAACGCCTTGTTCAATTTACAGATGTATTCCGGATGAGGACGATCTTCAAAACCTGGAGGCTGCTTAACATACATATCCGTATCCACTTGACCATACAAAAATGCACTTTTTACATCAAGCTGATTAACGCGAAATCCTTTGAAGGACGCGTATGCTAGAAAAATGTGAATTGACTCCAATCGAGCAACGGGGGCAAATACTTCATCATAGTCCAATCCTTCAATTTGACTGAAGCCCTGAACTACGAGACGTGCTTTGTTACGAATTACAATGCCCCTATCATCCATCTTATTTCGATATACCCAACGAGTGCTAGTGAGGTGGGCACCCTTGGGTAACGGAACTATTTCCCAAACTTGCAACTTTTTAAATTGCAGTAGTTCCTCTTGCATGGCCTCGACCCAGAATGGATCTTTTAAGGCCTCTTCAACCTTCTTTGGTTTGATTTGAGATAGATGACAAGAATTTATGTTAGCAACAAGACCCAAAAGTTGTTGAGTTGGAGTCTGCTTCACTTGTTGTCGCGTTTGAATAGGAGCATGAGGATCACCAGTAATATTTTCAATGGGATGATCCTTATGTACACGAGTCACTGGAATGGTATCCGGCACAAGAACCAAATCCAAGTTGTTCAAATCTCCCTCAGTTGCAGGAGCATCTTCTTTCTCTAGAATAATGGCAGTTTCGGTTAAAGAAAGATTCCGTGATGCTTCATCATCTTCATCGTAATGAGTATAGAACTAAGAATAATTCGTCTCTACTTCTTCCTCTTCCTCTTCCTCTAACGAAGGCATGTTTGGATCAAAAGGAAGCTCCTTGGTATAGATAGTTTTAGTTGTGGTGGGTGCGGGAGTGGGTGTTGGAGTAGGTTTTGAGGTAGATGTTTGATTGGATGCCGATTCAGGGTTTGGGTTAGATGGTTTGAGGGGAGAATCGGGTGTCTCTTGAGAGAGACCGATTCCATGAAATAGGGTGACCAACTCTTCCTCTTGATCTACTTCAGGTATGTTGAAAGAGTTATAGACATCCTCATAATTAAAAAACCAATCCGGACCCGTTCCTTGAGGAGGATCCGTATACCGCAAACATTTGACCTCAAAGTGCTCCTCTACCTGGCGTGTTGATTTGTTGTAAACTCTTTTATTCGGAGAATTTACCGAATAGCCAAGAAAAATCCCTTCAACAGCTTTATCATTAAACTTTGAGACTTTATCTTTTGTAACCATAATCAAACACGGACACCCAAACGGCTCCAGAAACTGCAGATTTGGCTTACGGTTATTAAAAAGTTCATAACATGTCTTGTTCTTTTTCTTAACCATGAGCACCCGATTCAGAACATAACAAGCAGTGTAACTGCCTCAGCCCAGAAGATGATAGGTAACTTTGAATCAGCTAGCATAGTCTGTATAACACCCCACTGATTAAGACATTTTTTTTTTTTTTAAAACAACCTGGAAGCGTTATCCCATTCAACAACATTTACATATAATATAATATCAAAGGTTAGTTATTACACATACTATCATTAAGTTATTTCATTACAAACCCATAATCTAGTGGTGTTATTTATACAAACGTTTACGCCAAACCAAAAGTAATCAAGAGTGCCCAGCTTGTCAAATATTTCACCCAAAACCTCTCAACCGAGCATAAGCAAACTTAACCTGCAAAAGTGAGGTGGGAGATTAGCACGAAGCTAAGTGAATAACGATTCCAACAATCTAACTTAGCATAACCAATCAATTCACAACAATCAACTAATGGTAACAATCAAAATAGAGGATCGGTGGTTCTTGAGGTACCCTCAGCCCGCGGATGGCCCACCAAGAACACTTACAATCAACTGCAGGCCAATACAGAGATTTTACCGATAGTTCAATGCTATCTTTAATCAATATGGATGAATTCACAACGAATGTTCATCAATACCATAAAGATTAACCTATAGCAACTAAACCCAACCGAAATTGACCTCTATCATTCCAACGATCATGGAATGAGTCACTAGCAATCAATCAAACAATCCAATCTAATCACAATCAACTTATCACTAAATCAATAATATCAATCTAATTGAAATTGATGTAACTAAATTGTCTACACCAATTTAAACTGTGAGAACCAGTCACTCACCTGTCTCGTTTCAAGCTCCACTCAAAGATCTAATTTTATTGACTCGTAGTCGGATCTGAAATACAAAAGAATTTCAAGTCAATCCTCATATCACATTGTATATAACTTAATATCAACAATCAAACAGATATTAAGTAATATTAACATATTATGCAAGCAAAATCACATTATATAGCTTAAGTTAAAATTTTCTGCCCAGTCAAGGGAATCTGGCCGTATTCCTTGGAATCCGGCCGTATTCAGATGAATACGCCGTATTCCAATGAATACGCCGTATTCCCCAGCCCTTTTCAGCTTCAAATCAGACAAGAACCCAATCTAAGGAATACGTTTGGGAATACGCCCCGGGAATACGCCGTATTCCCTTGAATACGCCGTATTCAGAGGAATCCGACCGTATTCCCAGGTTCTTCCAGACCTGCACATTACAACACTCTGCACAATTGCAGCTACGAAACCAAAATCACAAATCAACCAAACTGAGCTCAAAACACGAATTTTTACCATTTTTTGGTCACAACAACTCATACTAACATCATATAACAATAGTTCAAGCATCAATTCATCACAAATTCAATCAATCACCTATAACCTAACTTATACACATTCAAACTCAAAAACTCAAGAAATCTATCAATTTCTTCATGAATCATCACCAAATCAGTTTGTGAAACTTACACCTATCATTTAATCATCAATCCTATCATATGTACACTAAAATCATATAGATTCAACTTAAAGCATCAATTACATAACCAACTAGTTATTAACACAATGCTTACTTGAAGAAGAACAAGAAGAAGATTATGATGATGATTATGATAAGCTTATGATTTCCAGCTTCAATCTTGCGCAAGTCTTGTATCAATTTCACTAGCAATCTTTTGTATAGGTATTTTGTTTGAGAGGGAGTTGAGAAACACAAATGAAGAACACACAAGAAAGTTGGGAAAGATTAAGTCGGCCCCTTCTCTTTTATTTAAACCGACTCCCTTTATTTTACAGTGTAATATTATACTACATTTTGACCTATTGTCTGGAACCTCATTTTAAATTGCGATAAAATCATTTTATTTTACCGTCACCTAATATTATTTAAAACAAATAATATTTCACTAGTCACAATATTTCCTGAGGCTCATTTACCTATAATTTCACAATTAAACACAAAATACAATTAAATATCACAATTAAATATATATAAAGAAATACCTGTTTCTCCTAGGCCCGATTTGGGGATGTTACAAATCTTCCCTCCTTAAGAAGATTTCGTCCCCGAAATCTCACTAGACATAAACAAACTAGGATATCTAGTTCTCATACTCTCCTCGGTTTCCCATGTAAGATCCGCTCCCAAGCTATGCTTCCTGATGACACGCAAAAAGTCATGTTTTTGTGTGCCATTATCTCACCATTTTAGCCCAATTATTAATGAAAACACTTAAATATGAACTTAAACATCACATTTCATCATAAGGGCTAAAATATAGACGATGTTTCAAGAATCAACCAAAAAGACCTAAAAACGAGTAAAATAGAGCACAAACGATCATTGAATCTTCCGTTCACGCATTTAAGCACAATTTGAGCTATACTTGGAATTTTGACCTCTAACTTATGTCATTTTCTTCGTTAGGAAATTACGAAACCGTGAGCGCAAGAATCACTCAAAACGGATAAACGACGAAGAAGTTACGACCAAACGAAGAAACGAAGAACCGAAGAATCAGGATACGGGAGAGCTAGACCGTATACGGCCAAACTAGACCGTATACGGCCTAGCACAGACCGTATACGGCCTAGCTAGACCGTATACGGCCTAGCACAGCCGTATACGGCTTGTGTTCTCCCGTATTCACCCTACGTTCTCCCGTATACGCTCCAGTTCTCCCGTATTTGCCCTAGCTCAACCGTATCGTGCGTTTAGGCGATTAAAATCTGATTTTTATTTGGGTTTGCGATACGGTTGTGCGTTTGAAGTTTTGGATACGGTCTACGGATACGGTTGTGCGAGTTCTATATATAGAGGCTTCATTTCTTCATTAGAGAACAACATCCACACATCCAAGAATCACTCCAACAATCACTCTTTTACGTTTTTAATTTCTTAGTTTAGTTAGTAGATTTCTCTCTCTAGCACTACTCTTAGGAGTTAGAGGAGAAATATTAGGATATAATTAGTCGTAGATTAGCGGCTAGTTAGAAGGGGCAATATTGTAATATCGCTTGGCGCGTACTAGAAGTTCTGCTCGTGTAACGTTCAAGTTGTATTCAGCTACGCTCTTATTACGGTTATATCTATCCTTTATCTATTTCATTATGATGATTGTTATTACTGTTGTCATGCTAGATTTAGGATTGGTTGCCATGATTAGCGAGTAGTGATATTGCGTGTTTGCTATGATGTAGTTAGTCGTAAATTGGTTGGAATGATGCTATGAAAATTAGTGCTTTGATTCACTTTCTGTTTATGATTTTAAACCTATCAAACTAATCGCCTTTCGACCAGTAAACGTGATTACGGCCTTAATGATGGGACGTCGCGAACCCATCAAAGGTACTTAGTTATCTGTGTCAAACATGAACATGGTCTGATTTGTTAATCGTGTAAATATCGCTTTCTAAATGAACGCTAAGTACATCGTCATCGTGGAAATACTGCTTTCTAATCTGAACGCAAAGTACACTGTGATTATGGAAATATGGTTTTCAAACTGAACGCTAAGTACACTGGAGCTGTGGAAATAATGCTTTCTATTCTGAACGCAAAGTACACTGTACCCGTGGAAATATGGTTTTCTAACTGAACGTGAATATTACACTGTTGACAAGTTAGGGATTTATTGGGACTTAAAAGTAAGGGCTGGTTTATATCATAGATGGATAATATTATGCTTAAATACAAACTTAGTTAAGTAGTCTGGGTTAGCCTTTGTGAAGCAATGTAAAGTACCGTAAGTCGGTTGATTACTCTGTATAGCGTCGACAACACCTCCGGTGTAGTTAATACGTGGAAGCCGAGGAAAAACCGCAGTTACTAAGCCTTGTAGAATAACGGCAAATCTGTGATCAGCAGAGCTGGTACCGACTAGGTCCTTGGTTCATCAATGGAAACACTTTCAGTGGAGTACAGTGTGGTAATCACGGAAAGAGTCGTTGCTATCAGTCTATGTGAATCACCGAATCATGACCCAACACCCAGACTCACTAAACCATCGATAGAAAGTAATCAAGCACACTCTATAAACTTGGTCTTAAATGCTTTGTTTAGATTAGGTATTATTGTGGGGTTAAGAAAGGTCGGACATCGAGTTGGTTTGTCGCCTTATTCATGCACCCAGGGTTTCATCCCAGATAAGGGTCACTATACCTTCACCGGTTAGTGTTGTGGGCTGGATAAACTACTCCGATCAGAATCAGGATAGCCTAGTCGCTCAGTGACATACTGATCGAGAACTCTATCAGTAGGGGGCTAGTGCTTACTCCACAGATACCTGAAATAAATAAAATACAAACCTTTAGAACACGTTTTCATACATCATACATCATTCTAATCAATAAGGCTACCGAAATCATAGCAAACACCCTCTCTAGATTATCTGCTATCTACATTTACTTTATCTGCTTTAATTTACATTTCCTGCCTAAGTATAAAAAACCAAAAACAAAACCACCAATCAAAATCTTTTAAAAACCCGCTAGATTGATAAGTACGCCTGTTTCGTCCACGATCCACAATACACTGACTCAGAGAACGACCCTAGGTCATCCTTGCTGCTATACACCAATAGTAACTAGGTATACTTAGGCCCCGCAAATATAAATTTTAAAACCCTCTGATCGCCGCTCTAAACGAGAGGTCCGCAACGACGCGAGTAAAATCGCGACCGACCGTTCGGGCGGCATCAAGCTTTTGGCGCCGTTGCCGGGGAGTCAGCCGTAAGATCTGAAGACGTTCCAGACGAATTTTTTCTTTCTAGTATCCCGTAGTTTAGTTTAGTTTAGTTTTCATTTTTCCTTGTTCCATTCGAAAATTCCTTCCCACAGCACACAACGATATTTGACCCGATCATCCGGATTCGAATCTCTCACTTTCGTACCCGATCCTGAGACGATCATCCGAACGATCCGCAAGGAGAAACGCTTCCGCAACCGACAACCGATGGCTGCACGTGTCACGCTTGCCGATAGCACCAAACCATCAATTGAAGGTCGAGGTGGACCCATCAGCTATCCGGTCATCGACGGCGCGTCCTTCGAGCTTAAACATCATATCGTTCAGCTTATCAAGGAATTCTGCCAATTCCATGGTTTACCCCATGACGATCCTAACGCCCACATCAACCGATTCATTCAGACTACCAACTCGTACAAGCAGAACGGGGTTGATCAGGATATAGTCCGTCTATACCTATTCCCCTATTCGCTTACTCACCACGCTTTGACTTGGTTTGAGGGATTAGAGACCGGCTCTATCACCTCCTGGACGGATATGGCTACAAAATTCCTTACTAAGTACTTTCCTCCGGCTAAGCAAACCAAGTACAAGAATGACATTATGAACTTCCACCAAGCTCATGATGAGTCTATCTACACAGCATGGGAGAGATACAAGAGTCTGTTAAACAAATGCCCTAACCACCTTATAGAGAAAACCAGCCAGCTGTGCACGTTTTACAACGGTCTCGCTCCGAACCATCGCACTACCCTTGACGCCGCTGCGCAGGGCAACTTCATGCAACTCACCGATGAGGAAGCTTGGAACTTGATCGAAAATATGACGATGCACCATCACGACTGGAACTCTGGTGAGCATTCCTCACCATCAGCACCGATTGCTGCACCCAATCCATTCCAGACCGAAGCTATCAAGTCTCTGACAGAGAAGATCGAGCACCTGACGAAGCAGATCGGCGAAATGAAGGAACCATCCCAGCACGCCCATCAAGTTAATGCATGCCAGAACTGTGCCAACCTCCCAACAGAAAGTTATCAGGTTGAGTACGAGGATCCTGCTGACGGAACGGTTTACTACGCTCAATTCCCAGCTCGCCAACAAAATCCACCTGGCTTCGCTCGAACCTCTCCGCCTAGGACTAGAGGCACCCAATACCCACCTAGAAACCAACCACCCTTTCAGCCCAACTACCAACCTAGGTACCCTTCTTACCAACAACAACCCCAACTTACCTATAACCAACCACTGTCATTGACTGCACCCGACGCAGCTCAATCAACCGAACCCTCTAAAACTATAGTACCCATTACTAGTACGGATGATACCCTCACTAAGTTCATCCAAGGCCAGCACCAAATTAACCAAAAGACTAGCGCTAGGCAGGACCAAACCGACCTATTCATTAGGAACCAACTGGCCGTTCTCAAAAATCTTGAGACCCAGATAGGACAGCTAGCCCAACGTCTTGACTCTAGGCCTCAGGGTAATCTCCCTAGTAACACGGTACAGAACCCACACGTAGAAGAGGCCAAACAGATGAGTACTACAGACAAAAAGGTGGCACCGAGCCAACCTCCCACTCCTTCTCCGGTGAAGGAAGATACTCCTGTCCCGACGACAGTTGAGTCCCCGTCTGTCCCTACACCACAAAGGGAAGTACGCATCCCGTTTCCCGGCCGTCTTAAGAAAGCCTATAAGGCTAACGACTTCCGTCTCGATGGAAAGTTCGTGGACACCGTGTCCCGAACCCCTTCCAGTTCAAAATACATCCTGAAACTCTTGTCAACCAAGGATAAGGTACCCGAAGTACCCAATGTCCCACTGAACGCGGAATGTTCAGCTCTTATAAAGAACTCTATCCCTGAGAAATTAGGTGATACTGGACGCTTTACCCTACCCTGTTCGATCTATCACTCGGGCATGATACACTCTCTAGCCGACCTAGGAGCCAGTATCAACCTGATGCCCTATTCGCTTTACACTAGATTGGAATTAGGACCCCTTAAACCGACCAAAATGAGTGTCCAGCTAGCTGACCAATCCATTAGACACCCTAAGGGAATAGCTGAGAACATCATGGTTCAAGTTGATAAGTTCCTATTTCCCACAGACTTTGTAGTGATGGACATTCAGGAGGATGTCCATATCCCTATCATCTTAGGTAGACCATTCTTGAACACCGCACGCACTATCATAGATGTTTATTCTCAGACTATCAGTCTTAGATCTCATGGAGAGACTATCACCTTCAAGATCGATCAAGCTGATCAGTCTATCACAGAGCATGCGGAGATATGTGCGATTTCGACAGGAAGAGTTACCACGAATGATGATTCTGAACCAGACACCCCTATGTCTGACGAGCCCATCACGATTACTTCCGACACTGAGGAAGAAGAGATAGAAGAGGAGACTGAGGAAGAAGAAGAGGAGATAGAAGAAGAAGAAGAGGAAGAGCCAGAGGAAGCTACACCGCCACACATTCCTGAGACACACCCTCCGACCGCAGAGATCATGCAGATAGACTATGCTTTGAACTACATCCCTCTGCCGGAGAGCGACTCAAAGGAACCTTCGATTGACCACTCCTTGGATGATGAGTCTCTACTTAAGCCACATATACCTCCTCGAGGGATTCCACCCCTTGACTCATCCGAGCCTCGATCACATTTCGAGCTTGGAGGTACATTTGGATCAGGTGATGATTCTGATTCCCAAGACGAGAGGGATATCGAGATGAACTCTTCCCAGCCAGTATCACAGATCACCGACGAGTCTCAGCCACTCACCGACGCTGTTGAGTTTCCAGACACTTCAGCAACCGAGAGTGACGAGGACGATATCGTTCTCATGGATGTTCCGATCGATACCCGCTCCATTCGCCTTCACCACACTCCAATCATTCTCCCTCCAGTCATTATCCCTCCTCCTACTACAGGAAATACCGAAATCCCAATCGTGTCTGAAACAGAAGAAATGCTTAGTGCTATTGAAGAACACGAGGAGGATTTCCAAACTCTGATTGCGATTATACGAGATTCTACTATTGAATACACGCAACGTCAGAGGGATATTATTGAGGACATTAAGACTGAATATGAGGTTTATCGAGCCAACTCTTACCTGAGTCCGCAACATCTAGTTAGTCGCATCAATGCCTTCGCCAACGACCTCGCAGGAGAATCATCAGACAATGATGAGCCTTTCCCCGATGAAGAGGAATTCTATGAAACACAGAAGACCACGTATGGCAGGGTGTATCAAGCATTTATCAGGTCCGCATTTCCATATTCACGCCAACAGATGGAGTTTCTCCAAAATTTCAGACACAACATGGATTATGCTACTGGGAACCCTGAAAACGAAGTAGATGTTCAGCTAATGGCGGATCTCAAGGGACTTCTAGATTCTATGGCCGATAATAATCACATTGACGAGTCCTCACCACACAGGTTTTTCATCAGCTGCACTATCGAGCATCACGCCCAGATAATTGTCGAAAAGTTAGAACACGTCAGTTCAGACGAGAGAGCACGTGCCATCCCTTCTTCTGTTCCAGAAGGTTTGACGGTTAACGTTGCATATTTCGTCTCTGAACGACTTAAAGACATTTTCGGTTCTATCCTATGGGAGCAGCCCAGACAGCTATTCCACAATGGGCTACGAGAGATTTACAACAGGATGATTAACATCTTCCTGAAACCAGAGCTCACGTATACCGACCATCAGAAACAGCTGATCCAAGGCATATTCAGATCCATTGAAGAACTAGGGCAAGACATCAGCAATGCCACTCATGAGGACATCCACCTACGCTTCTTCGGATTTATGGACACCCTACGGACAGATCGACCGGTGCGTGAGACGCTTGAGCACGATGGAGCCACCCTTGTGGACACTAATGGACCAATCTCCAAGGCAGTTCAAAATGCTATCATGGATCTTCATTACTTGCAAAGGACTGCTGAGGAGCATTTCCATACCTATCCTCTTCATGTGGCAAGAATCCCGAACATCACAGAAGTCGTCACACGACATTTTATGAGATTCTACCCACCGAACCCCAGGACACTTCCATTCCGCATCCTAAGTCCTGGAAGACCCTCTTCTGGCTGATCCAAGAGGAAAAGTCGAGCCCTCGACTCTAAATAGAAGCGCTTCTCGGGAGGCAACCCGTGCAATAAATATCCTTAGTATTAGTATTAGTAGTATTAGTTTTTAAATTCCAAGAAGTGATATATCTCTGACTATCTTTCACACTTGGGTATACCAAATGCTTTCAAAACACCACTTCAGCTTTTACCACCTAATCCAGGAAAATAGGAATTAAATTTTATCAAGCCATGTGTTTCGAGCATTTGAGGTACTTGCGTGCTACTTTCACGCATTATGCTCGAACTCGTTTAAAAACACATGACTTAAAACTAATTTTGAATTAGAAAACATCTTTTCATCCTGGATTTAGGCACTTTCAGTAAAAAGCTATAACAAGAAGTCGGTAAAAATATACCCAACGTGTTCACACTTACGAGATATCTTCACAAGAGAGTGAATGAAGTATAAAGATGGAGGACAAAGCTGTAAATTGTAAACTGCGCACGCCAAAGCCGAAAGATCTACATGGAGCCGCCGCTAAAGAAGAGATCCTGTCAGGATCTCCTCTTCAGCGCATCTTCCAGAATTCCATCCTTCTACATTCGCTTCAATAGGGGAGTTCTCTCGTTCTCACTCTCGTTTTTGATATGATTGTTAGCTTTAAATTCTCATTAAAGTAGTCTATGCCATATCCCCAGCTTATCACTAAGTGTGGGATTCCAGCCCAAAACAAACACTT
Organism: Helichrysum umbraculigerum; assembly: GCA_949592205.1. NCBI lineage: Eukaryota > Viridiplantae > Streptophyta > Magnoliopsida > Asterales > Asteraceae > Helichrysum > Helichrysum umbraculigerum. The sequence goes on from CATIUR010000003.1 coordinate 5,459,686, forward strand.
GATTAACATTTTCCGATATGTTCAAACTCTAAGTGTGGGATTTTTCTCAAATCCCAACTCAAGAGAACATTAGGGACAATGTTCCTCTAAGTGTGGGATAGCGGTATAGAATACCTTAGGTTTGCTTGTTTGATTCTTATTTCCAAAAGCAAACTCGGAAAATGTTCCTCAATTTGTTTAAAAAACTCACTTTTGCTAAAATTTTCAAAATTTTTGAGTTAAAATGTCTTAAGAAGGAGCATTTTCATATATGAGTAGGGTATTTTGGAAATTAAGAGTAAATAAGATAGGAATTTCTTAGGTCTAAAATGATAATCTAAAAAGGGGCATCGCATGGCTAGGCACAAACAAACCCAAAAAAACTTGCAGTGAGGTATCTTGAGCCAATATAAGCATTCATCTTTAATGCTTCACTATTCGTTTGTTTGAGTGTGCCGATGCATGCATCCGGAATTAGAACTTGCTCCTGGTATGCACTTCGAGACCACATTGGTAGAGTACCGTACGCGGTATAGGTGCAGTTAGATGACCTTGACATTCCTTAGGATTTAACCCATTTTTATCATATCTCTTCAAGCCCAAAACCCTTCCAACACTCATCTTTAGTGTTGATGATCCGCTTAGATAACCCTGTTGAGCCTTAACCTTTTCGTTTCTTTCAAAACCCTTTAAATCTTAACCCACTTATTCCACACCCACCAAAAATCTTATCTTAGAAATTTTAAACTTGTGGAAAATGTCATTTAAATGTCCTTTTTGCTTTCACTCCAAATCACAAATACTAGTGTTTACTCAAATTCTCTCGCGTGCGTTCCCTTGATAAATCAAAAGTTGAGAGTTTATGGTGTGAAAAATTGACACCAAGTAAATGCAAAGTCATCAAAAGGATGAAAAAGATGAAAGAAAGAAAAGGATTTCAAAAGGGCAAAAGAAAAAAACAAAATAAAATCTCTAGAAAAGCCCAAAAATAGAAACAAAAGAAAAAGAAAAGAAAATAGAATAAAGCTAAGTGCTTCGAATCTCTCGAAAATTCCAATTCCTTCGTGTATTTTCAAAAGATAGAAGTCAAAATAGCTATCTTCTTCCCGTACTGTTATCCGTTTCCGTTTTCATTAAAAAGGTTGTTTAAATAATGTTTTTCAAAAGTTTGAAAGTCCTAAGATAAGCAAAACCCTTTACAACAATTAAAATTTTTTTCCACTTATCCATACCCCGTAACCCTCACCTGCCATTACAACCCACTTTGAATGTCCTGGGATAGCTAGCACCGTCCTCACCTAAGTGGTGGAGATATGATTCTCGAGCAAGCCTATGACGATGGATGTTGCATGACTGGCTTATGAGCGATTTCGTTTGATTAGATTGATAGGTAACCCGAAACACTTCTTGAGTGAATTGAGTGACCACCTTGTGAGATCGCCTAGTCATGTATATTCCAAGATCGCGAGAATTGAAAGCATGCCTAAGAGAACCATTTTATGCCTCTGAAAGGAATAGCTTACTTTCTCTTATTTCCAGGATATGTTACTTGTATATGAAGATGGTTGTTTTTGATATGTTTTGACTCACCCCAAAAATAAACTCGTTTTTTTTTCAAAATGTTTTTCCTAAAAGCAGGTGAGAATTTTGAGTTTTGCTTGAGGACAAGCAAAGTCTAAGTGTGGGATATTTGATGACACGCAAAAAGTCATGTTTTTGTGTGCCATTATCTCACCATTTTAGCCCAATTATTAATGAAAACACTTAAATATGAACTTAAACATCACATTTCATCATAAGGGCTAAAATATAGACGATGTTTCAAGAATCAACCAAAAAGACCTAAAAACGAGTAAAATAGAGCACAAACGATCATTGAATCTTCCGTTCACGCATTTAAGCACAATTTGAGCTATACTTGGAATTTTGACCTCTAACTTATGTCATTTTCTTCGTTAGGAAATTACGAAACCGTGAGCGCAAGAATCACTCAAAACGGATAAACGACGAAGAAGTTACGACCAAACGAAGAAACGAAGAACCGAAGAATCAGGATACGGGAGAGCTAGACCGTATACGGCCAAACTAGACCGTATACGGCCTAGCACAGACCGTATACGGCCTAGCTAGACCGTATACGGCCTAGCACAGCCGTATACGGCTTGTGTTCTCCCGTATTCACCCTACGTTCTCCCGTATACGCTCCAGTTCTCCCGTATTTGCCCTAGCTCAACCGTATCGTGCGTTTAGGCGATTAAAATCTGATTTTTATTCGGGTTTGCGATACGGTTGTGCGTTTGAAGTTTTGGATACGGTCTACGGATACGGTTGTGCGAGTTCTATATATAGAGGCTTCATTTCTTCATTAGAGAACAACATCCACACATCCAAGAATCACTCCAACAATCACTCTTTTACGTTTTTAATTTCTTAGTTTAGTTAGTAGATTTCTCTCTCTAGCACTACTCTTAGGAGTTAGAGGAGAAATATTAGGATATAATTAGTCGTAGATTAGCGGCTAGTTAGAAGGGGCAATATTGTAATATCGCTTGGCGCGTACTAGAAGTTCTGCTCGTGTAACGTTCAAGTTGTATTCAGCTACGCTCTTATTACGGTTATATCTATCCTTTATCTATTTCATTATGATGATTGTTATTACTGTTGTCATGCTAGATTTAGGATTGGTTGCCATGATTAGCGAGTAGTGATATTGCGTGTTTGCTATGATGTAGTTAGTCGTAAATTGGTTGGAATGATGCTATGAAAATTAGTGCTTTGATTCACTTTCTGTTTATGATTTTAAACCTATCAAACTAATCGCCTTTCGACCAGTAAACGTGATTACGGCCTTAATGATGGGACGTCGCGAACCCCATCAAAGGTACTTAGTTATCTGTGTCAAACATGAACATGGTCTGATTTGTTAATCGTGTAAATATCGCTTTCTAAATGAACGCTAAGTACATCGTCATCGTGGAAATACTGCTTTCTAATCTGAACGCAAAGTACACTGTGATTATGGAAATATGGTTTTCAAACTGAACGCTAAGTACACTGGAGCTATGGAAATAATGCTTTCTATTCTGAACGCAAAGTACACTGTACCCGTGGAAATATGGTTTTCTAACTGAACGTGAATATTACACTGTTGACAAGTTAGGGATTTATTGGGACTTAAAAGTAAGGGCTGGTTTATATCATAGATGGATAATATTATGCTTAAATACAAACTTAGTTAAGTAGTCTGGGTTAGCCTTTGTGAAGCAATGTAAAGTACCGTAAGTCGGTTGATTACTCTGTATAGCGTCGACAACACCTCCGGTGTAGTTAATACGTGGAAGCCGAGGAAAAACCGCAGTTACTAAGCCTTGTAGAATAACGGCAAATCTGTGATCAGCAGAGCTGGTACCGACTAGGTCCTTGGTTCATCAATGGAAACACTTTCAGTGGAGTACAGTGTGGTAATCACGGAAAGAGTCGTTGCTATCAGTCTATGTGAATCACCGAATCATGACCCAACACCCAGACTCACTAAACCATCGATAGAAAGTAATCAAGCACACTCTATAAACTTGGTCTTAAATGCTTTGTTTAGATTAGGTATTATTGTGGGGTTAAGAAAGGTCGGACATCGAGTTGGTTTGTCGCCTTATTCATGCACCCAGGGTTTCATCCCAGATAAGGGTCACTATACCTTCACCGGTTAGTGTTGTGGGCTGGATAAACTACTCCGATCAGAATCAGGATAGCCTAGTCGCTCAGTGACATACTGATCGAGAACTCTATCAGTAGGGGGCTAGTGCTTACTCCACAGATACCTGAAATAAATAAAATACAAACCTTTAGAACACGTTTTCATACATCATACATCATTCTAATCAATAAGGCTACCGAAATCATAGCAAACACCCTCTCTAGATTATCTGCTATCTACATTTACTTTATCTGCTTTAATTTACATTTCCTGCCTAAGTATAAAAAACCAAAAACAAAACCACCAATCAAAATCTTTTAAAAACCCGCTAGATTGATAAGTACGCCTGTTTCGTCCACGATCCACAATACACTGACTCAGAGAACGACCCTAGGTCATCCTTGCTGCTATACACCAATAGTAACTAGGTATACTTAGGCCCCGCAAATATAAATTTTAAAACCCTCTGATCGCCGCTCTAAACGAGAGGTCCGCAACGACGCGAGTAAAATCGCGACCGACCGTTCGGGCGGCATCAAGCTTTTGGCGCCGTTGCCGGGGAGTCAGCCGTAAGATCTGAAGACGTTCCAGACGAATTTTTTCTTTCTAGTATCCCGTAGTTTAGTTTAGTTTAGTTTTCATTTTTCCTTGTTCCATTCGAAAATTCCTTCCCACAGCACACAACGATATTTGACCCGATCATCCGGATTCGAATCTCTCACTTTCGTACCCGATCCTGAGACGATCATCCGAACGATCCGCAAGGAGAAACGTTTCTGCCTGCCTATCACGAGCCGCTTTCAATTTCTCACGAGCAATCTTAACTTTATCAGCTGTAATTTATCGGGACCCGCAAATTGCTTTTCTCCCGCTTCTAACCAACAGGTAGGAGTTCGACAACGACGACCATATAACATTTCGTATGGTGGCATACCAATACTAGAATGATAAGAGTTGTTATACGCAAACTCTATCAAAGGCAAGTGTGAATCCCAAGAACCGCCATACTCAAGTACACAAGCTCTTAACATATCCTCTAGTGTCTGAATAGTACGTTCTGATTGTCCATCTGTCTGAGGATGATAAGCTGTACTAAGATTAATTCGGGTACCTAACTCACGCTGCAAACTTTGCCAGAAACCAGAAATAAACCGAGAATCTCGATCGGACACAATAGATAAAGGAATGCCATGTCTCACAACAATCTCATTAATATACAAAAGAGATAACCGCGTCAAAGAAGCAGTTTCGCTGGTGGCAAGAAAATGAGCACTTTTAGTTAAACGATCGACAATAACCCAAATCATATTATTCCCTTTCTGTGTACGAGGCAACTTAGTAACGAAATCCATAGTAATATGTTCCCACTTCCACTCCGGAATATCCAACTGTTTTAACAAACCATAAGGTTTCTGATGTTCTGCTTTTACTTAGGAACATATGTGGCAAGTTTCAACCATTCTAGCAACATCGGTTTTCATCATTGGCCACCAATATAACGGTTTCAAATCATTATACATTTTCATACTCCCTGGATGTACTGATAACCTCGATTTGTGTGCCTCGGTCAATATCAAATCCCGTAGTCCCCCAATCAATGGAACCCAAACTCGAGACTGAAAAGTTTTCAACCCACGAGAATCATCAACCAATAAATCTTTCCTTTTCAATAAAATCTCGGATTTCAAATTTTGATCTAACAACGCCTCTAACTGTGCAGCTTTCAACTGAGAAATCAAATCAGAAGATATTTCCAAGCGCATAAAGTAGACTCGATTAGAAGATACCTTTCGGCTTAAAGCATCGGCTACTACATTAGCTTTACCTGGATGATATCGGATTTCACAATCATAATCCTTAATCAATTCCAACCAACGGCGCTGTCTCATATTAAGCTCTTTCTGAGAAAACATGTACTGGAGGCTTTTATGATCTGTACATACAATGCATTTGGTACCGTATAAATAATGTCTCCAGATTTTTAGCGCGAACACCACCGCTGCAAGCTCCAAATCGTGTGTAGGATAATTTCTTTCGTTAGTTTTAAGTTGGCGAGAAGCATATGCAATAACACGATCACGTTGCATTAAAACTGCACCCAACCCAGCATGCGAAGCATCACAATAAACCACAAAACCATCAGAACCATCAGGAAGTGCTAACACTGGAGCTTGACACAACAACTGTTTAAGGGTCTGAAAAGAAGATTCTTGTTGATCACCCCACTGAAACTTAACATCTTTCCTAGTCAATCGGGTTAACGGGCCAGCAATCTTAGAAAAATCTTGGATGAATTTCCGATAATACCCCGCTAAACCAAGAAAACTTTTAATCTCAGAAGGGGATTTAGGAGCATTCCAATTCATAACAGCTTCTACTTTAGAAGGATCTACTTTAACTCCATCATTACAAATGATATGACCAAGAAATTGCACCTCTCTAAGCCAGAATTCACATTTAGAAAATTTAGCATAAAGGTGTTCTCTTTTCAGAATTTCCAGAATCAACCTCAAATGACGTTCATGTTCAAATTCAGACTTAGAATAAATCAATATATCGTCAATAAACACAATTACAAACTTGTCTAGAAAAGGTCGACATATTCGATTCATTAAGTCCATGAAAATAGCAGGGGCATTAGTCAATCCAAAAGGCATGACTAAGAACTCATAATGTCCGTACCTGGTGCGAAAAGCAGTTTTAGGAACATCTTCCTCACGTACTCGCACCTGGTGATAACCGGATCTCAAATCAATCTTAGAAAAATAAGATGATCCTTGCAACTGGTCAAAGAGTTCATCGATTCTGGGCAAAGGGTATTTATTTTTCACTGTTCTCTTATTAAGCTCTCTATAATCGATACACATACGTAAGGTACCATCTTTCTTTTTCACAAACAATACCGGAGCACCCCACGGGGAAGAACTCAGTCTAATAAACCCTTTATCTAACAGTTCCTGAATCTGACCCATCATTTCCCGAATTTCAGCCGGAGCTAATCTATAAGGAGACTTAGCTACTGGAGTCGAGCTAGGAATCAAATCAATATGATATTCTATTTCTCTTACAGGGGGCAAACCAGGCAATTCATCAGGGAACACCTCCGGGTATTCAGAAACCACCCGGATATCGAAAATGGATTTCTTTTCTGATTTAGTATCAACCGCATAACACAAATAAGAATCACAGCCCTTAGCCAGAGATTTTCTAGCCTTCATCACAGAAATCAACGGAATGTTACCCCTTTCCCGTTCCCCTCGAGCCACGACGTGAGACTCATAAGAGACAGGAATGTTTATAATCTTTCTATGACAATCAATATTAGCTTTATTTAAGCTCAACCAATCCATACCGATAACCGCATCGAAACTCGGAATTGGCATTAACAGAAATGAAACCAGAAAATTATGACCCTCTATTAGTATACTAGCTCCAGTTACCGATGTGGTAACAGGTACTACCTTACCATCAGCAATTTCAACTTCTAAAGGTTTCACAATTAAAGAGGGAATCAATTTCAGTCTATCACAAAATTTCACAGATATAAACGAACAATTGGCACCAGAATCAAATAATACGCGAGCCGGTACAGAATTTATGAGAAATGTACCCGTTATAACGTCCTCAGTAGTGACAGCTTCATCCACTGTCATTTGAAAAGCTCGACTAGCAGCTACTGGTGGTACTTTCCTCTTTTGGCCGGAGGATGAGGAACCCTTAGCCATACCCATACTCTGTCTCTTAGCCTCTGTACAATCTCCAGCTCGATGCCCCTCTTTTTGACAATTCCAACACACGCTATTAGGAAACGTACAATCCTTGGCGGCATGCCCAAAAATTCCACATTTAACACATCTTGAGGTTTGGGGAGTACAAGGACCATTATGTCTAGCCCGACATTTGTTACAGTAATTACTATCCATTGGATTAAACCTTCTGTTCTGCTGACCACCTTGCCCCTTTTGTTTACTAGATGAATCTCCCCTTTGTTTCTGTGAATACCTTTCCTTATTCATTAACCTTTTAGCTTGAACGTCACCATCCACCGAACGAGCATAATCGTATGCTTGTGAAAGAGAACCAGCTAATCTTACTAAAGTACGGTAATCTGGAGGTAAAGTCTTCACAAAATGCTCAATCTGAGTTCTATCTGTCGGAACCCACTGTCTCACAAATCGCAATTTATCAGAAAATTGCTTAATAAGCTCTTCAATCGACATTTGATCCGTCTTTTGTAAGTCGAGAAACTCTTGTCTGATACGCGATAAATTGTACTCTGAACAGAATTGCTTACAAACTTCGGCATGAAAGTCTGACCATCTAATCATTTTGATTTGTTCCGATGTCAATGGAGCAGTTATAGCATCCCACCATGACATTGCTTGACCCTTTAACAACTGAACCGCGTATGGTACTTTATCCTTCTCTTCACAATGACAAACTTCCAATTTTCGCTCCACATCACGTAACCAATCCAAAGTGTCAGTAGGATTAGTACTCCCAGAAAATGAAGATGGATTGGTGGACATAAAAGTCTTAAGTGAACAACCCACTTTTAGCTGCTGAAATGGAGGAATCGCATGCATCTGATAATTAGGAAAACCGGAAGAAGAAAAAGGTACAGTAGTTTGATAACTATAACCTTGTTGCTGCTGCTGAGAAACAAAAGGTATAGATACTGGAATTCGCTCAGAAGATACAACAAGAGGAGCAGTAGTTATAACATGCGACTGATTAAGAATAGGCTATCGAGAAGACCCAGCCTGTTCATTCTGTAATTCTAACACCCGATTCTCTAATCTCATAATATACTCTTGATCAGTCTCTGTTTCTACACCTCTTGGATTAGACATTCCATTGTGCTCCTGACTTTCTGGTGGTGGGGCAGCAATTTGAGAGGCATTATTAAGAGTATGGACAGGTTGCTCATTATCCGCCATATCTGAAATCACATCATATCTCAAAATTCGTTAATCATTAGTACTAGCAAACTAATTAAATCTCCCTTCCTAACTAATCCCCATGACATGAAATGTTTGACCAACGGGACTAAGTTTAGGTATGAACACCTAGAACGTTCATTCTCCTAAACTTACGCTCTGATACCAACTTATAACACCCCACTGATTAAGACAATTTTTTTTTTAAAACAACCTGGAAGCGTTATCCCATTCAACAACATTTACATATAATATAATATCAAAGGTTAGTTATTACACATACTATCATTAAGTTATTTCATTACAAACCCATAATCTAGTGGTGTTATTTATACAAACGTTTACGCCAAACCAAAAGTAATCAAGAGTGCCCAGCTTGTCAAATATTTCACCCAAAACCTCTCAACATAGCATAAACAAACTTAACCTGCAAAAGTGAGGTGGGAGATTAGCACGAAGCTAAGTGAATAACGATTCCAACAATCTAACTTAGCATAACCAATCAATTCACAACAATCAACTAATGGTAACAATCAAAATAGAGGATCGGTGGTTCTTGAGGTACCCTCAGCCCGCGGATGGCCCACCAAGAACACTTACAATCAACTGCAGGCCAATACAGAGATTTTACCGATAGTTCAATGCTATCTTTAATCAATATGGATGAATTCACAACGAATGTTCATCAATACCATAAAGATTAACCTATAGCAACTAAACCCAACCGAAATTGACCTCTATCATTCCAACGATCATGGAATGAGTCACTAGCAATCAATCAAACAATCCAATCTAATCACAATCAACTTATCACTAAATCAATAATATCAATCTAATTGAAATTGATGTAACTAAATTGTCTACACCAATTTAAACTGTGAGAACCAGTCACTCACCTGTCTCGTTTCAAGCTCCACTCAAAGATCTAATTTTATTGACTCGTAGTCGGATCTGAAATACAAAAGAATTTCAAGTCAATCCTCATATCACATTGTATATAACTTTTTATCAACAATCAAACAGATATTAAGTAATATTAACATATTATGCAAGCAAAATCACATTATATAGCTTAAGTTAAAATTTTCTGCCCAGTCAAGGGAATCCGGCCGTATTCCTTGGAATCCGGCCGTATTCAGATGAATACACCGTATTCCAATGAATACGCCGTATTCCCCAGCCCTTTTCAGCTTCAAATTAGACCAGAACCCAATCTAAGGAATACGTTTGGGAATACGCCCCGGGAATACGCCGTATTCCCTTGAATACGCCGTATTCAGAGGAATCCGACCGTATTCCCAGGTTCTTCCAGACCTGCACATTACAACACTCTGCACAATTGCAGCTACGAAACCAAAATCACAAATCAACCAAACTGAGCTCAAAACACGAATTTTTACCATTTTTTGGTCACAACAACTCATACTAACATCATATAACAATAGTTCAAGCATCAATTCATCACAAATTCAATCAATCACCTATAACCTAACTTATACACATTCAAACTCAAAAACTCAAGAAATCTATCAATTTCTTCATGAATCATCACCAAATCAGTTTGTGAAACTTACACCTATCATTTAATCATCAATCCTATCATATGTACACTAAAATCATATAGATTCAACTTAAAGCATCAATTACATAACCAACTAGTTATTAACACAATGCTTACTTGAAGAAGAACAAGAAGAAGATTATGATGATGATTATGATAAGCTTATGATTTCCAGCTTCAATCTTGCGCAAGTCTTGTATCAATTTCACTAGCAATCTTTTGTATAGGTATTTTGTTTGAGAGGGAGTTGAGAAACACAAATGAAGAACACACAAGAAAGTTGGGGAAGATTAAGTCGGCCCCTTCTCTTTTATTTAAACCGACTCCCTTTATTTTACAGTGTAATATTATACTACATTTTGACCTATTGTCTGGAAACTCATTTTCAATTGCGATAAAATCATTTTATTTTACCGTCACCTAATATTATTTAAAACAAATAATATTTCACTAGTCACAATATTTCCTGAGGCTCATTTACCTATAATTTCACAATTAAACACAAAATACAATTAAATATCACAATTAAATATATATAAAGAAATACCTGTTTCTCCTAGGCCCGATTTGGGGATGTTACAGTCTGAGCTGTCTCGATGATAGTCCTATTCTTATGTTCTGCGACTCCATTCTGTTGAGGAGTTTTTAGAGCACTGAATTGATGATCAATGCCTTTTGCAGCACAATATAACTCGAGAGTAGAATTCTTGAACTCGGTTCCATTATCACTGCATAGTCTCTTCACCTTTAAGTTGCACAAATTTGCCAACTTATCCAACAGATATACCAAAATATCCGAAGTCTCACCCTTTGAAGCTAGAAAGTAAACCCACGAAAATCTTGAGTAGTCATCAGTAACTACCAAGCAGTAAGATCTGCCACCAATGCTCTTAGTAGAAATGGGACCAAAAAGATCCATATGTAAGAGTTCCAGTGGTGCAACAATAGAATTCACTGTCTTAGACTTATGGGACCTTTTGTGGAGTTTGCCCTTGTGGCAAGAAATACAGTCATCCTTTAAACAAAAGGACTGTTTTGGAACTCCATTCACCAAATCATTCTTTATAAGAAAATTCATTTTTCGGAAATGAATATGTCCCATCCGTCTGTGCCAAAGAAGTGATTCTTTTTCCGAATCCTTTGAAAGGAGACAAGTATACTCATTAGTTATCTTAACAGTTCGCATATTCAGAACATATGTATCATCTTTCCTTGGTGCTCGCATTAGCACCCATTCTTTAGGAATGACAAAGCCCGGCTTCAATATCACACATTCAGACTTTGTGAATGCAGTGGTGTAATCCTTATCACATACTTGTGAAACGCTCAGCAAGTTGTGATTAAGTTGTGCCACATAATTCACATTTTCAAAGCTAACTTTCCCATTGGTTAGCGTTCCACGACCAGAAATCGTTCCTCCCGTATCTCCTGCAAAGGCAACATATCCTCCTGCGTATGGTTTAATATCCACAAGAAGAGACACATCGCCAGTCATGTGTCGCGAGCAGCCACTGTCCATATACCATTTACTATCTCTCACACGTTCAGACTGCTGCAACACACAAAAGTAAGAAGATTAGTGAGAAACTGTGACCCAAGCCTTTACAGACTTAGGTACACCGAAGTCATCAACAATAATCACATCAGATAGAATTTTATTTTTAAACAAATCAGAATTTTCATCTGATGGGTTATTGTTGACGACATTAGAGTCAACAGCAGACTCTTTTCTTTTCCAAACTTTTGATGGTTCGGAAGTTGGTTTGGGAGTAATGTCGAGCTTTTATTTTGGCAAAGGTTTTTGCCCAATATTACTTTGCTTCTCAACCGGCTTGGGAGAGTTGGAATAACGCCTAGGTGGAGATTGTGAAAATGAATTTCTATAAAAGGATGTTCTAGGCATATCTCTCCCATAGCACTGATTAGAAAGCTTGGGACAATCACGGATTAAATATCCCTGTTTCTTGCAGTAGAAACAGGAACGCTTCTCAACAAATGGTTGAGGCTGAGGATTTACTGGAGGAGGTGGAGAAGCATTTCTTGAACATGCACATTGTGTACAAGTTTTAAGTGGTGCTTGCTCAGGTTGAATGGTTGAAGTAGAGGGTTTGTTATGAGAAACTTTATTATTATTAACATTTGAACTTCGTTTCAAAATCTTTACAGGTGTCTGTAAAGTTTGAGAGTCCTCATTTAAAACCTTTTCTTTTCCTTTTTTAACCTTAACCTCAGGTTTATTTTGCAAAATTACCTTTTCAGTTTTAACTTCAACCTTTTTAACCTTAGAATACTCCTGTTCAGTAATATCCTCAATCTCAACAACCTCCGGATCACTAACTGGATGTGCACTTTTAGACTTAACAAACATAGGCAAAGAATACTCTGGCCTTTTCGTTTTCTCCTTTGTCTGCTTCTTAGCTTCTTTAGACTTTGTAGCTGGCTGATATCGTGTAAAAAGTCACGTTTTTACTATCGATATCTCTCTCATTCTGGAATAATACTTGGCATTTGGACTCGAACAATGCACAAATCAGTGATAATATGCCAAGTAGGTCAAAACAAGGTTGCACGAGAAAAATCAAGCAAAACGAGCGAAAAACAAAGATTCCACGCACAATTGAAGATTCAAGACATCAAAACAAGATTTAGAGACAAAGCACCCACCACTGAGATTTCTCTCATCCAAGATGTTTGTTTTCAAAATACGAATCCAACAGAAAAAGAATCGGCAAAAACGGATGAAGAATGAAAATTCTACGTACGCTGGAAGATTCAAATGATTCGCACGACACATCTAAAGTTCAGAGATATATTTTTGGGATTTCTTTTCATCAAAGTCTTCGTTTTTGAAAAACGAATCCAACAAAAAAAGAATCGACGCAAACGGACGCATAACGAAGAAAACACGCACGAATCAAGAAACGAAGCAAAAGACGGAGAACCGGGGCGGCAGCACGCCGGCCGCCGCCGGCCACCGCCACCGGCTGCCTGGTGGGCGGCGCCGGCTGCCTGCCACCCGTCCTCTGGTCACTTTTTGGTCCTTGCCTGTACTCGCCTCGTACCTGGTGCCACACCTTTCCGCAACTTTAGGGTACGTGTGCTACACCTTTACACGCTTTAGGGTACATGTGCCACTAACTTTTGCACCTTTTGCTAATGTGCTCCTCAAGATGCTAACATGAGCCGGATTTCACCTATAAATAGGAGGCCAATGGTTCATTTGCAAGACACACCTTCCACACCTTTCATATCTTTCTTATTTCTCTAGCTTTACTTTCTTTATTTTCTTACTTTAAATTAGTAGTAGGCTAGTTTAGGAAGTTTGTAGTAATGAAAGCAAGGAACGTGCTTGTAATCTTTGGTGTAAGCTTGGAGCAACTCTTATTAATTCAAGTCTATTCCTTCTCGCATATTAATCTCATTCATTTCTATCCTTATCTATCTTAATTAAATATGTATGCTTTAATTATGCTAGAGATAGTTTATGCCATGCTTAGCGAGTAGATTACTATTGTATTTGTTGTGATGTAGTTAGCATAAATAAATATGGGATGACCTTAAATATATCGTGAAATAATATGACGGCCCCTATTCGACTGTTTACTTGATATAGTACTGGAAATGCTTTTGAGCGGAGTACAAATGTATGGAAGTCAGTAAACGACCGAAGGTAGTTGTATTATGAATCGACATTATAAAAATGGAAACTTTATGAACGGGCTTATCTTTTCCTTATGATTTTAGACATAAAACTTATATTCGCCTTTCGATTAACAAACGTGATTGTAACCTTGTAAAGAGGAGTCGCGAACCTTAATACTTGGTCAATAATTATCTGAGTCAAAACTATGGTTTAATTGTAACGTTATGCAATCATCATAAAATGCAATGTGATTATGTGGAATTATCATGAGTATAGTACATTTCCAATCGCAATGTACTTATCATGAAAATATCGCGAAGCAATTAAACTCACAATGGAAACATCGGTTAACGATTAAATACATTGTGAATTACCATAGCACTTTTGGACATGGTCTGGGTTTAACTTTATGCTAAAAGCCGTCAGCATTTTAATTAGCTTAATTAGTTTAGATTAGATTAGAGTAGGTAGGCTATAGGATAAATAACCATTTACGAAAACCTAGGGATTTGTTAATTGTATTGAGAAAGGCAAGTTTAAAATCCAATTTAGATTGATACTTTTCCTTAAACTATGAAACCTAAAGTAAGGTACGCAAGAAACCTAAACGTTTTCCCTCGCTTATCATGCTTGAGTTTCACTAATAGGAATTGATCAATTAAAGTCTGAACATATTTTCTAAGTTAGTTGTTTACTGAATTTGTAGTCTTTATGGTATTAAGAATGGTTAGACTTGTTATGGACTTGCTACTCTGTTCCTTCGCCCATGAGCAAATGCGTTCGGTAATAAGGGCCACTGACTCCATCACAGGAGAGTGTGGAGAGTTGAGCATTGTCTGTCTGATCAGAATCATGACACCTTAGTTCCTCGTGACATATTAGTTGATAACCAACTAATAAGGAATCTACTGGTTATACCATAAGCTGTCAAATCTAGTAAACATTTCAAATTTAGTTAAACGTTTCCCCTAAAAGTCATCATCCCATGCGCTAATGAAATTACAACAAATACTACTTTCTATTATCTGATTTATCATTATCTTTTATTCGCTTTATTTAATTTACTTAGTTAACTGAACCAAAACCCCCAACGCACTCTTTTAAAACCTGTTACTAGAAAAGAAAGATTGATTGGATCACCTCCGTTTCAATTCAGTTTCTCTTTAAGAATGACTCTAGGTCATACTTACCATCTACTAGCCTTTGGTTCAGTATTAGTAAGTCACACTTAGACCCCAACAAATACAAATTTAAAACATCCACCGATCGGCGTTGCGAACCGCTCACGACGCGCGCATCACTGGCCATGATGAGTAGTGTTAGTCCCTGTTTAACTTAATAAACAATCGTATGTAATAAGCCTTGAATATATTATTGAGAAGTTTCGGAATCACACTCAATAATATTAAGAAGATCAATGAATATCAATTAATATGATGAACACAATAATATACCGAAAGCTTCAATCTTATTAATGATATAAGACGAATACACTTGATGTATTAGGGTTACAGAAAACTTTGAAGCTGCGCAATGCGTTAACCTATCTAGGTCTAAAGGATCTCTATTTATATCACATAGAGTCCTATACCATCTCCTACTAATATGGAATAAACTAACTTCCATAACCGACTCAAAACTTATAACAAAATCATAAACAGTTGTAACTACCATTCTGAAGTAAACAGTTGTAACTGTTACACATTCAGTGGTAACTGCTTCAATTGTAATATAAGACTAAGTACAAATATATAATCAGTGTTAACTGTTTCATATATAACTAACAGTTACAAATATATAAGCAGTTTTAACTACTTACAGACACATAACTATCAGTTGTAATCTATCTTCAATCAGTTGTAACACTTGTCTTCTCTTCAGTTTTCTTCTATCAGTTGTAACTTCGTAAAGACAGTTTTAACCTTCAAAACAAACAGTTTTAATCACTTGTACTCTGTCTTCTCATCAAGACTTCAACTCAGACCTGAAACAGTTTTGACCCAACAATCTCCCCCTAAACTTAATCTGTCCTTCACATCATTAAGTTTCTTCTAATCCTCCATTATGAGCTTCACAAAATTCTTTCAAAACTGTTAGTCATTTCGTTTCTTTCTTCTATCTATCTCCTCTTTCTTATGAATCTGATTCAGCACCATATATATCAATTCCAGAGCTACATCATCTAAAACTGCAGCTTGTAACCTTGCATTTCTCAAGCCCATCAAAAATCTCAGATTTATATCATAAAATCTATCTGTCAATAACCACATAAATACTGCATCATCCATAACAATCTGATGTACTCCAGGTTTGGCATGATAAATCCAATTTTTAACCTTACTAAAAGTAGCAAATTGAAATGGAAACTCTTCTGGTTCAAACATAGCCTTAATCCAATGCCATGTAACTTTCTCAACCAGATTATCAAACCTTTTCAAATCTAAATCCTTTTCCATCCCAATCTCATACATTCTCACCAAATCAGTCCTACTAATCCTCTTTATCAAATCCCTAAAAGATCTCCACCAAGATTTATTTCCATCTGCTCTTTCAATTTTAATCTTGTGAATCTTAACAGGATTGACAAATTGCTCAATAGACCAATCAATGATACCAGGCAATTCAACATTAATTACCTCAGATTCCATTGGTTGTAACAGAATAAACTCCTTCAATTCATCAACATTCCTTTCTCTATCAGGAATTTCATCTAACTCTCTTTTCTTTCTTTCAATTTCATCTTTCTTCCTCTTCTCAGCTTCTATCTTTTCTCTTTTTTCTTTTTCTTCCTTTTCTTTCAATTTCCTTTCTTTTTCAGCCCTTTTTCTTTCCTTTTCAGCTTCCTTCTTTTCTTTTTCTTTCTTCTCAATCACATCAGGATTCATATCATCTTTATCCCATAACTCCTGCAATCTCTCTAAACTCATCTGTTTCAATGCATTCAAAGGAATATACCCACCTTTTAGCTTTGCAATTAAGTTCTTCTTCATCTGAGCTTTTGTTGGTGGTTTTGCAGCTTTTTTCTTTCTTGCTTCTTCTGCTTTCTTTTTCTTAACCTGATCAACAAGATATTCAATATCATCCTGTCTCTGCTCTTTCAGCAAATATTCATCCCATTCTGCCACTTGCTCTTTTGTCATTTTTACAAACTTTCCTTCCTCAATCTCAACATCAATCAAGTCCTCTGCATTTAGCTCAGCCTGTAACCTTTGTGCATATTCAGTATCATGAGCAGTTACTTCTGGTGGCACTGGTTTTTGCTTTTTCTTCTTTGGTTCTTCTACCAGTTTTCCCTTGCCCTTATCTTTTGGATCAATCTTTGGCAACTCTTTCTTCTGATGAACAGGAGCAGCAACAGGTTCTTTTATCTGAAATCCAGGCAAAGATGGTTGTTGTGTAGATTTCTTCTTTGGAGTTTCAACCTTCTTTCCTGTTCCTGTCATCTTAGCAGTTTTAACTGGAATGCTCTTTTTCCTAGACTTTTCAACTTGTTGAGCATCAGTTTGAGCATCAGTCTTCACTTCTTATTTTTCAACTGCTATCTCAGGTTTATTAACCTCATCACCATCATCACCATTAATTTTTAACTCTTCAGTCTTTTCATCCAAATCAACCTCTACAGTCTGCTCCACTGACCCAATAACCTCAGTATGTTCAGAATTATTGTCATCTTCTACTGGGTCATTCATCTCTGTTTCCACTGTCTCATACACTGACTCATTAATTTCTGGCTCTGTTGGTGGTGTTGGAGGTGTATGCACAAACTCATCATCCTCTGGTTGTTCCATCTCCATTTCTTCATCAACCTTCTCATAATCATCCACCACCTTGTCATTCTTATTCCTCTTATCACCCAAGTTTGTCCAGACCTTCTCCCCCCTTTTGAAAGCATTTTGTTGAAATTGATAAGCATCCGCAGGTTCAGAAGTATCATGAACCACATACGTCCTGCCTTTCTTTAAACATTTAATAACAATCTTCTCTAACTGCTGCACTCTCCTCTGCAACTGAGTGATAATTTCATCCTTAGCTTTATTCTTCTTCCTCTCCTTTACAAATTCAGCCCATACATAATCAACCATTTTCGTCAATTCCAAGTTAGTTCTAGCCTCAACACCTTCAGGATGTGAATCCTTTGGTGAATCATTGACATCGTCAAACTCTGACTCATGCCTAGCATGATCATCAAAGTCCCCTTGATTCTTGGTATTGGGACCACTAGGATCATCTACAGGTGTAGAATCATTTCCATGTGTTGCCTCTGATGGGGTCTTATTATTGTTACTTCTGTCCTGCTCTGCCAGTGGGCTAGAAGCAGTAGAAGCAGCCCTCTCAGAATGATCAACCTCCTCCTCATTGATCAGCTGCTGTGATGAATCATTTTACTGAGACACCTGAGCAGCAGCAGCCTCAGATGCCCGTTTTCTAGCCTTTTTGGCTCTAGAATATGTAGCTGTTTTGGTCCCTTGTTTTCTTTTATTACCCCCAGCTACTATGGGTTGAGAAGTGGTGGGTGGAACCATTCTCTCAGTAGTTGGTTCAGCTTCAGTTGGTAGTACTGATGCTGTGGTGGAAGGTGCAGGAAGCATTGTAGAAAATAATGCTGTAACCTTCCCAGAAAATTTAGTATCTCTCTTCATATTTACAAAAACTTTTGGTTTAAAAGAGATAATACCAATAACTTTCTCAAGTGCAGTTAAATTAGGAATTTGGTCATTTAAGAACAACTGCACAAAACGTGGATACATCAAAAATTTAATCTTTGGCTGCTCAATGTTTCTAAGCATACCAGAAAATATCAGATTTGAAAAATTAAACCTTTGACCAGTTGCAAGACAAGCAATTGCATAAGCAATGTTGCTTCCAAACTGCTCAAAAGATGATATTTTAGATGACAAGCAGTGTAAAATTGTATGTATTAAAAACCTCCACTGATGAGAAAATAAGATTTTCTGAAAAGTAAAAATTTCAAAAGAACCCTCATAACCCATCAATCGTAAAGTATCATACATAACAGTATCATCTAAAGAAGATATACCTGCCTCATCATCTAGTTGTAATGAAGCTCTAACAGTAGCTTCTGTAACTACAACACGTGTATCCATAACTTCTGAAATGATTCTTTTAATCCCCTGTTCCTCTTCTATTGATGCATTCACCCAGAAATTGTTGATATGATCGCGATATATCCTGGGTGCCACAGTGAGAGCATGACGAATATGTGAAGCACGAAGGAAATCAATGATTTCCACATACTCGTTTGCCTCAGCAGGTTTCATCAAGAATGCGATCATATTATGATCTTTTCCAATCGGTAGTTGAACAGTAGATGAAGTCGATGCCATGATAAGAAATCAAGTAATCGAAAAGAATCGAAGATGATTTTACAGAATTGAGAATCGATGAGACTTAGCGCAATGGTTTGTATGAGTAATTTTGAGAGCGTAATGAAAAACCCTAAGTGTTGAGAGTTAAGTACTGAAATTAAATCAGTTGTAAACCCTAATTTGACCAAATCCCCAATTATAACTAAAACAGTGTCAATTAAAAAAAATAACACGTTCAGTGATAATTGTGAAAATAACCATCAGTGGTAATCAACACTTGGTTTCTCAAATGAATCATTTACATAATAAAGCTAGCAGTGCTCACTTGTACAAGCAGTACCAACCGACCAAGGCAGTGCTAACTTAATACAAGTAGTACTTCAGTTCTAGCAAAATCATATAAACAAAGCAGTGGTTGAATTTTTTTTTTTTTTTTTTTTTTTTTTTTTTTTTATCGAAAGTAAACTCCACAAGCAGTTAAACTCCATAAACACCTGCAGTTGTTAAGCTCCAAGACATAGCAATATAACCTGCAGTGTTAATGCAAACAAACATTCAAGTATACAGTGTTAACTATACACCAACAGTGGTGAAGTGATTATTACCACTGTTTATACTAAAAGTAGTAAACAGTGATAACGATACACATTACACACAATCAGTGTTTAATTAACAAATCAGTATTAACCCAAATGAAAAACACAGTAGATATTATTCACAGAGAGCAGTGATAAGAAAAATAACTTATGACAAATTGATCATTCCAATACTAGTAACCAAGAATGTGAATCTGCCTACATCAAAAGCTTTTGTAAACAGATCAGCAAACTGATTATCAGTATGAACTTTCAAAATTTGAATAAGTCTTTTCTCATTACAATCTCTAATGAAATGATATCTGATTTCAATGTGCTTTGTTTTAGAATGTTTAACTGGGTTATTAATAATACTGATTGCAGAGCTATTATCAATAAAAATAGGAGTATTAAGAAAGGTAAAACCGTAATCTAACATCTGATTCTGAATCCATAACACTTGAGCACAACAACTTGCAGCTGCTACATATTCTGCCTCTGCTGTAGATGTAGATACAGTGGTTTGTTTCTTGCATTGCCATGAAACCAATCTTTCTCCCAAAAATTGACAACCTCCGGATGTAGATTTCCTGTCCAGATTAGCTCCTCCATAATCACTATCTGTGTAAGCTATCAGATCAAAAGAATTAAACTTTGGATACCAAAGGCCCAATTTTGGTTGACCCTTTAAATATCTAAATATTCTTTTGACTGCAAGAAGATGTGACAGCTTTGGATTAGCTTGAAATCTAGCACATAAGCACACATCAAACATGATGTCAGGCCTTGATGAAGTGAGATACATAAGAGACCCGATCATTGATCTGTAAAGATGTTCATCCACACTCTCCCCCTCAAGATCTGCATGTAATTTCTTGTTTGTCTCCACTGGTGTGCTTGCAACTTTAGCATCTTTGTATCCAAACCGATCCAGTATATCATTAACATACTTACTTTGATAAATAAAGATTCTTTCTTTTTGTTGCTTCACTTGCAGCCCCAAGAAAAATGTTAATTCCCCCATGGAGCTCATCCTGAACTTTTCATGCATCAATGATTCAAACTCCTTGCAAAGACTATCCTTTGTTGAACCAAAAATGATATCATCTACATAGACTTGAACCAGAAGTATATCATTCTTAATTCTTTTAGTAAACAAAGTTTTATCTATTGCACCCCTTTTGAATCCATTCTGCAACAGATAATCTGAAAAAGTATCATACCAGGCTCTAGGTGCTTGATGTAAGCCATAAAGAGCTTTATCCAGTTTGAAAACTTTATCAGGAAACTTAGAATCTTCAAACCCTGGTGGTTGACATACATAGACCTCTTCCTGTATAGTTCCATACAGAAAAGCACTCTTAACATCCATCTGATACACAATGAATCCCTTGAATGAAGCATAAGCCAAAAACAATCTAATTGCCTCTATTCTTGCAACAGGTGCAAAAACCTCATCATAGTCAATCCCCTCTTCTTGTGAATATCCCTGTGCAACCAATCTAGCCTTGTTTTTGATCACTATACCTCTTTCATCCTTCTTGTTTTTGAAAATCCATTTAGTACCAATTGCCCTCTTCCCTTTAGGCAAATCAACCAATGTCCAGACTTCTTGAATCTTAAACTGAAGCAACTCCTCTTGCATAGCTTCAATCCAACTAGGATCTCTCAAAACTTCAGTAACCTTCTTTGGTTCTGTTTGAGACAGAAAACAAGCAAACAAAGAAGTATTAACAGCTTCTGTATCAAGATTTACTTCTTCCTCATTTGCTGAAGCTTCAAACACCTGACTTTGATTTCTTGTTTTAACAGCAGATTCAATATCTCCTATTACATTCTCAAGTGGATGATCTTTATGAGTAATGTATTTAGATGCTGCTGTTTCTTGGATCCCCACTTCCAAGTTGGTAAAATTTCCTTCTTGTCCAGACTCACTACTTGACACTTCTCTTGCAATTCTCTTTGACACAGGAGTAGAGCTCATCAAATGTAGATAATTCAATTGTTCCTGCTCTGTGTCAAGATGCTTTGTTGGTGTTTGATCAACATCCACACCTGCCTTTGTATTCTTCTGTACTGGACTCATATCACTGTCTTCTGTACTGTCTTCCATAACAGGTCTATCAGAATCATCAACATGAGAGAATGATGTTTCATCTGATTTTCCTGTTTCCACATTCTGTGATGTCTTTGGTTGATCAGTTTCAAACACTTCTGGGGGATCAGGAGACCAAATTGGAAATAATATGTATTCCAATGAATCCTTCTTCATTCCTGCTGATATTCCTGAGTCTGATCTACTTTCTCCATCACCTGTTCCTGTATTTGTACCTGCACTTGTACCTGCAATAGTATCCACATTTGTATATCTAAAAGCAGTATTAAGTGCATCAATATCAAACAGTGATTCATGACCTTTTCCTTCAGGATTAACAGTGTTTTCATTAAAAGTGATGTGCATGGATTCTTCTATGATCCTGGTTCTTTGATTGAATGCTCTATATGATTTACTTTGAATAGAGTAACCAACAAATATCCCCTCATCTGCCTTACTTTGAAACTTACCTAAGTGATCTTTGGTATTTAAGATAGTACAAGGACACCCAAAAGATTTTAAGAAACTAACCAAAGGCTTTCTCTTAAATAACAGTTCATATGGTGTCTTGTTATGAGGCTTAACAACTAATACTCTATTCTGAACATAGCAAGCTGTGCTAACTGCCTCTGCCCAAAAGGACATAGGTAGCTTTGCATCAGATAGCATGGTTCTAGCAGCCTCAATCAGTGTCCTATTCCTACTTTCAGCTACTCCATTTTGTTGAGGAGTTCTAGGTGCACTAAATTCTCTCTTAATACCTTTAACTTCACAGAATTTATCCATCTCATGATTTTTAAATTCTGTTCCATTATCACTTCTGATGATCTTTACTCTTTTATACAATTGATTTTCCATCTTAGTTATAAATGATCTAAGTATTTCACCTGTCTCATCCTTTGTCCTAAGAAAGAAAACCCATGTAAATCTAGTGTAATCATCAATGATCACAAGGCAGTAAGACTTTTTCCCCATACTACTTATACTGGTTGGTCCAAATAAGTCCATATGAAATAAGTGTAAGGGTGTGCTATTTGTGTTCACAGATTTGGACTTAAATGAGGATTTGTGTTGCTTTCCCTTTTGAAAAGAAACACAATGATCATCACATGAATAGACCTTTTCAGGCAAACCTCTAACAAGCTTGTTTTTGACAAGTTTATTAATGGTTTTGAAATTCATGTGACACATCCTCCTATGCCACAGTTCAGATTCATTCACACTTGCTTTAGAAATAAGACAGTTTAAATCAGGTTGAGGTGTCATATTTACTAAGTCATACTTATATACATTATCTTGCCTTGGAATTCTCATTAAAATCATGTTTTCAGGTATTTTGAATTCCTTGGACAAGATAAGGCATTCAGTGTCAGTAAAATGAACTGGGTTCTTTTTATCTGTGATTTGACTCACACTTAGCAAATTATACCTCAGTTGTTCCACAAAATAAACATTATCAAAACTTAGCTTTTCACTCTGAACTGTTCCTTTCCCTGTGATCCTTCCTCCTTTTGGATTGCTTCCAAAAGCTACATATCCTCCATCAAAAGATTTGAAATCCTGTAGCTTTCCTTTGTCTCCAGTCATGTGCCTTGAGCATCCACTATCGATATGCCATAAGCTTTTTGGCTTGCCCTGCACAAATAGTCAAAAAGAGAATTAATTTCTCTTGGGAACCCAAACCAATTTGGCTTTGGGTTTCCCATGTGCATTCACATATTCAACTTTCTTGAAGATTATTGATTGTGATGCACTGTTGGTATTTGGATCTGTTAATTTATCAGTCTTAATAGGTGTCCAAATCCAACTTATTTTAGACTTAACAGTGTTTTTTGGCTTAACAGTTTTAACTGTTTTACCAATCAAAGAGTCAGTGTTAATTTTGTTAACACTGTTTTTGTATTTAGTTACCACTGTTTTAGTCTTTGAGCTTTTGGCTAATTTTGTTATTACTGCTGCAGTAGATTTACCTGTAACAGTGTTTAACATAGTAGCCTTTGAGTTTATCTTCTGAACTCTGGCAGTATGATTAACTTTTGATTGAAAATTTTGTTTGTTAATCATATTTGCTTTTGTCCATGACTGTTTTCTAATCCTTTGAACATTCTCAGGATTATGATAACAGTCATATTGAAGATGACCCATTTTTCCACATATAAAGCAAGACATTTCTTTAATCACAGTAACATTATTACCCAGTTTTTGTGAAATCATTTGATTCCAATTTCTTTGATTACCTCTGGGTTTTTGATTTTGAAAACTCTGTGAAGAAGAAGTACTTGCTTTACATTTACAATTAACACAGTTATTTACAACAGATTCAACAACAGGTTTAGTAACTGAATTAACTGTATTACTAACATATCCTAACCCATGTTTAGATTTGTTAGTATTCAAGCTCACCTTCTCTAAGTCCAGTTTAACCTTTTCCTTAAACATTTTCTTACCCTCTTCTAGTTTATCAGATTTAAGATTAGAAACTAGATCAGAAATTACTCTCTTCACATCCTCACATGTTGACTCAGACTTAGATGATTCAGATTTTACACTCTTCTCACTCTCAGATGTCCTATCACTCTGATCATCTTCCTCAGTCCAATCACTAATTTCACCTTCCACAAACAACTCATTATCTGATAAAATTTTAATTGGATCAGCCTTTTTAACCTCATCTGTCATTCCTCTTTTAAGTGAATTGATATCAATTTCACTTTTAGGAGGAAAGTAGGTGTGATTATAAGGTGGATGTACATTATTGTACCCTAATCCAGTCTTAATTTTATCATGGATCTGTGAATCAATAAGTTTATTGACACTCTTAGAAGCATATTCTAATTTATTTACATCAAGTCTTATGCTATCTCTTTCACATGTGACCTCAGTAAGTTTCTTAGATAACAACTCGACTTTATCTTTAAAAGTGTCTCTCTCCCACCTAGCATATTCAATGTCATATTTAAACTGTGTTGCATTGACTTCATATGCTTTTATTTGATTTTCCAGATTTTCAATGACTGCTATGGTATGTTTACTTTTGATTTCCCATTGTTTTAGTTCCTCACACACTTTTATATTATGATCCCTATAATGTTTAACAGTTTGTTTACAAACAGCAGAACATAATTTATTTTGTACCTCAGTAGGAACTTCTGACTTTTTGTCAGATTCTGCAATGGCCATGAGACATTGATTCTTCACTACATGTTCTTCTTGATCACTCCAGTCCCATCCACATCCATCCATAGACACCAATGCATTTGCTGAAGCACCCTGAATTGGAATGTTTCTGGTTTGAGTTCCATTGCTTCCAGCTCTCTGACCATTACCATTCTGCTCTTGCCTAGGGTTTCTGCATTCTCTGGCAAAGTGTCCCATCTTTTGACAGTTGAAACCCTCAATCTTGCTCTTATCAAACCAATTTGCATCATTCCTCTTGTATGCAAAGTTGTTCCTACCAGTCCTCTGCATGAACCTTTTTGCTCTCTGAGTAATCAAAGCAATTTGCCACTTAATGTCCATCTCCTCTAGATCATCACCATCAAATTGTTCCAGATCTTCATTAGTAAGTGAAGAGTTCACATTACTTGCAAAGAAAGATTCTAATATCTGATCATTAGAACTATTTGATGATGATCCTGTTCCTCCTGAAACATAAGTAGAGCCCATTTGACTTGATTCTACCTTTGTTCCAGCCATAGACATAAAAGCAGCATTATGACTATACCCAGTTGCTTGCTTCTTACTTTCCACCTCAGACTCAAAGTTCCTCAAATCATTGTATATATCTTCTAATTCCTTAACTTCAATGTCTGAACTCTGCCTCAATCCAACAGTATAGATTGTCCATTCATCACCTAATGATCTTAAGAACTTTCTGTTAAGATCTTCTTTGTCAATCTTAACCTTGTGATTTTCCAATTCTCCAACTAATTTAGTAAACCTATCAAAGGTTTGAGTTAGAGTTTCAGTTTTCACATGGCTAAAATTCTCAAATTGTTGCTTTAACAGAGATCTTTTATTCTTTTTGGTGTTATCATTACCACCAAATCTCTTCTCAATTGCTTCCATTAGCACCTTGGGATCCTCACAGGAATCAAATCTGCTCTGATGTTCATTCGGAATGGATAGCAACAGAGTACTAAGAGCCTTGTACTCGGTAGATCTGATTTTCCTCTCTGCTTCAGATGTTGGTGGTGCTCTTGGCTGCTTTACTCCATCACCATCAAGCGTTACTGGAATACCATTAACAACAGCTTACCACATCTGATAATCCGTGAGAAGCATATATTGCCTAATTCTGACCTTCCATAGGTCAAACTCATCAGGTTTAAGCATTGGAATCTTTGTTGCTTGAATTCCTTCATTACCTTCAGTCGCCATTGAAATCAAAACTTAATATATGAACTAAAACTCAAATACTAATACTAATAATCCCAGATCTTCCTGTCTTCAAAGCTTCACAGGCTCTGATACCACTTTGTTAGTCCCTGTTTAACTTAATAAACAATCGTATGTAATAAGCCTTGAATATATTATTGAGAAGTTGCGGAATCACACTCAATAATATTAAGAAGATCAATGAATATCAATTAATATGATGAACACAATAATATACCGAAAACTTCAATCTTATTAATGATATAAGACGAATACACTTGATGTATTAGGGTTACAGAAAACCTTGAAGCTGCGCAATGCGTTAACCTATCTAGGTCTAAAGGATCTCTATTTATATCACATAGAGTCCTATACAATCTCCTACTAATATGGAATAAACTAACTTCCATAACCGACTCAAAACTTATAACAAAATCATAAACAGTTGTAACTACCATTCTGAAGTAAACAGTTGTAACTGTTACACATTCAGTGGTAACTGCTTCAATTGTAATATAAGACTAAGTACAAATATATAATCAGTGTTAACTGTTTCATATATAACTAACAGTTACAAATATATAAGCAGTTTTAACTACTTACAGACACATAACTATCAGTTGTAATCTATCTTCAATCAGTTGTAACACTTGTCTTCTCTTCAGTTTTCTTCTATCAGTTGTAACTTCGTAAAGACAGTTTTAACCTTCAAAACAAACAGTTTTAATCACTTGTACTCTGTCTTCTCATCAAGACTTCAACTCAAACCTGAAACAGTTTTGACCCAACAATTAGTCAGCTACAAGTTCTTTGGTACCTTCTTTAACAGGCAAAGGATAGTGGTTAGTAGGGGGTGGGACTGTGTTATACCCCAGTCTTGCCTTACTACTTGTATCCGTCCTTTGCTTGTTAACGATTTCATCGAAGACGTCAAGAGAGTTTGAAAAACTTGAGATCTTACGTGTAAAATTCTCAGACGTAGATTTTAACGCAGTAAGTTCTTCATTTAACAAATCAATTTCTTTTAGATAGCTATTAATAGCATCTTGTTGACTAAAAACTTTTGATTTCTAAGTCTGAGTGTCGAACTTATGAGCCTCGATTTGCTTATCATAAAGTTTTTCATTTGCTTTTAAAAACTTATATGACTCAGTAAGTTTAACAACCTTTTCTCTCAAGTTTTCATTGTCTATTTGACAAATCTTTAAAGAAGTAGTTAAAGTAATACATGAAACACAGTTTGACGGTTCCTCAGGTTCATCATGTACCTCATTTGTGATGTGAGCCATTAGACAATGTTGATACTGCTGAGCTTGACCGGACCAGTCGAGATTTGTAGGCTCGAACACAACCAGAGCATCAGAAGCTCCAGTCTTCGGTACATCCTTTTCTGGAGTCTTGGGTGGAGATGGTTTAGTGAGACCTGATGGTGGCATCTTAGGTTTCTCACATTCTCGGGCGAAGTGTCCCAAGTTCTGGCAATTGTAGCAACGAACCTTGCTCTTATCAAAACCAAATCCAGATTTACCAGCTCCTTCCAAACTCTTGCGTCCCGTCCGCTGCAAGAATTTCTATACTCTCCTTGTGATCATAGCTATATTCCAATTCAAATCCATCTGTTCAAGATCATCATCATCCAGCTGACCATAATCTTCCTTTGTCAGCTCCAGTGTGGTATTTGGTTGTGAAACCAAATCCTTGTAAGAGCTAAGGAAAGCTGTATAGATGGCAGCTTGTTCTTCAATAGCTGGTGAAATGGGAGTCTGTGCACCTTGTGAAGTGCCAGCAGAATAGACTGATGAGTAAACCCCAGTGGAGTTTGGTTTTGAAGTGATATCTGACACAAATGCCATTCCACCATGGGTATTTCCAGAGTTAACTTTACCACCATACAAAGATGGGTTTTGTACAAAACCCCCATTTTTACATTCTTTCTTCTTCAACTCCATAGCATGTGCTTGGAGTATCCCAACCAACTCGTCCAACTTCCACGTAGCCAACTCTTGATTTTCCTTTAACATCTGAACCTTGACATCCCAAGCTTTAGGTAGTGCATCCAAAAGCTTTTTATTAATTTCCAGTTCCGTAAAGGTAAAACCACCTTCAAGCAACTCACCAACCAACTGGATGTATCTAGTGAATAAACCAGATGCGGTCTCATTAAGCAAAATATCAAAAAGATCATATTGTTTCATAATCAATTCTAACTTTGCCTCTTTGTATTTCTCATTACCACCGCAGCGAATCTCAATTGTCTTCCAAAGATCATAAGCAATATCATGTTGTTTAAACATACGCAGAACATCTGGAGTTAAGGCCATCTTTATTGCTGAAAGAGTTTTACGTTCAGTATCATACTCCTTACGTTCCTCAGGAGTCATAGCCTTATAAGCTTTAGGTGGAGGAACGCCACGATAATTTCCCTCAGCTAACGATCTTTCATATCATTCAGTAAGTGGACCCCACAATTCCGGACAATGAAAGTCAATATACTGCTCAAAACATGATCTCCAATATGCATAATCCAAATCAGCAGTAAAAACGGAAGGTTTACTACTGCTTCCTATATCATTATTCTGTTTAATCATTTCCCTAATGCTTAGAAGAGTATCCTTTTCTTTAGCCATTTGTAAGGCGCCTGTAAGATCAACTCAAAACAAAACTAGAAAACTGATTAGTAACAAAGGCGTCACTAGGTAAGTGACGCACCGAAGTGTCGCAAAGAGTAGCGGCACTGCGTAAGTGACGCTATCAAGTGACGTATAAACTTAAAGGACGAAACTAGAGATTAGTGTCGTATAACCAATCAAGTGACGCACCCAAGTGTCGGACTTGAGTGACGCAAAACAATAACAGGCGTCACTAAGGTAAGTGATGCTTTAAGTGTCGGAAAGTGCTAACAGGCGTCACTAAGGTAAGTGACGCGTAACAAACAAGTGTCGTTATGAGTGACGCACTTGAGTGTCGGAAAGTGCTAACAGGCGTCACTAAGGTAAGTGACGCGTAAAACACAAGTGTCGCGCGAAGTGTCGCGCGAAGTGACGCAACGAGTGACGCAAAAATGGCTGTGAACACCCAAAAACCCTAAAAATTGAATTTTAGTAAACCTAACGAAAATTCTTTAATCCCAAACGAACGAAACCTGTAAATCTTGATTCCTAACGTCTGTCTAGCACCCAATCGATCCAAAAACCTTGATCTTTCTTGATTTTCTTCACGAAACGAACCGAAAACTCTCTAATTCACGATCAATACGTCAATCAAACCACCTCGAGGCTCTGATACCAGTTGAGAGTGCCCCTTGCTGTGGATCTAGATGATTGATTACTATGATTGTAAGGCGGAAAACAAACAATCAAACGAATATCACGTAAGCACGAATCGAAACACGTATAAATCACGAATATAACTTTGTATTGATAAACGTAATGTATCATATTGTTTACAAGATTGCTTAGTCGACAAATGGTGCTAGGGTTTGTCAACCCTAGCCAGAAACCCGTAGGTTTGCTTAAATACTAACTCAAATCGGCAGACATGCGTCACTTGGCTAGTGTCGCATGTGGCCGCCTTCATGCGTCACTTACCTAAGTGTCGCTATGCGTCACTAAGGCAAGTGTCGCCTAATACTAAACTTAAGTGTCGCTATATACAAAAATGAATTTTCTTTAACGATTAACTAACGACACTTACAACTCGATAGACCAACTGACAGACACACTAATATGCACCAACATTTCGGCCTGGGGTATGGATCCTGGTTATGTTTCGGCCTGGAGTATGGATCCTGGTTATGTTTCTGCCTGACGAGGACGTCAGGATTTTAAGTGGGGGAGTTTGTAACAACCCGTCCCACATCGGTTTAAGATAGAAAGTTTGAGTCCCTTATAAGTCTAAAGTTGTGACTAATTGATATCTTCCACCATGGTTTTTAGTTGAAACTTGAAGGTATCCGGTTAGCCATGCTTTAGATTTTGCAAGGGCGCTACACTCGTGGTTAGCCATGCTTTCGACTATGCGGGGGCGTTACGCTCGTAAAATTGAAGGAAGGTGTTGAAGTTGAAATATCTGTAAGCTTAATTTTCCATCGAGAAAAATGACATGTATATAGACTATTAAGATATACATGGATGAGTAATGCGAAATGTGTCTAAAATATTTATGTAAATTTATGCAAAATTCATAAATTAAATGATACATGAATCCCACTTATTCTTTTTCTTTTTGGCTTAAAGCTGCAGATGGGCAACAAACTTTCACTTTTGTATCGAGTTAGGTAACGAACGGATTTTATTACTAATGTAGGTAACAAACTTTCAATTTTTTTTATCGAGTTAGGTAATATGTATTACGTGGCATTATGAAGATTGCTTTACGTGGCATTACGTTAATATGCCATATGATACATATTACCTAACTCGGCAAAAAATTTAAAAGTTCGCTATCAACATTATTAATAAAATCGGTTCGTAACCTAACTCAGTATAAAAGTGAAGGTTTGTTGCCGATATGCAGCTTTAACCCTTTCTTTTTTCCCAATATCAATCATTCAATTATATCAATCGATAATATGTTCGTTTAGGCTTATATTTAGGCATACATCTTAAAAGGTTACTTTCGACAACACCAATAGACCCACGCCAGCCTTAGGTCCATTATGTGAGATGTAAATCAAACTCACCTAACATTTCGCTCAGATGGCCGGTAGTCTAACCAACACTAAGAAATGTTACTAATAAATTAGGTTACTCATTGATATTGGTGGGAATTGAACCTGTGATGTTTTCAAATGTCCACATCTTTAAAATCTACTGGACTACACGCCGAAGGAGATTAGACATATAATTTTAGTCACATAAAACATTTTTTTTTACCACATCAATTGAATAGTAAACGGTGAACCACTTAATTAATAAATGTATGTGAATATTTGATTATGATATGATGAAAGTATGATTAAAAAGTGGAAATTAATCAGAAAGTGGTTTCTGGCAACGAGGCTGAGTGCTCGACTCTTACTCGCAGTCTTCACATTACTTTACAGAACGCATGATCGAAATACACACCACTAAAAGTTACTTAGTTTTGCAGCTTTATTCATTGTAATATGTTACACATTCGATCACTTAATAATAATATTTATATTTCAAAGCATATTCTAATTATAAATTAACTTTTGCTCGTAGTACTTGTTTAGATTCTTCATTCCAATTGTTTCATGTATATATAATCGCAATGCTCCCACAAAAAGCATACACACATGCACTAACACCCATGTATATAGAGGTTAAGTGTTCAATCCATGTCCCCATGTTTCTCTAGCTGCAGGTTACACGATGTACACATCCCTTATGTTTGCCATGAGATCGATCGATGTGGACCACCAGATGATCATCGGTTACCATTTTTTATATATATGTACATATGTAAATGATTAGCTGTTAATTATTTACAAATTAAGTCTTTGAATTGTATTCGTGGAAGATCTGAATAGCTCAAAATATTGATATAATAAAACGAGTAATAATATATGTCTAAAATTTAAGTTAAAAAAAACATAATGTGTATATACAACATTATTTGATGTAGGTGTACGTAACACTTTTTCTTGCATGCATCATCAATATATTTTGAAGGGTTAAGTGTTTGTAAATGTATATAACTATGCGTTGACTTCTTTAGTGTGTACGTAACTAAATTGACCTCCATTGTATGTACGAAACTATTTATTGTCGTACATTGTATGTATTTTGGTGACGTGTTATCAAATATAAGGTGACAAGTGGCATCTTTACCACTTGACAAGTCACCAAAATTCATACAATGTACGACAATAAATAGTTTCGTGCATACAATGGAGGTCAATTTAGTTACGTACACACTAAAGAAGTCAACGCATAGTTATATACATTTACAAATACTTAACCCTATTTTGAAATATGCATCAATCATATCATTATATATGCGTTCGATTGCTCTCGCTAGACAATTGATTGTCTTCAAAACTAAAAAAATCGACTAATATTATCCGGTTCAATGAACAAATCGTTTATCAATTATGCTAGTATCGTCATCTTGATCTAGTTGTTTGCCACGGCTAATTAACGTGATGTAAACAAGTTAGAATTGAACACTTATATATGTTAAATCAGTTAAACGAATGTCGTTAACATTTGTTTCGATACGTCACGTTATTATCGTAAACAAATGAATTTGAAAATAAAAAAATAAAATAATAAACAAACAAATTAAATTAAAATAATATAATAGAAGCAAAACAAAGCAGACCAAAATGGCCAAAAACTATTGGATTGGGACCTTATCTTTTTGAAACCCTACTTTTCAACTTTCAACTTGTGTCTTTTGTTTCAAACTAAACATTTTATTTACTTTAATTTGTTGTACTTGTCTTTCCTTGTGCGTGCGTGTGTATATGCGTATGGTGTGTCCGCCATGTGCTTCTATCTCATCTCTTACTCTCTCTCTAAACATATATATATTTATATATCTATCTATACCTATACACATATATATAAGTTACATAATGTGATCATATGTTATGCTACCATACAATTTTCTAGCTTCATATTAACTCTTGCCAAAGTTTTCAACAAAATAAAGCAATATTCCTATATATCTTCAAATTTCTATCAATTGCTAGAATTCTCTATAGGATAGTATCGATTTTAAGTGATATATAGATCTATATCATGGATGATTTACAGTTCCCATGGTTCAACATGCATGATCATCAAGATCAACAAAGTTTCGATTTTGATTCAGAAAATATGTTCTTGAATCCAATTCTTCACCAATTATCACCTACTACCAATTGGGCTAATCAAGCTGATTTGGTTTGTAGTAATGGCTTTCAAGAGATCAAGAATGTAATATCCACCACCACGTTGGAACCTTTACTTTCGGCTACAAATAGTAGCACCAATGACGCATCAGATGGGATTTCAAACATTTTATCCGATTGCAAGAGTTTATGGCGTAACAACATTGTGGCCGGAAATAACAACACGAGTGGTGTTTCCTCCGGTGATTCTGTCACGGATGATGGCGTCGTTTCTCAATCGCTACAACAAATTAACCAATTGTACGTACTTAACTTAATTTCTTGACTTTTTTTTGTTACACTTATTTTTTTTTTTTACAATAAGTTCCTACAAAATGATTTGGAATCAAATCATGAAGAAAGTAAGATAACATAAAGAAAAAATAGGTATAAAATATGTGTAACTTGTCATGTCACCTTATTATGTAAGAAAAACTTTATATATTTTTTCTAATTAAGTGAGTATTTCTCTATAATGTCATATTTCTCAATGCATAAATAATGTGCAAATATTTTTTCTACCATTATATTTTCACATACCTTACCAGTTTTTGCAAGTTTATAAGAGTGATATTGTGACATAATCATAATTGAATATATATCGTAAGCACGAAAGGAAATATAATTAACGTGTACATTTTGTATGTTTGATGTAGTGAATGCTCATCTGGAAAAAGAACGATAAGCGCGGTAGGGTTTTCAGACAATCTACCAAAACCTAAAAGATCCAGATTGGATACGAATCGACCCACTTCATCAAATATTAGTTTTCAACAATCGGGTAATCCATCAGAAACGGATACAGAAGCGATAGCACATATGAAGGAAATGATATATAGAGAAGCAGCATTTCGACCGGTGAATTTTGCGGTAGACCCAGTTTTGGATAAACCTAAAAGAAAGAATGTGAAAATATCAAGCGATCCACAAACGGTTGCGGCTCGAGAACGAAGAGAAAGAATCAGTGAAAGAATTAGGGTTTTACAAAAATTAGTTCCTGGTGGAAACAAAATGGATACGGCATCTATGCTTGATGAAGCTGCTAATTACCTCAAGTTTTTGAGGTCACAAGTGAAAGCATTGGAACAAGTAGGGTTGAATAGTACAACAATCAATGCAAGTGGTACAATTCCAATTATTCCTCATGCTTCAATGTTTGTACCTTTTACTCAAACAACCTCATTTTCCATGCAGAACCATTTTTCATTTGCTTATGAAAACTTGTACCCTAATGCACCACCAGCATGAGGTAGGGAAGAATAGTACAATAGTTAATGCAAGTGGTACAAGTTTAATGAGTAAACACAATAACCCTCATGATTCAATGGTTGTACCTTATATTCATAATCCATTTTTCGTGCATGGAAATTTACCATAATTATTTGCAAATAATGCAAAGAGAAAAGTTACAAAAGGAACCCTAGATATTTTTATTGTTAGCTAACCCCAAGAAGCAATACACCTTTATTATGTGATTATTATTGCTCATTCAGTTGTACTTTTAAGTTTTAATAGTAGTGATCGAACATAATGATGACACTTATTATTGATTGAGAATTATACATTTAATTAATTAGTTTGTATGTAATACTTTATATATGTTTGTGTTTGAGCATATGTTTGTGGAGTTTTGGTTTTCCATGCATGACTCTTACAAACATTTTGTAACTATTTAAATGTTGTTTGCGGATCGACAAGTTTGAGGCAATATAATATATATGATCAAATAATAGTAATCTTCGAGTTGTCGAATCAGCTTCGAGCTAGCTTAATTAACCTCACATGCATCTATGCAATTCGTTGACAGACGGCCTATCTACGAATCGACTTGATAATAATTTTATTCAAATGTGAAATCTATAAAAAATGTAGTTATGGTTAATAGAAATATATATATATATTTTTTTTGTTTTTTTTTGTTTTTTAGATACAGTAAGATATACTACTATACGTGTGCATGCGAACTGCACTATTTGTTGGTTTAACTTTCAGCTGCAAAGATTTAAACCTAATTTAAGTCTATTATTTCTTGTTGGTTGTAAGACTTGTCCCAACGGTGCCGTCGGCCACCGTCGGTTTGGCACCGACGGAACCGACGTCATAGGCACGGTCCGTCGGTTGCCAACCGTCGGTAGGCAACTTCGGTTTGACGACGGGAGAGGACTGCGAGCGGGTCCCAGTTCGGTGGTGTTTTTTTTTTTTTTACACTATAACGGTAATAAAAAAAATCCAACCGTTTGGATGGCAACGGATATATAAAAATTTCTCACCCTTTTTCATACACTATATATATATACCCATTTCCAAACCCATTTTCATACACAATCCATTATCATTTCACCTACAATATATACACATTTTCAAACACATTTTTCATAAACTTTTAAAAAAACACTCTAAATTTAAAATGTCATCATCCGATTTCGATAAAGACGATGTGAATGCCGTCCTTGTAATATACGATCCGATCGCTAGGTTAAATCGTCTCGACCAAGAAGATTCGTCATCCGATTCGGACGAGGATACCGAATTTCATATTCCACGAGCAAGACGTTATTTACCTAGTGATCGTGATGGTGCTGGACAACGTTCGTGGTAAGACTATTTGGCAAACCCGGATAATATGCCTCAACGATCGTGGGAAGAAAGGGTTGCAACGCACATACGTATGGATAAGGAATTACGTGACAGTGCCGTGCATCATCGACTTCGCGAAGCTCTCATCGAACACATAGCGGGCCTCCCACCAAATTTCCGAACGCGTTAGCTAGTTGTATTTTCTTTTTAATAAATGTTTTAATTTTCAATAAATGTATTTTTTTTAGGAATTGTACTCTTTTATTTTATATCAATGTAATGTTTTTTATTTATAATGAAAATGTTTTATTTAAGTTTGTGTTTTAAATAAATAAAGAAATTAGTGTGTAGGGCCGTAAAAAAAAGAGAAGTGATGTTACTGTAAGGAGTGAAATGTCAGTTTATGTCAATTTGTGTCAGTTGACGTGGCGCAGATGTGGCACAAACTGATCAGTCAATAGTTAGTCAATGTTGTAAGGAGTCTAATAAAATAATTATAAGTAATTAACTATTGTTGAAATCCTAATAAAATCAAGGTTGTATGCTTGTAAATATAAAAATGTGGTGAACGGTGAACACATGTGACGGTGAGTAGGTCATGTCTCCTTGATTCAATTCATGGCGTGCCCCTCGAAAATCATCCCTCTTTTTGACCTCTTCCTATTTTCCTATGATATGCCTACCACATGTCTTTTTTTTTTTATTTATCCTCATTTTCAACATCACCATATATTTTTATTTGATTTGATTGATTGATTTATCTTTAAAAAAAATCTGAGTATAAGAGCATACATAATGGTGACTGAGACTAACTGAAATCGACTGTCCACATCAACGCTACGTCATCTTTTTCAAAAACTGGTCGAAGTTGACGGAAAAAACCGATGGACTGAACCGACGGATCCATGTCATTGGTATCGGGGTTTCGTCGGTTACCACCGACGAGAAACCGACTGAACCGGTAGGAGAGCTCTTAAAGGAGTGTTTGCCTATGAAATAGTATTATATTATATATAAAAATATAAATTATAAATAACTTACACATATATCTTACATGCATTTTATTTAAGAATATATTCTTGTTATATATATATATATATATATATATATATATATATATATATATATATATATATATATATATATATATATGTCAAAATGGCAAGTTCGAACTTAAGAGCGCACTAATCTTTCTATTGAAGAATAGTCACCATTGAAGATGCATCTATCCTTATTGAGTGCTGTGAAGAAGAGAGAAAAAAAACCCGAAAAAAGTTCCTCACATTGTGAGAGAAAAGAGAAGACCCTTGTTTCTGGAGGGCACATGAGTCCGAACGCTATGTTTAATTAACGTAGGATATTATTAGGATAAAAGTTAGCAATTTAAACCCTATATATATTAGTTGGTTTAATTTATAACACGCGTGCTTGCCATTTCATAAACATAAACATAAGAATGAATCCCATATATTAAAAGCATAAAACTATTGATCCATGGCGTTTAGAAGCATATATACATAACTAAAAATGAATATTAAAATGTAATTAAATAAACATAAATATTAGATAACATGAATAGATTATTGATATCCAATTCCCATGATGAAATTTGACATTTGTCTTGGCATTGTCATGATTGATAAGGCTTTTTGTTTGGAAATCCGTTGTGTTTGATTACTATTTATAGAATCTTTTGTTGTGTAAATGACCCGGATCTCTCGCTTGCATTTTATTCATTATTTCCCCATTTGGAAATAAAAATAGACACTTGCTTTTATTGCTCCAAGTTGACAATTATACAAATTGTATATATGGTTGGCGTACCACACGTAAATACTTTGACTTATTTGATTTGTTACAATAATTATTACAAATTATACGATAACAAACCTATATCAACTTGTTCATCATTGTAAGCGAAAATTTTGTCCGTCTATTTTTAATCATGAAATAAGAATAATTGATCATGGTGACATAATAAAGAGTTTCAAACGTGTGATATATCGATTCAATGTATACGATATAACAGAAATATGATGTAAGTGGCGGCTGACATGGTTCATGTATTGTGCATATATATGGTTACAATTTGACTTTTATTTTATTGTAGTATATATAACAAAAGAAAAAAGAAAAAAAAAAAGGTAATTTGGACTTTGGAGGGTACCCTGACCCCGTACCATATTTCAATGATACGTGTTCGTTTCACCCGTAAGGAGCATCAATGCCGGACAAATCACATATCCACAAATATACCACATGTGATGAGGAACGAATTCGAATCCCTGACTTGTCGCCTATCGATCACACATGTAGGGTGTGTTTGGATGAGGGGTTTCTAGGGG
The DNA here is from genome assembly GCA_949592205.1 of Helichrysum umbraculigerum. Lineage (NCBI taxonomy): Eukaryota > Viridiplantae > Streptophyta > Magnoliopsida > Asterales > Asteraceae > Helichrysum > Helichrysum umbraculigerum. Next base: position 5,497,640 of record CATIUR010000003.1, read on the forward strand.
CTTTTGGGGGCTTGAGCTTCTATTTTTTATAAGCCCCAGCCATAACTTGTTTGGCAACATTAAAAAAATGGGGTTTCTTGAAAAAATAAGCCTTCAAAAGCCCTTAAACAATAAGCCTTTTGAAGTGGCTTTTGAATAGAAGCTCAAGCCCCAGCTCCAGCCCCCAGCTCCAGCTCCAGCTCCAGCTCCAGCCCTAGCTCCTGCCCATTGTTGCCAAACACACCCGTAAAGTTTGAGGCTTTGCGGTGGCGGTATTGCTTGAACTAACTATGCTCAATTGGTTTGTAGTATTTGTAGATGTATCTGTATATGCCATTCTATAAACATGCATGTTTTTATACAAGTTTCGATTGTTAGGGCGTAAAACTTAACTTTCTACCGTGTTTACATAAATTAATCAATAGTTGAAACTTTGCAAAGACACGCATAAAATGATCAATTGCATAGAGTTAGAACTCCGTGTGTTTACATATATTAGGTGCAACCAAGTGTAAACAAGGAAGTAAATGTACGTATAGAATGAAGTAAATAAATGTACGTCTATCATGCATGTCGCTAGAAATATATAGGTATTATTATCGTTATATTAAATTAACATCCATTTACATAACACCTTTAACTTGGTCTATAATCTCTATGGGCATATACAATATTATATTTCTTTTTAAGGATTCCAATCGATATGAAACATGTTAATTAGTTTACTCCCTAAATAGATCCATCTGTCCATCTCTTAAGCTTCCAAACAAATTAAAGTCGATCAACGATGAATCATGGTTTTCCGAGGCTTTCTTGAAAAGTTAAGAATGCTAATCATGTTGTTGGCGAAAGTAGCTTTTAGTTTAACTGGAATGATCAAAGGGAGCGATAGCTAGCAAATTTAATACTAGCATTCAGGGGCGGAGTTAGGATTTAGAAATAGTGGGGACAAAAAAAAATTTAAAATTATTTGTTCATGTTTTCGAGGGGCAAAACTTATGAAATATCATAAATATCCTTAAAAAAATTTCTTTCTTACATGATTTGAGAATTCTTGGGGGGCAGCTGCCCCCCATGCTCCCCTCTACCTCCGCCCCTGCTAGCATTTAAAAGTAAAGATATCTACAGATTTTAAGCCTTTTTTTAGTCATACCTTCATCATATATTACAGAACAACTATGATGTTACTATAAGCTTTTTGGGTTAAAAGTCTAGTGCGAGTAATTCAGACATTCGAAGTATGTAGCGAACTATTCGAATTTACATTGTATGTAACGAATTTGTAGTTTATTCACATTGTATGTATTTTGGTCAGATTAACGGTTTCAAGAGACGCTACGTGACAAATTATATAGTCGACACGCGGAAAAAGTACCGTCAATTACATACAATGTAAAAAAATTACAATTTCATTACATACAATAAAAGTTCAAGTAGTTCGCAACATACTATGAATGTCGTACTATAATTTATTATATTTGCGAACCTTGTATACATAGCAAGCTGGTAATGAAAAATCCACTAAATTTTGGCAAGATTTAGTTATGGGTAGGCAATAGTGGTGAACAAGACCGGGTTTTTCGAATACCCGACCCGAATACCCGAACCGGGTATTGGTCAAAGACGGGGTATTGGTCAAAGACCAAAAACCGGGTTTTGACCAACCCGACCCGAAACCGACCCGGTTTTGGGTGAGGGAAAACCCAACCCTATACTAACCGGTTTGTACCGGGTTGGAACCGGTTCGGGTCGAAAACACGGTTTCAAAACGGGTACAGTGTACCCGTCGGGTATCTATAGTTCCCGCCGGGTATACTGGGTTCCCACCGGGTAGACAGTGTTCCCGCCGGGTACTTTGGCTTGATACATTTCTGTCAACATTTTCCACACATTACCCGCCGGGTACAACTGTACAGGCCGGGTACTAAAGGCATGATCCAGCATTACTGACCATTTTCTGCTGAAATTTCACCTAAATTCAAATAGAAAAGTGTTTTGGGATGTCGTTGTACAAAAACGTACCCAAACGCCATCCACAGTCAAGCATTCCAAAATAACCAAACATAAAATTAAAAGTACTTAAATAAACCGTAATCAAATTGTCTAGAAAAGTGTCTGAATCACATGAGGCACGCAAGCACTCAAAATGGGGAATAGTCATAGGGGAATCCACGCTCCTCTTGCTCTCTCTCCTGCTGCCTTCGATACTCTTCCTGCAGCTCTGCCAAGGCGGCACCCTCGTCATAAACCGGTGGTGGATAGCTTGCTCCAGACTGACCCCACATGGGTGGGTAGTGGTAGGATGTAGGTCGGTAGTTGGGCACCACTTCAGAAAGTCTTTGTATGTTGTGTGCCGACCAAGCGTTGTGGTAGCGCTGTGCTCCAAGCTCATACCTGACTTCCTGCGAAAAATCATTATGGCTAACCTGAAGGCCCTGAATACCATGCATAATATTCAGCATGGATGGTAGTGCTGCGCCTTGCTGCTGGAAACCTCCCTGCTCATATGCAGCTTCTTCCTCTTGATGTTGTTCTTGTTCCACCTGCTGTTGTCTTCTTCTTCTTCTCGGTGGTTGAGCCGCTTGCTCCTCTGGTGGTGGTTCCTGGTAGGGCACGAACCGGTTATTGACAACTGAGACAGCCTGTGCCCCCTGAAACTGAACTAGCCCTACTGTTTTTGGCCTAGTCGTCACTCGCTCTAAATTCTCAAAACTGATGTTGAAGGACTTGGCAATCCTAGTCACAAATTGTCCCCCACAGATAGGGGATGCCCCTCTAATCCCGCTAGCATTATGATGTAAATACCAGGCAACAGCGTATGGAACATTGATATTCTCCTCCTCTACAAACTTCCTCATATACCATAAGTCGGCGAAACCGACTCTCTCTGTTGTAACAACCGCCAAATTAGGGCTAGTATTAGCGCCTAATTCTTTGTTAATACATGTAATTAGTTCTGGGTTAGGCTAATTTATGTATCGGATTATATGTTGGTAAATATATATACAACTTTGCGATTTGATTAAATCGTATGTAACTTAAATAGAACGAAATTCTATTCGATTAACACGGACGTTGGTGAACAAATGTTTATAAACTAAAATAACGCAATTATGACCGAAATACTATTTTATAATAGTTTGTAACTACCTTGTACTACTCGATAAAAACGTACGCGATTTAAAAACAAAAGTAATTAAATTTAAGTTAAACTATTAAAGAGTTAAGGAAATAATTTAAATAAATTATTTAACAAGAGTTGTGATTTTATAAATATAATTAAACGCGTAAAATAAATATTTAACGCTTAAACGATGGGGAAAACGAACACCGTACGGAGCGCGGCGCGTGGACTGAAAAGTGGGGGCTTTCATCAAAAACCCCCAACTTTTCTTTTTCTTCTTCTCATTTCCATCCAATCTCTCTCTCTCCTCTCATCTTTTTCTTTCAACTAACAACCCACATTCATCACAAAAATCATCAAATAACACCATCAAACCTCGCCGAAACACATCGCTCGTTTGGAGAAAAGTGACCACGACAACACGATCTACATTCCTATCTTTCCGGATTTTCAATCCGACATTTTGTAAGTTTCCGACAAATCCCGATATCTCTCGTTTTTGATCATTTTTACTAGTTTGCGGTTTTAATAGGCTTAATATGTTCGTATAAGGGTTGGGTAAAAGATTTGGACCCAACGGAAACCGGAAAACTCGTTTTCGACAAAAATTCCGGCCATCAGACCGCTACGTCGCATTTGGCCAGGGGCCTCTGCGACGTCGCGGCCTACGTCGCATAAAAACCTCAACGTCGCATTAGCGACGCTGCCTCCTACGTCGCATTGATTTGCGAAGGTCGCATCATGCGACGTACATGCCTACGTCGCACCCGACGTCGCTCCTGACGTCGCACCCGACGTCGCACCCGACGTCGCTCCTGACGTCGCACCCTACGTCGCACCCGACGTCGCACCCTACGTCGCACGCTACGTCGCACATAACAGAACCTTGAAAAGTCAGATTTTACTAAGTGTCGAACTTACACAACTTCAAATACTTATGTCATACGACTTAACAAACGTCATAGAACATACTTTCTATTACAATTACACTAAATTGCGTTATAAATGATAAACTTTAATTATAACAAATCACCAACGGGCCGTATACTTTGATGCAAACGAGAACGAACCAACATTACACACAACGGGTTGTATGAACAACTAGCCTAGATGGTCTTGCGAGACATCTACTTACTTAACCTTACGTGTTTAGGCACTAGAAGGTTACGGGTTCGGAGAACCTACTTGCTTTACTACTACTTGCTATTTACCACTGCTCGACTAAGGTGAGTCTTACAGCCCCACTTTTACTGTTTTATACTTTGGGGTGAGATACTTAGCAACTGTTTTACGCATGAACACAATGTACTGAACTGAAAACATTACTGAAAACATTACTGATTACAAACAAACGCATGAGTTACTTTTATCCACTGAAAGCCTCCTTATCGTAAGTTGTTAGTTATGGTCTTAAGCGCGAGTACTAGTAAGTGGATCCATTTGGGACTGACAATCCCTGTCTGGGGTGGTAGCGCCACCACGTACTGATTTACACGTAGAAACAGACATATTAGTATTTGTTACATATGAGTGTGCGGATAGCACTCACGGGGGTACGTGATTGATTTCACACTACACGGTTAAGCTTCAACTTATGAGCTCATGGCACTGTACTGATATACTGATTAACTTACTTTGCTTGATAGCAATACGGGTACATACTTGTGGTTCATAACATTTACTTATTACTAAACCTGTGAGATTCACCAACCTTTTTGGTTGACACTTTCTAGCTTTGTATCTCAGGTACACTTACGGAGTAGGTTCACTCCAGGATTGCTAGCTAGAGTCGCATGATTTACAAACTGCATTTAACGAAGATTCTTTGGCATTATCTTTTGTAACTATGATTATGTAATAGAATCTTCCGCTATACGCGCGGACTCTAGGAAACTACATTTTTGTGTACGAAAACCTACGGTTTTCAAACGATTCAAATTATGAAATGAAACTATTTTACAAACGTCTCATTTAGAGGTCGTTTGCTATATATCTTGTGCTTTGATACCAATCTGTAACACCCCCAAATTTAACGAGTCTTTTGATCGAAGATATGTTGGAGACTTTTATGGTCAGTAAAGATTGTACACTTGGTACCGTATAAGTAGTGTCTCCAGATTTTTAGAGCGAATACAACAGCCCCCAACTCTAGGTCATGAGTTGTGTAATTCTTTTCGTGGACCTTGAGTTGTCGAGAGGCGTAAGCGATGACCTTGTCTCGTTGCATCAGCACGCAACCAAGACCTTGGTGTGAAGCATCACAGTATACCACGAAGTCATCGTTGCCTTCGGGTAAAGATAAGATAGGTGCACTGCAGAGTTTTTGTTTTAGTAATTGAAAAGCCGACTCTTGTTTGTCAGTCCAATCGAACTTCTTTTCTTTTTGAGTCAGTGCAGTGAGAGGTAGGGCTATTTTCGAAAAATTCTCAATGAATCGCCTGTAGTATCCGGCGAGTCCTAAGAATTGGCGTACCTCGGTCGGTGTTGTAGGTGCTTGCCAACATTTGATAGCCTCGATTTTCGAAGGATCGACATGAATTCCTTGATTATCAATGACGTGTCCAAGGAATTGAACGGTTTGCATCCAGAACTCACACTTAGAGAATTTGGCGTATAACTCTTCGTGTTTGAGCAGCTCTAGGATGGTTTTCAGGTGTTGAGCGTGTTCTTGTTCAGTGCGCGAGTAAATCAAGATGTCATCGATAAAGACGATAACAAACTTGTCAAGGTAAGGTTTGCACACCCGATTCATAAGATCCATGAATACTGCCGGTGCGTTGGTTAAGCCGAATGGCATCACTTGGAATTCATAATGCCCGTAGCGAGTTCGGAAAGCTGTTTTTGGAATGTCATCGTCACGAACTCGGAGTTGATGATAACCTGACCGTAGATCGATTTTTGAATAAAAACTCGATCCCTGGAGTTGGTCAAACAGGTCATCAATGCGAGGAAGTGGGTAACGGTTCTTGACAGTTAATTTGTTGAGTTCACGGTAGTCGATGCACATGCGGAAAGAACTGTCTTTCTTTTTCACAAACAGGACCGGAGCTCCCCAAGGTGAGGAACTTGGTCTAATAAATCCCTTGTCCAGGAGTTCCTGTAACTGAGTAGACAACTCCTGAAGTTCGGATGGGGCTAGTCGGTAAGGGGCTCGTGCCACGGGTGCAGCACCGGGCACAAGGTCAATAGAAAATTCGACTTGTCTAGGTGGCGGAAGGCCAGGCAAGTCTTCAGGAAAGACTTCTGGGAAGTCTCGAACGATAGGCACATCCTCAAGTCGCTTTTCCACCGACTTTTTCTCCATAACGTGCGCGAGGATTGCCTGGTACCCTTTTCTCAAGTACTTTCGGGTTTTCATGCAAGAAATGATGTTTATTCTCGTCCCACTGGTCTCCCCTTGTATGCTCAAAGTTCCACCGGTGACGAGAGGAATGCGTACGATTTTCTCAAAACAAACGATTTCGGCTCGGTACTTGGACAACCAATCCATACCGACGATGATGTCAAAGCTGCCGATTTCGACAGGTATCAAGTCAATGGAAAAGAGCTCGTTAGCTAAGTTCAGAGTGCAATTAGGTACCACACTGTCGGCCTCAATAAGTTTTCCGTTTGCCAATTCTATTGTGTACTTAGAATCTAAGGCAATAGGTGTAGTGTCAAGTAGTGGGTAAAATTCGTCGGAAATAAAGCTCTTATCAGCACCAGTATCAAATAATACAGATGCAGTCAAGTTGTTGAGAAGAAACGTACCCGTGACCACATTCGGGTCTTGACGGGCTTCCCCAGATTTCAGTACAAAAGCTCTTCCTCGAGCATTGTTGTTGTTCCTGTTGTTGTTGTTGTTCAGCTTCGGGCAGTCTTTCTTGAAATGCCCCGTACCGTTGCACCCATAACAAGTCTTTGGTGCCGAGGTGTTGATGTCAGTGGTGTTTGATCTACAGTCCCTAGCCAAGTGTCCAAATCTTTTACACTTGCTGCAGGGACACGAACCATGGTGGTGTCGTTGGCACTTTGGGCAATAGGGCTTGGTTCCCTTGTACGCCCCCTTGTCATCAGAACTGGAGATGTAGGCTTTAATGGTTTCAGGTTTCTTGTTTTGGTGGTTGTTGTGATTGTCAGACCACTTTCTTTTGTTGCTGTTGGAAGATGGAGTGGGTGGTTCGGGGTCCTCGTTCATGGCTAAAAGTTCATGGGCCAACCGAATGGCACCATGAAGTGTGGTTTGTTTTGATGAGGCGACATTTCCCCGGACAGGTTCCGGGAGGCCGTATACTTCTTGATCTTTTCGGGTTCAGTACCCGCCATGGTTGGGCGAAGGACGGTGAGTTGTTGGAATCGGGTGGTGTATCCAACGATATCAGTTCCTTGCACTTTCAAGTTCCAGAACTCTTCGTCCAGCTTGTATAGTTGTTCGGCCGGGCAATACTCATCAGTGAGCATTTTCTTTAGATCCTCCCAAGGGAGTAGATAAGCGGTATCAATACCCACAGACTGGGTATAGGAATTCCACCACGAGAGGGCACCATCTTCGAGGGTGCAGGTGGAGAATTTGACTTTATCGTCCTCCGCACATTTGCTGATGCGGAAAACGGATTCCATCTTTTCGAACCATCTGATAAGTCCGATGGCTCCTTCGGTCCCCTTGAAGCTCAAGGGTTTGCAGTTTTGGAAATCCTTGTATGAACAAGGTTTAGCAGCAGAGGTTTCAGCGGCATCGCTGTTTCTTGTGGAACCTGGTGGAGTATTCCGAGCTAAGGCTTCCGTAACAGCCTGAGTTATAAGAGAGGTAATCTGGGCATCGGTGTATGGTCGTGTTGATGATCCCAGCTAGAGATCTTAGTATGTATTACTTTGATTGATTATTAATAAGCTTGCGGAATAGTTTATTAATAACTTGAAGAACAAACTTGTATATAACAGAATATCTAACCAAAAGCTTCAATATTATTAATAATACGAACACACAATTTGTGTTAGGGTTTACAACCTTGAAGCTAATAACTAGAATGAATTCGTCTTCTATCACCCCTTTAGGGTTTTACAGAATCTCTATTTATAACACATAGAGTCCTTTACAGAATCAAACTATTATGGAAATCTTATCTATTCCATAATTCTCTCTAACCGACTAACCAACAGTGGTTGAGTATATAACTAACAGGGGTAGTACTCGTATATTATCAACAGTGGTTGAGTACTTCATACAAAATACAAACTATATACTAACAGTGGCCCTGTTAGACAAATATACTAACAGCAGTTGTCTTCTTCTAACAGTGGTTGACTTCTAACAGTGGTTGAAGTCTTATACCAACAGCGGCATGATACTTGTATTCTGAGCAAATCTAACAGTGTCTCAGGTCTCAACAATCTCCCCCTAAACTTGATCATTCAGAGTAATGATTCAAGTTTCAATCCTTCTTTTCTTCTTCTTTTTCCTTCATCGTTTGCCTCTTATGTAGTTGATTAAACACCATATATAAAGCTCTGTAAACTCCTTCAGTAATGATGGTTGTAGATAACTTCAAATCAATCAATCTATTCAGCAACCCTGTTCCCAGCACATAATGTCGATCATCAAACATGTAGATCACCTGCCCATTGTTGAATACTACCATGTGTACTCCAGCTCTGGCAAAATATCTCCAGGTTATAACCCTTTGATAACAATAAAAGAATAAGTGATACAAGCTGGCTGGTTCAAACAGGCTCTGCAATAACTCCATCATTTGTCTTTCAATCACTGCTTCAGAGTTCTTTCTATTCCTGATTCTGCTCACTTGATACAATTCCAAAAGATCATCTCTTGTACAAATTCTGAGCAAATCAACCATACTCCCAACATGATCATCAAATCCTCTTTCCCTTTCAATCTTGATCTCAAGGATCATTTTTCTGAAACCATAATCAATTGCTACTCCTTCCCAATTTATAATTCTAGCCTTTCTTGGTCCTTCAGAAATCTCCTTGCTATCAGTCAGAATCTTGATTCTCTTTTTCAGTTCTGGATCAAATCTTGGAATATCAGAAATAACATTATCTTTAGAAATCTGATTTTTCCATGAATTTCTTCTAACTTCATTCTGCTTATCCTCTAAGGCTTTCTCTGCTGCCTCAGCAGCTGCCTTTTCTTTTCTTTCTTCTTCTTCTTTCAAAAACTTTGCCATTTCCTTATCTGCCTTTTCTTTCTTCTCCTTCATCAACGCATTCAAATGCCTATTCTCTTCCATTTTCTTTGTCCACTCCTCATCTCTTCCCATATACCTATCATATGCCTGTTGCAGCTTCTGCATATTCCATCCTCTAACAATTTTAGCTGGAGCATAATTTTCAGACAAAGCATTAATCATTTGTCTTCTCCTTTCAGCATATGGTAAAGGTTTACTCCTTTTCTTGGCTAACTCATCTTGCTTTTTCTTCCTAGCCCTTTCCTCATTCGACTTTTTCATCAACAAAAATCCAGAAGATAACTCTTCCTCTTCATTATCTTTCTTCTTCTTTAAATAATCATGAACTCTCTGAGCAGGAAGCTTTAATCCTTGTGCAGTCTTTTCTTTAACAATCTCTGCAGCCTTCTGTGTAATAGTCACTACACTCAGATCATCCAAAATCATTTTCATATCATCTCCTTCTTCTTCAGTTTTAGCTTCTGCAGCTCTCCTTATCAACCTCTCTCTTTCTTCTACTTGCATCCTCAGCATATCATGAGACTCAATATGAGGTTCTTTAACTTCTTTCACTTTTGATTTTTCTTTTAACTTTCCTTTACCTTTGTCTTTTGCATCAATCACAGGCAATTTAGACTTAGGTTTGAGTGGTGAAGTTGGTTCTCTGATTGTAACAGGTACCTCTCTTGGTCTTATTGTTGTTGTAGTTGTGACAGGGGTTGATATGACAGCAGTGGTGATTGGTGTATTAACAGTGGTAGGAGTTGGTGTACTAACAGGGGTAGACATAACAGTGGTTGTGTTAGTGTTGACAGGGGTTGAAATTGTGACAACAGAGGTTGAAGTTTTGACAGGGGATAACTTTTTAGTTTGCTTTCTTCTTGGAATAGACTTCTTTCTTGTAAAAGTCTGCAACTTCTTCTCTTCATCAATTGACTTTGATTGCTCCCCCTTAATCTCAACTTCTCCTTTCATTTCTTTTTCAACATCATCAACCACCTCATACACTGACCTATCACTGAAACTAACTCTTTTCTTATCATCCAGATTAGCACCCATCACATCCCAAACATATAATCTAAGTGCAGCTTTCTCAGGCAATCCTTTATTCAATGGAAATACCTGATAAACTGTTTCATCAGTCTGCTCTGCTTCTGCACCATCAACTACCTCATTATCTAAACTTTCATGTATCACATAATCAGATACATTTAGCTCCTCCTCAGCCTTATCCCTGCTCTGCACATAATCATCATCTTTATCATCAAACACTAACTCCACAGTGTCTTCTGATTGTGCCTCAATATTCATCTCAACTGTATTATCATCAAACTCAAACACCTCTGTAGCTGTTTCATTATCAAGCTCAAGCACCTCTGTAGCTGCAGAATCATCATTCATCTCATCATCATTTATCATTGCTCCACCCATATCATCATGAGGTCCATATGAATCATCATCATCATCATCACCTGCTTTTGTTGAACCATCATCTTCAGGCATAATATCATCATCTGCTTTCTTCTCCCCCTTGCCTGAAGATTCCTTTAACCTATTTGCAGGTAGAAGGATATTGTTGACAGCCTCCTCAAGCACTAACAATCGATTCTGCACATCAAGCAATTCTGCCTTCTGATGATCAATGATCTCCTTCTGCTTAGCAATGAACTCATCCTGAGCTTGAATTTTCTGTTGAGCCTCTTTTCTGTAAGCCCTTTCCCTCTCATATTTACTCCACAATTTATTGACATCATGTACAAGATAGGAAATCGTCAATTCATCAGTATCACTAGGCTCATCAACATTAGAGTGTGACCTCTTAGTTGAATCCTTGCCCACATCCGCCACTGCAGATGTCCCTTGGTTATTGGTACTGGGACCTACATTTGAATCATCACCCATAGGCTCATCAAACATAGTTGCCTCTGGTTGGGTCTGATTAATGTTACCACTATCCTGCCCTGCCAGTGGGCTAGAAACAGTAGTGGCAGCCCTTCCAGAATGAACATTTTCATCAAGTATGTTCACCTGTTGTGTTGGAACAGTTGACTGAGACTGTGAAGAAACAGGAATCTCCATAGCCTGTTTAGCCTTCTTGAATTTCTTGGCTTTAGATTGGGTAGGCTGTTTGTTCCCTTGTTTTCTTTTGATGCCACCTCTTGATGTGTGTTCAGAACCAACTTGTGTTGTTGGTCTGTCATCATTTGGTCCAGATGGTGTTGGTAATACACCACCAGTGGCAGAAGGAGTAACTAGCATTGTAGAAAACAATGCAGTTTCCTTCTTAGAAAAAGCATTCTGATATTTGTTCATAGCCTGAATAGTCCTCAAAGATAGAGTAGAACTAACAATGACACTATCCTCTGCTGGCAGATTTGACAATTGATTATTTAACAAAAGCTGAACAAATCTAGGGTACATAATGAATGTATCACCCTTTACATTCCTAACCATATTATCTAAGATAAATCTAGACATATTAAATTTGATACCCTGTGCCAAGCAGATAATAGGATATGCAATTGTAGAACTAAATTCATTAAAACTAGTTCTCTTTTGAGACAAACATACCAGAAAAGTATGAATGTAGAACTTCCATTGAGGACAAAACCAAGACTTCAAGAAAGTATATTCGGATCTTGTCTTTCCTGAACCTTCATACCCCATATCCATAATGCCTTTAAACAAATCTTCCTTCGATAATTCCAGAATTCCACCTTCATCATCAAACTGTAATAGTTCTCTTAGAACAATCTCAGTAACCATTACCTTCTGACCCTTGACAGTGGAATGAATGTGAGTAATGCCATTAACATTCCCCTCCTTTGCATTCTGCCAGAATTCCTGAATATGTGATCGAATCAATCGTGGAGCGACAGTAAGGGCATAAGTAACTGGACAATTACTCAAGAAATCAATGATAGGATGAAAATACTCATCGGCAAGTTCTTTATTCAAGAAAGCCCTCATGTTGTGTTCAGAATGAACACTGAGCGTAGAAGTACCAGAATCAGACGAAGATGACGATGCCATTGAAGAAATTGATGAATGAATGAAGTGTGAATTACAATAAACAACTCAAATCGAGAGCGAATATTGAAGGGTTTTGAAAAGTTTGAAAGCGTAATTGAAAAAGTGAAGTATTTGAGTATTTATTTGACGACAGTGCCAAGCCCTAAAAATAGAACTAGCAGTGGCACTGCTGGTTATACCCAACAGGGGTACTTCACTTGACCAATTTATAGTCAACCCTTTCTAATCATCTAACAAAGCTAGCAGCGGCTGATAGTCTAGCAGGGGCATCCGACCAAGGAAACACCAGCTTAGAACTAACAGGGGCATAAGCCTAGCTTAGTCAGACAACGAAAATTTTTTTTTTTTTTTTTTTTTTTTTTTTTTTTTTTTTTTTAACCAAAATAAAATAAGAAGAAACAACTAAAACATTAAATTCCAGCTCAAGTGATGTCTCTTGACAGTGGCTGAAACCTGCAATATTACACTAAGAAAAACAACTAGCAGTGGTTAAATTACACACATATACAGCAGGGGTTTAAAATACATTGACAGTGGCAAAGGTAAACTAACAGTGGCACCATCTGTTATCATGATGAAGCTAACAGTGGCAACACCTGACCCTATCACATACAATATATTTTATCCCTGTTAGTGTCAAATCCAGACCAAAACACTAAGTGAGATTTATCATACCAATATTAGTTATCAAAAATGTAAATCTTCCTACATCAAATGCTTTTGTAAAAAGATCTGCAAGTTGATTATCAGTATGAATTTTAAAAATATGAATCAATCTTTTATCATAACAATCTCTTATAAAATGATATCGGATTTCAATGTGTTTGGTTTTTGAATGCTTAACTGGATTCTGTATGATACTAATGGCAGAAGTATTATCAATATATATAGGAGTGTTCATGAAAGTCAAACCATAATCCAGCATTTGATTCTGAATCCAGAGAACCTGTGCACAGCAACTTGATGCTGCAACATATTCTGCTTCTGCTGTAGAAGTGGAAACAGTGGTTTGCTTCTTGCATTGCCATGACACTAACCTATTTCCAAGAAATTGACAACCTCCACTAGTCGATTTCCTATCCATATTCTCACCACCATAGTCACTATCTGTGAATGCCTTTAGCTCAAAATCTGATCCTTTAGCATACCAAAGTCCCAAGTCTGGTTGACCTTTCAAGTATCTAAAGATCCTCTTCACAGCATACATGTGTGACTGCTTTGGATTGGTCTGATATCTAGCACAAAGACACACTGCAAACATTATATCAGGTCTGGATGAAGTTAAATACATCAATGAACCAATCATTGACCTATATAAGTGCACATCTACTTCCTCCCCCTCAGGATCAGAATTAAGATGTTTATGTGCCTCCATGGGAGTGCTAGCTACCTTCACGTCTTTATAACCAAATTTATTCAAAATATCTTTCACATACTTCCCTTGATTAATAAAGATTCCATCTAACTTCTGCTTCACCTGCAATCCTAAAAAGAATGTGAGTTCACCCATTGAACTCATCTTGAACTTCTTATGCATTAGATTCTCAAACTCTTTGCACAATGAATCCCTTGTAGACCCGAAAATAATATCATCAACATACACCTGTACCAGCAATATATCTCTTTGAACCCTCTTGGTAAACAATGTCTTGTCGATAGTACCTCGCTTGAATCCATTCTTGAGCAAGTACTCAGATAGAGTATCATACCAAGCTCTTGGAGCTTGATGTAATCCATACAATGCTTTCTTCAATCTGCACACTCTATCTGGATATGTTGGATCTTCAAACCCTGGTGGTTGACAAACATACACCTCATCATCAATTAGACCATGAAGAAAAGCACTCTTCACATCCATTTGATAGACTTTGAAATCCTGATGAGATGCATAAGCTAAAAATAATCTAATAGCTTCTATTCTAGCAACAGGGGCAAAGACATCATCATAATCTATGCCTTCTTCCTGTGTGTACCCCTGTGCTACCAACCGAGCCTTATTCTTGATCACTATCCCTCTTTCATCTCTCTTGTTCTTGAAGATCCATCTTGTGCCTATAGCTTTCTTTCCTTTTGGAAGATCAACCAAATCCCACACATCTTGCAGTTTGAATTGCAACAATTCTTCCTGCATAGATTCAATCCAGCTTGGATCTTTGAGAGCCTCCACTGCCTTCTTTGGTTCCATCTGAGAAAGAAAACATACATATAATGAAGTATGTACATCTTCTTCTCTTACCTTGGTTTGATGTCTAGTCTGAACAGGAGTCATAATATCACCAATAATCAAATCCAAGGAATGATCTTTATGAACCACATATTTAGAGGTAGAAGGATCAAGTAGTTCTCTTTCCAAATTAGAACCCAAAAGATTATCTATCTCAGAGTCTGAAAAAGACTCTCTTTCCTCTCTTTCCTTTGATGTCTTTGGAGTTGCTTCAGAATCTGACAAAGAAGTCCTTTCCAAAACTTGAAATGGAGGACTTTGTTCAACAAATTTTGGAAAATCATGCTCTTCCTCTGACTCATGCTGTGAATCTGTATGAGATCCCTTTGAAGTGTATGGTTGATGATCTGGTGAAGTTGAATCATCTGGACCCTTGCTTGCACCAGTTTTACCAGGTGAACCATTTGAATCATCAGAAGAAGCATCTTTCTCTGGTTGATCCTGATCCTGTTGAAATACTTCTGGTGGATCTGGAGTCCAAATAGGAAACAAGACATACTTCAAGTCATCCTTTTTAGTTTGACTTGAGATTGAATGCCCATCTGTACCTGCATCATTACCTGCATCTGTACCTGCATCTGTACCTGCACTAATAGACAAATCTGGATATCTAAAAGCATGGGTTAGTGCATCAATATCAAACAAAACTTCTGGACCTTTTCCTTCTACATTTGATGTATGTTCATTAAAGGTCACATTCATGGTCTCTTCTATGATCCTAGTCCTTTTGTTAAATACTCTATAAGCCTTGCTTTGAATAGAGTATCCAACAAATACACCCTCATCTACCTTACTCTGAAACTTACCTAGATGATCTCTGGTATTTAAGACAGTACAAGGACATCCAAATGGTTTTAAAAAGCTAACCAAAGGTTTTCTCTTAAAGAATAACTCATAGGGTGTCTTGTTATGAGGTTTAATAATCAAAATCCTATTCAAAACATAACAAGCAGTGCTAACTGCCTCTGCCCAAAAGGACATTGGTAGTTTAGCATCTGCTAGCATGCTTCTAGCAGCCTCAATTAGTGTCCTATTCCTCCTCTCAGCTACTCCATTTTGTTGTGGAGTCCTAGGTGCACTATACTGTCTTTCTATACCTTTATCCTCACAGAACTTATTCATCTCATGATTCTTAAATTCTGTCCCATTATCACACCTGATGATCTTAACCTTTTGATTAGTTGAATTCTCAATCCTAGTTATGAATGATCTAAGTATTTCACCTGTCTCATCCTTAGTCCTAAGAAAGAACACCCAACTCATTCTAGAGTAATCATCAGTTATTACCAAACAGTAAGATTTCTTCCCTTGACTAGCTACATTGGTAGGGCCAAACAAATCCATATGTAACAGGTGTAAGGGAGTGGTATTGGTATTTACAAACTTGGTCTTATAAGAGGTCTTGTGTTGCTTGCCTTTGAGACATGCTACACAGTGGTCACTACATTCAAATAACTTTTCAGGTAAGCCTCTCACTAGCTTATTCCTAACAAGTTTATTCATGGTCTTGAAATTCAAGTGACACATCCTCCTATGCCATAGTTCAGATTCAGATACAGTAGCTTTAGAAATGAGACAGTTAACATTTTGAGATTCCATCTTGTTTAAATCACTACAGTATACGTTATCCTTTCTTGGAACTTTCATTAAAATCTTATCTTTAGGTATTTTGAGTTTTTCAGAAAGTATAAGGCATTCTGTGTCAGTGAAATATACAGGATTTTGCTTATCTGTGATTTGACTCACACTAAGCAAATTGTATCTCAATTGCTCAACATAATAAACATCATTGAAGGTGAGCTTACTGCTTTTTACCTTACCTTTACCTGTGATTTTACCTCCTTTAGGATTGCTTCCAAACGCTACATCTCCTCCAGAAAACGCTTTAAAGTCCTGTAGCTTTTTCCTGTCTCCAGTCATGTGTCTTGAACAGCCAGAATCAATATGCCATAAGCTTGGTGGCTTGCCCTGCACATATATGAGAAAAACAATTAGTTTTTCTTGGGAACCCAAACCAATTTGGCTTTGGGTTTCCCATGAGCACCTTTGACATCAACCCTTTTGACAGTGATTGATCTCAGTGCTGCATTGGTTTTGGATACTTCAGATTTACACTCATTTTTATGTTTCCAAAAACAATCTGTTTTAGACCTGACAGGGGTTAATGATCTGACAGTGGTCACCTTAAAGTTTGTATTGATTACCCTGGCAGTGGTAGCTTTACTTGGTATATACATTCTTTTGAAATGTTTAATACCAGCAGAGGTACCATGTCTGACAGTGGTCAAACCCTCCCCTGATTGTGTCTTGCCTCTGTTAGCCGTTGACAGGGGCACTGCTGTAGCATTAACAGGGGCTGCAGCCTTGCCTCTGTTAGGCTTATTTATCAACACATGACCTGTACCACTATTCCTATTATTTTTAGGATTGTGGAAACAGTCCTGTTGAAGATGATTATATCTGCCACAAATAAAACATGACTTTCTTTTCACACATTCAAACCCATTACCCAACCTTTGTGAAACCAATTGGTTCCAATTTCTTTGATTACCCCTGGGAATGGATTTATTCACATTACTTGCAGTATGTAACTCAGACTTCTTTGATTTACATGTACACTTATCACATTCAGATTTTAACTTGTCTTTTGATTCAGTATTAACCTTTTTGTGTACATACCCTAAACCTGAACTAGCCTTGTTGGTTTTCCTGACTTGATCTAACTGAGCCTTTGCCTTCTCAACAAACATCTTTTTACCCTCTTCTAGTTTAGTACTATTTAGTTCAGAAACTAGACCAGTAATAGGCTTAACACATTTATCCACAGAATTACCACTAGATGAGCTATCACTATCACTCTCATCTTCCTCAGTCCAATCAGATACCTCAACTTTATCAAAATTTACATAATCATCACAATTAACAACTGGATCTACCTTTTTAACCTCCTCAGACACACCTTCCTTAAATGTTTCTAAAACAAAATCAGTTTTAGGTGGGAAATAGGTATGATTATAAGGTGGAGGAACAGCATTAAGGTTGTAACCTAATCCAAGTTTTAATTTATCATGAATTTGAGACTTGATTAAATTTTGAACACCTTTTGAGACATTTTCCAATTCATCAACTTTCAATTTTATTGATTCCTTATCAGAAATTGCCTCAGCCAACTTAGCACTTAGCATATCAACTTTTGTTTGTAAAGCTTTCTTTTCCCAATTTAGATACTTAACATCTAAGTGAAATTGAGATTCATTCTTTTCATAAGCTTTTATCTGATTTTCTAAGTTTTCAATAGCTAAAGTGGCATGTTGACTCTTTTCCTTACAAGCTTTTAATTCATTACACACAACCAGATTATGATCCCTATAAAATTTAACCATTTTCTTACATGCAGGAGAACATAATTTAGATTGTACCTCATATGGAATGTCTGAAGGCTCTGGTTCTTCTGTGACAGCCATCAAAGCTTGATTCTGAACTACAAGCTCTTCTTGGTCACTCCAGTCAAATCCTCCCATTCCATCTTGAGCAACCAATGAATCTGAAGTGGTGTTCTGAACAGGTACCAATCTTCTTTGTGGAGCAGAACTATTTCTCATAATACCATTCTGAGATCCTCCAGCCTGTGTGCTCTTGCATTCTCTAGCAAAGTGTCCCATCTTGTGACAGTTGAAACACTCCACCTTGCTCTTGTCAAAACCAGCTACACCATCTCTCTTGTAAGAAAAATTTCTGTTCCCAGACCTCTGCATAAATCTCTTTGCCCTGATTGTAATCATGGCCATCTGCCATCTTAAATCCATCTCTTCCAGATCCTCTTCACTAACTTGCTCTAAATCTTCTGTAGTTAATGAAGAATTCACATGGCTTGCAAAGAATGCTTCCAATACATTATCATTAGCACCAGATGTGCTACAACTACCAGATTCACCAACAGAAACAAAAGCAGCATTGTTTGAGCTACCATTGGACTGTTTCAACGCTAGAACTTCAGGCTCAAAATTCCTCAGATCATTGTACAGGTCTTCAATCTCTTTCTCTTCAAGATCTGGACTTTGTCTAAGTCCCACAGTGTACATATTCCAATCTGTACCAAGTGATCTTAGAAACTTCCTGTTCAAGTCATCTTTATCAATCTTGACATTGTGATTTTCTAAATCACCCACAAGTTTTTGAAACCTATCAAAAGTCTGAGTCAGAGTTTCAGACTTTACACCTGCAAAGTTTTCAAACTGTTGTTTGAGAAGAGATCTCTTATTCTTCTTGGTGTTATCATTACCACCAAATCTCTTAACAATTGCTTGCATAAGAACCTGAGCATCTTCACAGTTTTCAAACTTCCTTTGATACTCATTAGGAATCGACAAAAGTAGAGTACTTAATGCCTTCCACTCTGTTGCTCTTTCTTTTCTCTCTGCATCAGACTTTGGTGGTGGTCTTTCTTCCTTTTTACCATCTGCATCCTTAGTATAGTTTGGTCCATTAGTAACCACCTCCCACATCATATAATCCGTAAGCAACATGTATTGCCTAATCCTAGTCTGCCATAACTCAAACTCATCAGGTTTGAGCATGGGAATCTTTGTAGCTTGTATTCCTTCCATTGATTCAGTAGACATCTTGTTATTTGTTGAAAAAGCTGCGAAATTCAATTACCTTCTTCAAGATCAAAGTAATATCAAGCTCTGATACCACTTGATGATCCCAGCTAGAGATCTTAGTATGTATTACTTTGATTGATTATTAATAAGCTTGCGGAATAGTTTATTAATAACTTGAAGAACAAACTTGTATATAACAGAATATCTAACCAAAAGCTTCAATATTATTAATAATACGAACACACAATTTGTGTTAGGGTTTACAACCTTGAAGCTAATAACTAGAATGAATTCGTCTTCTATCACCCCTTTAGGGTTTTACAGAATCTCTATTTATAACACATAGAGTCCTTTACAGAATCAAACTATTATGGAAATCTTATCTATTCCATAATTCTCTCTAACCGACTAACCAACAGTGGTTGAGTATATAACTAACAGGGGTAGTACTCGTATATTATCAACAGTGGTTGAGTACTTCATACAAAATACAAACTATATACTAACAGTGGCCCTGTTAGACAAATATACTAACAGCAGTTGTCTTCTTCTAACAGTGGTTGACTTCTAACAGTGGTTGAAGTCTTATACCAACAGCGGCATGATACTTGTATTCTGAGCAAATCTAACAGTGTCTCAGGTCTCAACACGTGTCTTTGGCGGCATGATTCTTCAATAAAAGAAATGAAGATACATGAGATTTTTGTAAGAGAAATTGCATTTATTTCAGATGTACATGTATAAAGATGGTAATACATAACATCAATATGAAAAAGGATTATGGCAATTAATATGAGTTGAAACAGCAAGAAATACTTGATAGACGAGGCCTTGCGGGGCATGGACAAACAATTTGAAACCAAAACTAACGGGGCCAAATACTTCTCAAATCGAATCTGGTTACCAAGTTTTGGGAACCTGCGAGACTTGGTGATGGATGAAGCTCACAAGTCTAAATACTCTATACACCCTGGTGCCGACAAAATGTATCACGGCATCAAGGAAATGTACTGGTGGCCCAACATGAAATCTGACATTGCAACCTATGTTGGCAAGTGTCTTACTTGTTCCAAAGTTAAAGCTGAACACCAGAAACCTTCCGGTTTGCTACAACAACCCGAAATACCACAGTGGAAATGGGAACAGATCACCATGGATTTCATTACTAAACTCCCGAAAACTTCTAACGGTTGCGATACCATTTGGGTGATCGTTGACCGACTCACTAAATCTGCTCATTTCCTAGCCATCAAGGAAACTGATAAGATGGAACGTTTGACACGGATTTACCTGAAAGAAATTGTGTCAAGACACGGCGTACCCATCTCAATCATCTCTGACCGAGATGCTCGGTTTACTTCTCGCTTCTGGCAATCACTGCAAAAATCTCTTGGTACTCGTCTGGATATGAGTACGGCTTACCATCCTCAAACCGATGGCCAGAGCGAACGAACCATACAAACACTGGAAGACATGCTACGAGCCTGCGTAGTTGACTTCGGTAAAAACTGGGAAAATCACTTGCCGTTGTGCGAGTTTTCGTACAACAACAGTTATCACACCAGCATAAAGGCTGCACCCTTCGAGGCACTGTACGGTCGTAAGTGCCGGTCACCTATCTGTTGGACTGAGGTGGGGGATACACAACTCACCGGTCCAGAAATCATACATGAAACAACTGAAAAGATCATCAGCATACAAAACCGACTAAAAGCCGCGCGTGATCGTCAGAAAAGTTATGCTGACGTGAGACGCAAACACCTGGAGTTCCAAGTAGGGGACAAGGTACTTCTCAAAGTGGCACCGTGGAAAGGTGTCATTCGATTCGGAAAACGAGGCAAACTAAATCCTAGATACATCGGACCATTCGAAATCCTTGAAAAGATTGGTCCAGTGGCATACCGCCTACAACTTCCTGCTGAGCTTAGCAGCGTTCACAACACATTCCACATTTCTAATCTTAAGAAATGTCTGTCTGACGAGACACTAATAATACCGCTCGACGAAATTCAGATCGATGATAAACTTCATTTTGTCGAGGAACCCATGGAAATAATGGACCGCGAGGTCAAACAACTAAAACAGAGTCGTATTCCCATCGTTAAAGTCAGGTGGAATTCTAGACGTGGTCCTGAATTCACCTGGGAACGGGAAGACCAAATGCGACAGAAATACCCACATCTCTTCCCAGACAACGCACCGACCGTGCAATCGAGCTAATTTCGGGACGAAATTCTTTTAACAAGGGGAGAATGTAACAACCGCCAAATTAGGGCTAGTATTAGCGCCTAATTCTTTGTTAATACATGTAATTAGTTCTGGGTTAGGCTAATTTATGTATCGGATTATATGTTGGTAAATATATATACAACTTTGCGATTTGATTAAATCGTATGTAACTTAAATAGAACGAAATTCTATTCGATTAACACGGACGTTGGTGAACAAATGTTTATAAACTAAAATAACGCAATTATGACCGAAATACTATTTTATAATAGTTTGTAACTACCTTGTACTACTCGATAAAAACGTACGCGATTTAAAAACAAAAGTAATTAAATTTAAGTTAAACTATTAAAGAGTTAAGGAAATAATTTAAATAAATTATTTAACAAGAGTTGTGATTTTATAAATATAATTAAACGCGTAAAATAAATATTTAACGCTTAAACGATGGGGAAAACGAACACCGCACGGAGCGCGGCGCGTGGACTGAAAAGTGGGGGCTTTCATCAAAAACCCCCAACTTTTCTTTTTCTTCTTCTCATTTCCATCCAATCTCTCTCTCTCCTCTCATCTTTTTCTTTCAACTAACAACCCACATTCATCACAAAAATCATCAAATAACACCATCAAACCTCGCCGAAACACATCGCTCGTTTGGAGAAAAGTGACCACGACAACACGATCTACATTCCTATCTTTCCGGATTTTCAATCCGACATTTTGTAAGTTTCCGACAAATCCCGATATCTCTCGTTTTTGATCATTTTTACTAGTTTGCGGTTTTAATAGGCTTAATATGTTCGTATAAGGGTTGGGTAAAAGATTTGGACCCAACGGAAACCGGAAAACTCGTTTTCGACAAAAATTCCGGCCATCAGACCGCTACGTCGCATTTGGCCAGGGGCCTCTGCGACGTCGCGGCCTACGTCGCATAAAAACCTCAACGTCGCATTAGCGACGCTGCCTCCTACGTCGCATTGATTTGCGAAGGTAGCATCATGCGACGTACATGCCTACGTCGCACCCGACGTCGCACCCGACGTCGCACCCGACGTCGCACCCGACGTCGCTCCTGACGTCGCACCCTACGTCGCACCCGACGTCGCACCCTACGTCGCACGCTACGTCGCACATAACAGAACCTTGAAAAGTCAGATTTTACTAAGTGTCGAACTTACACAACT
Source organism: Helichrysum umbraculigerum (assembly GCA_949592205.1). NCBI lineage: Eukaryota > Viridiplantae > Streptophyta > Magnoliopsida > Asterales > Asteraceae > Helichrysum > Helichrysum umbraculigerum. Next base: position 5,520,184 of record CATIUR010000003.1, read on the forward strand.
TCAAATACTTATGTCATACGACTTAACAAACGTCATAGAACATACTTTCTATTACAATTACACTAAATTGCGTTATAAATGATAAACTTTAATTATAACAAATCACCAACGGGCCGTATACTTTGATGCAAACGAGAACGAACCAACATTACACACAACGGGTTGTATGAACAACTAGCCTAGATGGTCTTGCGAGACATCTACTTACTTAACCTTACGTGTTTAGGCACTAGAAGGTTACGGGTTCGGAGAACCTACTTGCTTTACTACTACTTGCTATTTACCACTGCTCGACTAAGGTGAGTCTTACAGCCCCACTTTTACTGTTTTATACTTTGGGGTGAGATACTTAGCAACTGTTTTACGCATGAACACAATGTACTGAACTGAAAACATTACTGAAAACATTACTGATTACAAACAAACGCATGAGTTACTTTTATCCACTGAAAGCCTCCTTATCGTAAGTTGTTAGTTATGGTCTTAAGCGCGAGTACTAGTAAGTGGATCCATTTGGGACTGACAATCCCTGTCTGGGGTGGTAGCGCCACCACGTACTGATTTACACGTAGAAACAGACATATTAGTATTTGTTACATATGAGTGTGCGGATAGCACTCACGGGGGTACGTGATTGATTTCACACTACACGGTTAAGCTTCAACTTATGAGCTCATGGCACTGTACTGATATACTGATTAACTTACTTTGCTTGATAGCAATACGGGTACATACTTGTGGTTCATAACATTTACTTATTACTAAACCTGTGAGATTCACCAACCTTTTTGGTTGACACTTTCTAGCTTTGTATCTCAGGTACACTTACGGAGTAGGTTCACTCCAGGATTGCTAGCTAGAGTCGCATGATTTACAAACTGCATTTAACGAAGATTCTTTGGCATTATCTTTTGTAACTATGATTATGTAATAGAATCTTCCGCTATACGCGCGGACTCTAGGAAACTACATTTTTGTGTACGAAAACCTACGGTTTTCAAACGATTCAAATTATGAAATGAAACTATTTTACAAACGTCTCATTTAGAGGTCGTTTGCTATATATCTTGTGCTTTGTATATTGATTAGTAACACCCAAGGTATGCTTCCGCAACTCGTTAAATTTGGGGGTGTTACATCTGTGTTCTCCCTTCTATGAGAAATGGTGTGCGCAAGACATCGTTGGATAACCCGCAACTGCATGTCCTCTATATCTTTGTATGAATTTCCACCTTTAGCGTAAGGTTTTTGTGAAAATTCGTGCCACACATCCTTGGGAAAAAATTCCGTCTCGATCATCTCACTAGCCATCAAATAATCCTCAAAATGAGTTGCATCCAGCTGCTCTCGAGAATAAATGCCCAAACAGGCAGCAAGTTCCACCATACTCATTTTCCTTGGTTGACCTCCCAGTCGGAAAGTCATGAAATTTTTATCAGTCGCCGACTCAACATCCTCTTTCATTTCATATGTGCAGTGGAATTCCACGCATAGCTCTTTATATACCTGCTTAGTAATGGTATGTGATCCACGAAATAACGTTGCCTAATCATTTCCTTAATTCCGGCGGCTACCCCTGCTTGTTCTAGTGGTTCCCAATCGACCACCCGAGATAAATCATATTCTTTCACCCTCAATAAGTTCAGTTTCTGACAGTATATATTGTACTTTGTTAACCTGTTACTAAATTTAAGCCATGGGTGAATTGTCTCGGGAATAAGTAGAGCATCAATGCTCATCGGCTGAGGGCGGTCACCCTCTTCATCGTTAGTAGTACCAGAGGTGCTGCCTTTTTGTTTCTTTCTTCTTCCCTGCAAAACACAACACAAATGAGAGAATTGCCTTGACCAATTCATCCATGACCTAAGGTAATTGCACAATTATTCCCACATTTTATTTACAAAGCTCAAACTCATCCTCTTTCACAAATGCCCTAATATCAAGCTAAACTCGAATTATGCAATTAAACACATAATTTGATTCAAGTGAGCATTACAATCGTGAGTATTATGTAAATGGATTACAATTCTAAGCATATCATTAAACAGAATTAATTTTACCCAAAATTTGTTTCAAGAACCCTAAATTCGTATTTTTCATAATCATGTAAATTAAACACGAATTCACGAAATAAGAAGGTGTGAGTACATATAACTCACAATATAATCAGAAATAAAAACAACTAAAACTTCCCCACATTCAATTTCAAGAAAACCTAAATCTAAAAACTTCAATCAATCCATGAAAATTAAGTGTTTGGAATTAAAAAGTTGTTAATCATACATTAAACATGCTGTAGAAGAGTTTTGCCGGTTTAATTCTTGAGTTTTTGCTTCAAAAATGGTTGAGTGAGGGTTTTGGTGGTGTTGCTCCCGTTTTTTGGAGAGAAAATTGGGTTTTTGAAGTGTGTGGAAAGAGTGGAATGTAGCAGGGATAACCTGAAAAACGCGAATACCCGGCGGGTACAACTTATTCCCGGCGGGTACTAATGTTTAGTTCCCGGAAAAAGATGAACTACCCGGAGTGATTATAAACGGGTAAATACATAGTACCCGGCGGGTACTCTTTGTACGCACCGGGTACTAAAGGCTATCTAAATTCTGTAATGGAATTAACCTTTGTACCCGGTGGGTACTACTTGTACGCACCGGGTAATGTTTGGTATGCAAAATTTATAAAAGCGAAATTCCGACGCACATAACTTTTGACTCGTAAATACATAGAAGCTGAAATTTTGCAGACACCTCCACTATAACAAAATAAAACTTTTCATTTTTACACTTTTTCAAATTTCACGTTAACGAAGAATTCGGACGTGTGACCAATTTTTGGTCATTTCGGACACTTTTGGTGACCATACCAAATCACAAACGACTCACATTCAGAATTTCATTTTTTACCAACACATTTTAACATACATTTAACACCTAAAGCAATTGCAAGCCGCTACATAATTACACCATCGCTCGTTTTGACATAACCACATTTTCATGAACCATTTGGACACCTTTTGACCCGTTTACCATAACAACAACACTTGATCATTGCATAATCTTCATAAAACATATACTTAACCATTTCACAAAATCTTCAAGTTTTATTAATCTTCAAGTCTTCTAACATCTTCAAATGCGTAGTCTTCATTGTTCAAAGGTCGTAATCTTCATCGGTGTTAGCCTCTCGCGAAGCTTCATCAAGAGCAATTTCTTCATCGGAGAGTGATATTGCCATACCCGCTTGCACCTCGATATCGTGTATATCTCCTTCATATTCCATTTCACCTTCAAGACTAGAAATGTGTTGTATACGTTCCGCGGCATCTAAGTGATCCTTCAAGCAAATTCACATCTCTAATGAGGCCGGTGTGAGTCTTGTTCTTCGTATAGATAGTACCCTGCCACTAAGAGAAAAAGCGGATTCCGAAGCTACCTGTAACACCCCCAAATTTAACAGTTTACGGAAGCGAGTTTTGGGTGTTACTAATCAATAATCACAAGCACAAAGGATACAGTGAACGACTCTAAATGAGACGTTCGAAAAGTTATTACATTAATACATAAGTAGTTTCAAAATACAAGCTCGAGTTCAAGTAAATTCCTAGAGATTCTAATACATAACAGTAAGTACAAAAGTAATGTAATAAAATCTCCAAGCTTGTAAATGCATGCGACTCGAGCTAAGAAAGCTTATCCTGCTGGGCATCCCTACTGATGCTGTGTACCTGAGAAGCATTACTAAAACGGTCAACCAAAAAGGTTGGTGAATCTCACAGGTTTGTAAGTAAGTAAACAGTTGAACACACAAGTAGTATTTGTAAATCATAGCCAGCCAGTAAGTAACGATCACATGTTATGCTCATCGTTAACTTAAGTTTTAATAAGTGGGTGGTTGCAGGTTATGCTAACCGTTTGATACAATCGCCATGAGCCACCATAGTTGAAGCTTAACGTACAGTAAATATAGGTACCCCCGTGAATGTAATCCAAAACATTCATACGGAACGAGTAAGAAACGCCCGTTTCTACAGGAACGGTTCGTGGTAGGGCGTGCTACCCCGGGCGGGGATTGTTAGTCCCATATGGATCCATATACTAAAACTCGCGCTTATCACATAACTAACAACTATGATTAAGGAGGATTTCATTGGATTAGTCGTAAACTCATGCAATTGGCGTATCCGTAATCTCATACAGTAAGTAAATCATGGCAGCAAGTAAGTTTTGTGTGTTCATGTAAAACAGTAATGCATCTCACCCCTGAGTAAAAACAGTAAAGTAGGGGCTGTGAGACTCACCTGAGTCTGGCAGACAATGCTGTAAGTAAGCAAGTAGTATTCCCGAACTAGCAACCCTTAGCGTCCTAATACGCATAAGGTTTAGTAAGTAAATGGAATACTTGTAAAGTATCCATGCTAGTTGTTCCCAAACTAGTTAATGTCCATTAGTTTGTTTGTACGTTTGTATTCGTTTGTAAATCGTAGTTTGTATAAAAGTTGTACGGTCCGTTTGTTATCGGTGTATAATAATAATTCCATCCATTATTATTATGTATTCATAGTAGTTGTACTTTTGTAAAGCGTACGTGTATAACTGTTTGTTTGTATCACAACGTGTATCGTTTGCGTACATTCCAATGGGCTTAAACCCCAAAGGGTACGAGTGAAACCTCGTAAGTATTCGAGTGTATGTTCGTATCAGTTAACGTGTAATCCCGCACGTAACTAGTGAGTGAACTTGTAAGTTCGTATCGGATGTAATCCCGTGTAATGTACAAGTGTAAGTTCGTTGGAGTGTAATCTCCTAAGTATTTCGAGTGTAAACTCGTGTGCGTGTGTGAGTGAAATCTCACGTTAGTTTAGTATAGTCTTGTACGTATTCAAGTGTTGTTGTATACTCTCAAAAGTATAGTATTTTCATGTATAAGTAGCATCGTATTTGATTTAGTAGTTGAAAAGTGATTCTAACACTTAGAATATATTTTGTTTTCTGATCTGGGTTATCTGCGACACAAGGCTTGTGTCGCAGACCGTATGCGACATAAGGTCTGTGTCGTATGGATTGATTTCGGTTTGGTGTTTATGCGACACAATAGTTGTGTCGCATACAAGGGTACGACACAACGATACGACATAGTCGTTGTGTCGCAATCAAGCGATAGGTAAACTTTGTGTCGTAGATGATACGACATATAGTGCGACATAAGTGTTGTGTCGCATACATTGCGACATAACGTGCGACATAACATGTGACACAGTGTTGTGTCGCATGAAATTTTGGTCCGATGCGACACAAGAGGTCTGTTCGGAATTTAAGTTTCCGAAAACGTATTTTCCGGTTTCCGTTGGGTCTAGAACTTTTATACTAGTTTTAATATGTTATAATGAGTTCATAGTAAATATTGGTGGTCGTTTTTAAGGTTTGTGGTGTCGTTTTCTTTAAAATGACCAAAACCGACATTTCCGTTAACGTGTTCAAAAACGAGTTTTAATTACATATTTGGACATTACTAAGCTAGGGAAACATTAATCTAGCAAAATAAAAGTAATCGGAAAAGTTTCGGGTCGCCGGAAAACTTACAAAGTTGTCGAATCGAGGAACCGAAAAGATAGGATTGTAGAGCTCGTTCTCGTGATCACTTTTCTCCAAACGAGCTAGGTGGTTTAGGGAGTTTTCGTGGTGTTTTTGGGGTGTTCGGTTGACGGTTTTAGAGAGAGAGAGAAATCGTGGGAGAGAGAGAGGAGAGGGAAAGATGGATGCATGTATGTGTTTGTGTATTGGAGTGGAAGAAAGGGTGAGGGCTTAATGCCCCCTCACCTAGGCCGGCCCATGGTGGGGCCACAAGGTGTGGTCTCACCAAATGTTGTTCCCTCGCGTATGCGCTCCGTGCGGTGTTCGTTTCCCCGGTCGTTTAAACGTAAAAATCATTTTATACACGATTAAATATACGTTTAAAATACGAATATTATTCGGTAATTTAGTTGGAGCATTTTAATAAAATACTTTGTTTTGAAGTTATAAAATGTAACTTTGTTTTGTTTTGTCGGTTGGTCGAGTTTTCGGAGAGTTCGGTAACGTTTTGGTTTAAACGTACGTTTTAGTTATATTATGAACATAATATAAGTAGTAGTTGAAGTAATTAAATAATTGTTTTACCAACGTCCGTATGTTTGTACAATTGTTGTTTTATACGATTTGAACGAATCGTATCCGCGTATATATATATATATATATTCTATCCATATATATATAGTAAGTACATAATGTATATAATCCTATTTCATATTATATACAAGTAATAAACACGTAATTAGGGAAATTTTAAATTGACCCTAAATTTGGGGTTGTTACATTCTCCCCTTGTTAATAAAATTTCGTCCCGAAATTTGTTCGAAGTAGTAATCGGTAGTTCGTTATTCATCAGGTAGCTACAATGCGTACTAGTAGCCTACAGTAGTAGGGTAGGTCCTACAGTGTTTGAAATCAAGTAGTTGTCAGGTGGTAACGTACCCTAATTTTTGTTGCCTGGAGGTAGTGGGCATTGGGCCTTGAGATGGCCAGCACTCCCACAGTTGAAGCAGAGTTTCACTTTAGGCGGGTTCGTACTTTTAGGGTGGGATTTGCATCGACCGATGGGTATGGTACACGGTCCTTCATGATGCCGAGTGCATTGGGAACAGAAAGGTTTCTTTCCCAAGTAGTTTCCTGAAGAGTTGGAGGGAGTAATCTTCACCCTTTTTGCTGGAGGTGGTGTACAGTCAAAGTCGGTATTCTCTTCAGTAGGAGTACTATGGGAAGTTGATGGTGAAGTAGGGTTTTCTAAAGCTATCAAACGTAACTCGTATTCACGTATACGTACGTTATTCTGAAAAGCAATTCGTCGTAGGTCATCAATGTCCTCCCGTGCTTCAGTCAGTTGTTTTCGCAGCGATTCAATAGTTTGGTTGAGGTGGCTGACTAATTCAGCAGTCAAGGTTACATCAACTGGTGCTTTTGCAGCAGTTAGAGCAACAGGAGAGGCAGGTGCTGTTGCTGATTCAACAGAAGGTTCGGTATCACACTCGAGTTCGAGGAGGTACGGAAACATTATTGGTTCCTCACTGAGCAGTTCATCATCCAAGGTAGGGTTGTTGACGGAGTGAGTTGTCATTTCCTACGAAATAATTATTCTATTTAAGAATTGTTACTAGTAAATGAAGTTCTATTGGATGACTTGTTTAAAGTACGAATAATATACGAGTTCCCGGTCTCAACCAGTGTGAGATAATTGGGAAAAGAGTTTGTTATTGGTAGTCTAAGTGTAATACAAGTTATATGTTCGGAATTCGTATAGTCGGTCGTTTCCTAATCCTATTGGGTACTCAGGATCAAAGAAAACACACAGAATAATAGACAGTTACACATAATCATTAAGCGAGAGATTTATGGAAAACAGTCTCGGGAAATCAAAGAATGAGCGTACCCGGGTTGAGTAAATCACAGAGTCTCGGATTTGGGTCATCCTCCCTAGCGTTAATTACATAAGCTCTACTCTTCGTGTGGTTGGTCCGGAGTTTCAGTTTTGGGCAATCCTTTCTAAAGTGCCCGGTACCGTTGCACTCATAGCAGGTTTTGGGTGCAGGAGCATCAGTACCAGTGGGGTTGGTTCGGCAGTCTTGGGCCAGGTGCCCGAATTTCTTGCATTTGGTGCAGGGACAGGAGCCGTTATGATGGTGACTACATTTGGAGCAGTAAGGCTTGCTCCCCTTGTAAGCCTTTGAGTCATTGGCGTTGACAATTGCAGGCTTTTTGTCAGAGGTAGGGTTGGATGAGTGGGGACTCACTTCCCATTTACGTTTGTTATTCGCAGACGGGGTTGAAGTCGAGCCACGGCGGACAGAATTGGCCGTTAACTCATGAGCCATACGAATGGCGCTCTGAATAGTTCCCGATTTGGATGAAGTAACTAAGTCTTGAAGTCGCTCGGGAAGTCCATCAACGTACTTTTCGATCCTTTTGTACTCGGGATCAACCATGGATGGGCACAAAAGTGCCAGCTGGTGAAAGCGATTGGTGTAACCGGTGATGTCATCACCCTGCATCTTGTGATTCCAAAATTCCACTTCCAATTGTTTCAGCTCATCTCTTGGGCAGTACTCGCCCCTCAGCATATTCTTCAGTTCATCCCACTGTAGTTTGTAAGCATCGGCAACGCTCACAGTCTGTGCATAGGTGTTCCACCAGGTAAGGGCGGTGTCAGAAAAGGTGCTGGCGGCGAACTTAACTTTATCCTCTTCCTTGCAATTGCAGATGAGGAATACTGATTCGATTTTCTCGGTCCAACGAATCAGACCGATCGCTCCTTCAGTACCTGCAAAGCTCAAGGGTTTGCAGTTTTGGAAGTCCTTGTAGGTGCAGGTTTTGGGTGGAGGTGTATTGTTAGCCGTATCTTCGCTACCAGGATTGGTTGCTCGGACAGCTAGAGCTTGGGCCACACTACGGGCAATAATACCCGCGACTTCGGCTTCAGTAAGTGTGATTTGTCATCGAGGAGGCATGTTCCTTGAAACAACAAATAAAGAACATGTGAAGGTTTGAACAAGAATTATGATTGTGATGATTTTAGTAAGTTTAGAGAAATTACGCCAAAGTGTGAAGGTTGTTTAAAGTTGTGTACTATAAATAGGTTTATACGGTTTTTGAAGTTTTTGAAAATTTTATAAAAACATTTTTGTGAGAAATTTTGTAACATGTTTGATAAAAATACATTTGTTATAAAATTTTGATAGTAAAAGTCGGTTGTATAATTTGAAATCTGACGAAAGATTGAGTTGAAAATGGTTCTATTAGGTTACACCTAATCGGTACAGTAGTGTACATTGTAGAATGTTATAAACGTAGAATTAGGTAGGAGTAGCAAATGAAAACAAGGTCTCGATCTTCATATTGAAGGATGTTCGAGTAACTATGGTTGTCGGTTATAATGGTGTTGAGATCTTCGGACGTATGTCGGTATTCGTGAATTCATAAAAGTTAAATAAGGACAGAATGATGAGAATCGAGTTGTCGTTTGTTCGATGAAATTTTAAAGAATATTAATTTCGTAGTAGTCGAGAGAGAGTATCGTATCGGGGAAAGAGGCCTATGTATATATATATATATATATATAACACATAACCGCCTAGTGTGTGTCTAGCACAATCAAGTAAAAGTCCCGGTTCTCTCGAGGTCAGAGTCAGCTAATGCATTCAGGTTCAACATAACCCCTTTCAGAACTCACATCATCTTCATTTAATTGTACATAGTTGATCAGGCTATGTTAAATTAAACTTGTATGCTGTAATTCCCGAACCAGTTATACCTAATGAGGAATACTGCCTAACGGTCATAGTCTAGGCCCACTAAATGCAACCTAGTTCACTATAACCTTAGGCTCTGATACCAATCTGTAACACCCCCAAATTTAACAGTTTACGGAAGCGAGTTTTGGGTGTTACTAATCAATAATCACAAGCACAAAGGATACAGTGAACGACTCTAAATGAGACATTCGAAAAGTTATTACATTAATACATAAGTAGTTTCAAAATACAAGCTCGAGTTCAAGTAAATTCCTAGAGATTCTAATACATAACAGTAAGTACAAAAGTAATGTAATAAAATCTCCAAGCTTGTAAATGCATGCGACTCGAGCTAAGAAAGCTTATCCTGCTGGGCATCCCTACTGATGCTGTGTACCTGAGAAGCATTACTAAAACGGTCAACCAAAAAGGTTGGTGAATCTCACAGGTTTGTAAGTAAGTAAACAGTTGAACACACAAGTAGTATTTGTAAATCATAGCCAGCCAGTAAGTAACGATCACAGGTTATGCTCATCGTTAACTTAAGTTTTAATAAGTGGGTGGTTGCAGGTTATGCTAACCGTTTGATACAATCGCCATGAGCCACCATAGTTGAAGCTTAACGTACAGTAAATATAGGTACCCCCATGAATGTAATCCAAAACATTCATACGGAACGAGTAAGAAACGCCCGTTTCTACAGGAACGGTTCGTGGTAGGGCGTGCTACCCCGGGCGGGGATTGTCAGTCCCATATGGATCCATATACTAAAACTCGCGCTTATCACATAACTAACAACTATGATTAAGGAGGATTTCATTGGATTAGTCGTAAACTCATGCAATTGGCGTATCCGTAATCTCATACAGTAAGTAAATCATGGCAGCAAGTAAGTTTTGTGTGTTCATGTAAAACAGTAATGCATCTCACCCCTGAGTAAAAACAGTAAAGTAGGGGCTGTGAGACTCACCTGAGTCTGGCAGACAATGCTGTAAGTAAGCAAGTAGTATTCCCGAACTAGCAACCCTTAGCGTCCTAATACGCATAAGGTTTAGTAAGTAAATGGAATACTTGTAAAGTATCCATGCTAGTTGTTCCCAAACTAGTTAATGTCCATTAGTTTGTTTGTACGTTTGTATTCGTTTGTAAATCGTAGTTTGTATAAAAGTTGTACGGTCCGTTTGTTATCGGTGTATAATAATAATTCCATCCATTATTATTATGTATTCATAGTAGTTGTACTTTTGTAAAGCGTACGTGTATAACTGTTTGTTTGTATCACAACGTGTATTGTTTGCGTAAATTCCAATGGGCTTAAACCCCAAAGGGTACGAGTGAAACCTCGTAAGTATTCGAGTGTATGTTCGTATCAGTTAACGTGTAATCCCGCACGTAACTAGTGAGTGAACTTGTAAGTTCGTATCGGATGTAATCCCGTGTAATGTACAAGTGTAAGTTCGTTGGAGTGTAATCTCCTAAGTATTTCGAGTGTAAACTCGTGTGCGTGTGTGAGTAAAATCTCACGTTAGTTTAGTATAGTCTTGTACGTATTCAAGTGTTGTTGTATACTCTCAAAAGTATAGTATTTTCATGTATAAGTAGCATCGTATTTGATTTAGTAGTTGAAAAGTGATTCTAACACTTAGAATATATTTTGTTTTCTGATCTGGGTTATCTGCGACACAAGGCTTGTGTCGCAGACCGTATGCGACATAAGGTCTGTGTCGTATGGATTGATTTCGGTTTGGTGTTTATGCGACACAATAGTTGTGTCGCATACAAGGGTACGACACAACGATACGACATAGTCGTTGTGTCGCAATCAAGCGATAGGTAAACTTTGTGTCGTAGATGATACGACATATAGTGCGACATAAGTGTTGTGTCGCATACATTGCGACATAACGTGCGACATAACATGTGACACAGTGTTGTGTCGCATGAAATTTTGGTCCGATGCGACACAAGAGGTCTGTTCGGAATTTAAGTTTCCGAAAACGTATTTTCCGGTTTCCGTTGGGTCTAGAACTTTTATACTAGTTTTAATATGTTATAATGAGTTCATAGTAAATATTGGTGGTCCTTTTTAAGGTTTGTGGTGTCGTTTTCTTTAAAATGACCAAAACCGACATTTCCGTTAACGTGTTCAAAAACGAGTTTTAATTACATATTTGGACATTACTAAGCTAGGGAAACATTAATCTAGCAAAATAAAAGTAATCGGAAAAGTTTCGGGTCGCCGGAAAACTTACAAAGTTGTCGAATCGAGGAACCGAAAAGATAGGATTGTAGAGCTCGTTCTCGTGATCACTTTTCTCCAAACGAGCTAGGTGGTTTAGGGAGTTTTCGTGGTGTTTTTGGGGTGTTCGGTTGACGGTTTTAGAGAGAGAGAGAAATCGTGGGAGAGAGAGAGGAGAGGGAAAGATGGATGCATGTATGTGTTTGTGTATTGGAGTGGAAGAAAGGGTGAGGGCTTAATGCCCCCTCACCTAGGCCGGCCCATGGTGGGGCCACAAGGTGTGGTCTCACCAAATGTTGTTCCCTCGCGTATGCGCTCCGTGCGGTGTTCGTTTCCCCGGTCGTTTAAACGTAAAAATCATTTTATACACGATTAAATATACGTTTAAAATACGAATATTATTCGGTAATTTAGTTGGAGCATTTTATAAAATACTTTGTTTTGAAGTTATAAAATGTAACTTTGTTTTGTTTTGTCGGTTGGTCGAGTTTTCGGAGAGTTCGGTAACGTTTTGGTTTAAACGTACGTTTTAGTTATATTATGAACATAATATAAGTAGTAGTTGAAGTAATTAAATAATTGTTTTACCAACGTCCGTATGTTTGTACAATTGTTGTTTTATACGATTTGAACGAATCGTATCCGCGTATATATATATATTCTATCCATATATATATAGTAAGTACATAATGTATATAATCCTATTTCATATTATATACAAGTAATAAACACGTAATTAGGGAAAATTTAAATTGACCCTAAATTTGGGGTTGTTACACTACCGTAGAAGCTTGGATGGTTAGTAAATCTCGGGCCATGATGGTTAGAACGGGAAATTGAGATTCCCTCCCTTTCCACCAAGCCAAAATATCAAATTGTGCGAATTCATCGGGTTGTATAGTGTTTAAAAAATCAGTTCCGGTATACCTTCCATATTCGCTAGTGTTCGTTTGATTACCTTCACCCCTTGCCCGTTTATGGTTTTCTTGTCTTAAACTATTATATAAGTTAAGCATTGGATCGCGAGAGGAAGATGAACCAAACAATGTGGAAGCCGAACTAGAAGAAGGATTTGTTGAACCATATAATTGAAAATAATGAGTAAATAAATCTTGAAAGCATTTGTTAAAATGTTTTTTGTATTTTGTGAAAAAAATGGGTCCTCGTCATTCAATTCCAAATCGTTACAAATGTTATCGATAAGCAATTCCACCCCAGAAACGTTTAAGCATGGGTTTATTGCGGCGGCACAACTAATTACCGGTGGCATTTCTTTAAAATATTTTCTTAGTTTTTCTTTCATGGGAGCCACCATTAGTGCGTATAAATTATCAATAAATTCGTATTCGCTTAGTTTTGAACACATTAAGAAAATTTGGTTAAGTACCAAGTGAATCGTGGGATAATAAACACCCGATAACAAAGTAGTTGCGGTTTTAAAAAGTTTGAGCAATTCGGTTATCTTTTCAATAACATCCCAAGATCCGCTTGGAAATTCGTTTATAGCATAACCCCTTTGGACAAGTTGAAAATGAAAAGCTTGTAAAGTCTCACGTTGGCGTAAACCACATACAAACATGTTGTATGTCGAATTCCATCTTACGGGCATGTCCAAATTAGGGGTTAAAAAAATGTTCTCCGTATCCTTACACAATTTCATATAAAGTTTGTATCTAGCCTTACCCTTACAAAATATATTTTGCAACATGTTTTTATACGCGTCTTTTACTTCACTTATTTGTCGAACCGCTAACCCGTCTTGCACAACCAAGTTAATTATGTGTGCAACACATCTACTATGGTAGAAAATGCCTTTCAAAGGTGGGTTGTATTTTAGTATTAATTTTTGAACGGCGTTTGTGTTATTACTCGCATTATCAAACGAGATAGAAAAAACCTTTTGTTCTAATTTAAACATTTTCATTACATCCCGTAACATGCAAAATAAATTTTGACCCGTGTGAGGATACTCAAAGTCTTCAAAAGCAATGGTACGTTTCATCATTTGCCAAGTTGAGGGATCAACCCAATGTGCGGTAACACAAAGGTACGAACCGGGCAAACCATGAGGAGCCGACCAAACATCGGTTGTTAGTGATACACTTGTAGTTAAGTTTTCAAAACCGGTTATTAGTTGAATTTTAGCATTTTTCCACAATTTAAGTGCATCACGTCTAAGAGTAAGACGTGATACATGATTATATCGGGGTTGAAGAGTATTTTGAATAACCTTAGTAAGCCGAGGGTTGTCGAAGTGGTTGAACGACAAAGCTTCTTGAATCACAAAGCCGACAAATGCTTCTCGACAACGATCCGCTTGGTATGTGAAAATACCTCCATCCCGTGACATGGTTGCTTGACCCTCCTCCGGATTAGTTTTGTTTGCACTACAATACTTTAAAGTATGTTTGCTCAACGTTGAGTTGGAGTCGGCTTTTAAAAAACTCCCACATCGTTTACAATGTGCTTTAGTCGAACCATCCGACAACAACACTTTGTCAAAGTTACACCAAATCTCCGGATTACGTTTTGTTGTAAAGACTTGAACAATGGTTGGTGCATTTGACGCATTTGACGAACCAACAAAATCGTTAGTTGAGGAACTTTGAGTTGCCATTATGAGAGCGTTTTGAGAGGATGAGAGTAATGTTTTGAGAGTTTCGTATGTAAATCGTAAGCGTTTTGAGTGTTTTTTCACTAGAATGAGTGAGTTTGAGTGTTGTAACTAACCCAAACCCAAGGTATCTATTTATACTAGTTTTAGGATGGCAAAATGGTAAAAAAAAAGCAAAAAAAAACGGATATAAAACGGCTAGGAGCTCAAACACAACGGCTAGTGTAAAAACCGGGTACAACCCGGGTACAACCCGAATTGAAACGTATGGGGGCGTACCCGGTTTGGTACCCGGCGGGTACTAGTAAAACCCGAATCGGGTAGAGCCTACCCGGGTATTGACCGGGTCGGGTTTCCGGGTATTGACCGGGTCGTTTTCCCAACCCGGTTTTTTTGGTCACGCCTGGTAGGCAACAAGGCTTTGTGAAACAAAATTACAAACTAACTTGGACCGTTTTCTAAATGGGCCTGGTCTAGTCATGTGCTGAAAGTGACCCAACTTCAAGAAAATGGATGAATTAGTAACTAATTAATCTGATTTGGGTCCAAATGATATTGCAGTTAAAAAGAAGGGCAAGTAAACATAGACATGAGAAGTAGAGCTTAGCTCCATTAATAGAGTCAGAAAATTAATGGTTAATTTGAAAGTGAGCAAAATTAATACTGTATTAATTTTAGTAGAGTACTTTTTTGGTATTCGTTAACTTTTGGATTTGACCATCGATTGATGACAATATCATTTCGTACCCTCTAAATCCATCCGATCCGATCAAAGTAATCTATTTATTAATTTAAAAACTACTTAATTAGCCAGTTGTCGCCCCCTAATTAACCTTAATCTTTATTTATTTTCCCGCCTACTATGCAAATGACACGTGTCCTCCTTACTCTTAGCCGCTCAAAGCCAACATATTGTCTTCCCTTCCTGCTTCTGAAATTCCTTTATTCCACTCCAATCTAACTATCCAATCTTCGATTTTTGAACACTAAAATAGATTATCAATCAAGAATTTCTGAACAAAAACCGTCTTAATTAGTAGATCAACAACCTGACCAGTTATTCTTAATTACGAGTTCATACTATACTGAAATCATTAATTAAATTTATTTTGTGTAATCTGAATTTATTTTGTTGTTTGACTTTGTTTTTGATAAATCAAAAGATAATAATGTTTATATTGCTCGATTAAATGCCCCAAAGAAGGCCAACAACTAATAATAAGAAATGATTCGCATTACATACACATCTGGTTAGTTATGAAATTTTTATCTCCACAAACTAAAGAGTTGTTTGGAAGAGTTGAAGACTTGGTTCAGTTGACATGCCGATGTTAGTTTGCATCCATTGATTAGTGCAAGCCCATCACACACTCATGCCTCCATAAACTCAACCTGTAACATGTTTTTTTTTTATTACATACATACAGTAATAATTAATGTGAATGTTAATGCCTTTGCGTTGTAGCAGCAGAGCGAAATGAAGAAAAACGAAGATGTGATGAGATAAGTTGCTACCTTGGCGTTCCCATAGCATGAACTCAATGGCTTCATAAAATCAAACTCCGTAATTGTGCATATATCACTTACCTTTGGATTCTACAGTGGTTATGAATTCTTAATTTTCCTAAAACCAATTACTCATAACTCATAACCTACCTTGGTAATACTTTTTTCCTCATTCTTGCAATATCATTGACAATTTTAAAAAAAGATAGTGAAGAATTGAAGTTATATATACTTGATCTTTGAAGGGTTTTAATTCTTTTACTATTCATGTATGGTCAAAATTCGATCAATTGGATTAAAGTCTTATACTTTTTTTCAAGGTACGATAATGCAGGCCACTTTTAAGATGAACTTCATTCCAAAATATGATCTATTGTTGCAAGAAGGTGGTTTATTGTGATTAAATGTATCATGTATAAAGGATTCACATCCTAACATGACTTATATGTATGTTGTAGATGTCATTAACCATGTTGTGCCATGTGGTAAACTTGAGCCAAGTAAATTGGATATTGCTATCCGTTACCTTTTAATATCCGGATTTAGTGGCTTATACTTTTTTTTTCTCAACGTTTGTTGCACACTTGCTATGAATCAGGTTTGTTTCGAGTTGATCAATTATATTTCCATCTTCTATGACAGTTTTTGTCGATTAGGATGTTCTAATTTTATCCTTCACATCTATTGCTGGTCCACTTTCAATATCACATTTATCATGTCATTGATTCTTATTTA
The DNA here is from genome assembly GCA_949592205.1 of Helichrysum umbraculigerum. NCBI lineage: Eukaryota > Viridiplantae > Streptophyta > Magnoliopsida > Asterales > Asteraceae > Helichrysum > Helichrysum umbraculigerum. Next base: position 5,536,594 of record CATIUR010000003.1, read on the forward strand.
TAAACCTATTGCATTTGCAGGTATCCAGTTTCATTTTAATTTTTGGACATATTCGAACTACAATTAATTATTAAAGAAGACGGGATGTGCAGATGTGTTAACTGCATTCATGTCATTGGTATTATATGTGTTACTCGTTGGTATCACATGTCATAGTCGTATTCAAAACCCACCTAAAAAACGAAAAAATCATCGAAGGTATACCTAGTAAGATCTCTAACGGAAGAGAAAAAAACGATGATCTTTATGGTGCAATTTTAATGATTTTTCGAATTACCATTTGTGAGATATTTAATTTTAGAAAACGTAAAGGAAAATGAATTTTATGACACGTGACGCATTCTTACTGGTTCCTTTATACTCAGTAAATGTTGATATACTCATTTTGATCCTCACTCGATATCTTTAACTAAGTCAAATCTTAATCTTATCTTATCTTATAAAAAATATATGATTTTATCCTATCATAATCCTATCCAAAATATATTATAGGAAGCGTTATCTCATTTAATCTCAACATAGAAATCCAGTTAACCAATAATCATTCAGTATTTAGTTCATTATTATTTTTTATATAGTTATTTAACTTAACAAGACGTACAACCACATTCTTTTTAAGGACACATAACCTTAATTATAATTTAACCAGCAAAATACTCGCGTTATGCAGCGGAATATAATACTTTTACTGTTTAGTGGCGGATTACCAATGATTATGATCTAGTTGTTAACAATAGTTTTTTGTACGTAGTTTTCAAAATTCGAGATACTATTTGGAAAAAGTGAAAATATGTGAAACTAATAGGGTTATATTGTAAAATTTAGATAACTAAGTATGGAAGTGTTGAATCTTAATTTTAACAATTTCCTAAAATAAAATAGCAAAATATTTTATATTTAGTAGAGATATAATTCAATTTAATATTAAGAAGATTATCGCTAAAATCCTATAACATAAAGATCTTACCGTATATGACATCTAATTCGTTATCTTTATATAAATCCTTACCATATACAAATTCCCGCTATATTGTTATTTCATTTTTTTGTCAACTAATAAGTTTAAAATAATCATCAATATGATTTATATACATACTACATAAAATAATATAATTTGTGTCTTCAATTCATTGTATCTTTATTGACTCATACAAAACGATAGAATTGTATCATATGCGTTATCAGCATAATTATAAACATCAAATACATATTCAATGGGTCGTGTGTATACACGGATTTTAGGACTAGTATTCAAATAATAGACTCACCTTGAATATTATATAATGTATTACATTTATTTTTAAATATAATAACAGATAACTAGATTTATAATGTATGTTGGTAGTATTTATGATATTATATAATATAATATATATTAAATATACTCAATCTTAAATATAATATATTTATAGGATATAATCTATCATTATGACAACATCATATAAAATTAAAGTTCAAATTGAATAATTAAGTCCCTTTAGTTAGCTAATTTTAAAAATAAAACTCCAGTTAATTATTGCTAATCTAAATTATATAAAACAATAAAATTGAATATGTTATTATTACTTTGTAAGTGTTTTAACGATAAAGAAGTAAACGGATGGAAAGCAATTGATTAATTACATCACTGATATAGATATAATATTATTTTTTATATCTATCTATAGATCTATGTTTAAGATTGCGTATTCTAAAAAGAGTTGTTCGTGTTTTTGTTTTTCTAAATAATAATAATCATAAGTATAAGTAAGAAATAATAATAAAGTAAATCAATAGCTTATATTCCTTCCTATATATTAGAGTACTCCGGCCGTATTATTTAGTCTAAACTTGACCTAATTAATCTCCGTAGTATATTTATTATGGGTTTATTGTTTCGTTATATATCAAACTTTACACTTTTTACTATTGTATGAGTCGAACTTTGAAAACTTCGATTGTATGTATTGAACTTGTAAATATGATCTATTGTATGTAAAATTTCCTTTTTGGGTAATGTCCATTTAGGAAAGTTTTCTTTTTTAGCCTTACCCAAAAAAGAAATAATACATACAATAGATAATATTTCCAAATTTGCTACATACAATAGAACAAATGAAAGGATGTCGCATAAAATAGCAAAAAGTGTAAAGTTTAATATATAACAAAACAATAAACCTATTTATTTAATCTTATAGAGTTTTATTTTATACGTGTTTTTACTAAATTTGTTACATGGGTGTTAATTTTGTGGTTAAATTGAAAACTAAGAATAAGTACCCAAAGTATTTTTGACGTTATTTCTTGGTATTCGATTATTCCAACAACATAAAATATTTATATTTCATGATAATCGCATTGTCGAGCAAAAAGTTAATATTATATTCTAATTTAAAACCTTAATTATACGGATTTGTAATATCTCATGTATATTCTTTCTATTTTGAAATTGAAAACGCTTAGATTAATGTAATTATATTTATATATCATCTCGAGATCCTAATTAAGTAATAGTGCTAACACGATTACATGTTCTACTACTTAATACTAGTTTGAGATTTAATGCTTAGATATAACACCCCTCATTTATTCTTAAATTGTTTTATTATTTAACACGGAAGCGTACACTTTACAATACATATTTCGATTAAATAGTGCAACGATTTTCACAACTAATCCAAACACAGTTTACATGTTACGAAACGGGGTATTATATATTACAAAACACAGCTTATAATAAACTTGATCAGAGTTGCCAGTTTCAAACATTCTCAGCATCAAAACTATCACTTCCTGACTACCCACATAATAAACATGACCTGCAGGAAGTAAACTGAGGGATTAGCACGAAGCTAAGTGAATGAATATCAACTACAATTCAATTTAGCTAGCAATTTGTTCACAATCAATAATGTAACAAATATCGTCAAGAGGAACGGTGGTTCCTAAGGACCCTGTGTCGGGTGGCCCCATGATATCGCGTAAAAAGTCATGTTTTTACTACCGATATCTCTCTCATTCTGGAACGATTCTTGGCATTTTAACTCAAATATAGCACAAATCAGTAACATTAGGCCAAGCTGGTCAAAACAAGGTTGCACGAGAAAAATCAAGCAAAACGGATGTAAAATGAAGATTCCACACACCTTTGAAGATTCAAGGCACCAAAACGAGATTTCAAGACTAAAGTGCCCTTCACCAACATCCATTCTATCCAAGATGTTCGTTTTCAAAATACGAATCCAACAGAAGAAGAATCGACTAAAACAGATAAAGAATGAAGATTCTACGCCCGCCGGAAGATCCAAATGATTCGTACGCAATATCTGGAGTTAGGGACCTCATCTCAGGGGATATCTTATATCAAAATCTTCGTTTTTGAATTACGAATCCAACAAAAAAAGAATCGACTCAAACGGGCGTATAACGAAGAAAACACGCACGAATCAAGAAACGAAGCAAAAGACAGCGAAATGGGGCGGGTGGCAACCAGCCGCCGCCGGCCACCACCAGGGCACCGCCGGCCTGCTGTCCCCCGCCTCGCTTTCCTTTTTTGGCTAATTCCTGTACCTGGTGCGCCTACTTTCCGCGTTGTACAGTACCCAGTGCACCACCTTTCCGCGTTGTACAGTACCTGGTGCACCTTTTTACCCACGTTACGCTAATGTGCACCCCTTGATGCTAATGTGAGCCAAAACTCACCTATAAATATGGGGCTTTAGTTCATTTGCAAAACACACCTTCCATACTTTGGAAAAACTCTTTCTTTCTTACTTTCTCACTAGAAAATCTCTTGTAGTCTTTTAGTCTTTCTCATTCTAGGATTATTGTAATTTGTCTACGGACTAACATAGAAGCTAGGGCGAACGCTAAGGATTCGGAGATCAATCTTTGTACGTACGAAAGAGGTGTCAATTATAATAATACGCTGCTACGCATTTAATTCCGGGTGATATCTAAACTTTTATTATACTTGTCTCATTTCATATTTTGAATATGTATTATTGCCTGGTATGTGATTTATTTGTTGCCATGAATTGCGAGTAGTTTATTATTGTGATTGCTGATGATGTAGATAATTATAAGTAAGGATGTCATTACATAATCAGTGCACGATAATCGTAAAATGATATAACGGCCCCTATTCAACTGTTTATTCGGTATAGTGCTGGAAATGCTTTAGGCAAAGTACAAACGTACGGAAGCCGGTAAACGACCGAAGGTAGTTATATCATTGGAATCAGCTCTGGTTTAAAAGTTGGAACTCCGGAAGGATAATACAACTACGCAACTAACTGGTGTATCCTACGAGAGTCAATGCATTATAAAATAATGTTCGTAAAACACGTTCAGATAAAATAGGAAATAATAATCCTTGTACTGTTAGGACTTTATGAATTTAAGTTTAGTTTATGGAGTACCCTTTCCAGTTATCCACGTGACTGCAACCTAGTAATTAGGACCTGATCAACCTTAATTATGATAAGTAGTTATCTGTGCCCATGACATGCAATAAGTAAGACACAATGAAACCACTCGTTGTATATATTAGGTTTACATTTCTGCCCTGCTTTACATTTAATTAGATAGAGTGTCACTTTCACTGTCAATTACTCTTGACCGCGTGTTGGATATAAGACGCCGTGGAAATCTCATGTAAAGTACACTGTCTATTATTGAAAGGCATGGTCCTCATATGAAACATGTTTTAACAAACTGCGAATAATCTGGAGATGTATAACTGTTTGAAAAGGAGAACTTAAACCATAAGTCGAAGCAATTAGAGCTTAATCGAGCAAAAACAAGACTTAGAAATAAGAGTAAAGTCCTAGTGACCTAGAATCCTTAAAACACTAAGCCTTACACAATCGACGGTCCAAACATAAAAAGTTATTAATCTGCGTGCTAATAAAGTAGTAAACTACCTTAGGGGTTAAGAACGGTCGGACCTATGAGACGATACGCTACTGATTCATGCACCTCGGTATAAAACCAAAATAGGTTGCTCATCTTTCAACTAGATGAGTATTGAAAGTTTGTGTATTGCTCCGATCAGAATCACGATAACCTAGTTCCAAGTGACACGCCAATGGGAAATTGAGTTTGTAGGGTTCTAGAGTTTACACCTAGTAGTTTAACTGCCACATTAAGTATCAACCCTATCTGTTCTGTCATCCTGAAATATTAATTATCGAAATCTCAGCAATCACATCTTTATCTTTATCTGCTTTTCCTGTACTTTATTTTCCTAGCAATTTACTTTCCTACATTTTAATTATCTGTCTTTAAATCCTAAACCTACCTACTTTTTTCCATCCTAAATACTTCCCTACCGAAAGTGTCAATTTTAATCACCCACACGTTTGGATTCATAGAACGATCTTAGGTTATACTTACCGCTTACTAATCAGAGTAGGTAGTACGGTTAATTTAAGCCCCGCAAAATATAAATTTAAAACCCCTGCTGCGCTCGCATCGTCATTTGAAAAACAACGACACGGTGTGAGCACAACAAGTTTTTGGCGCCGCTGCCGGGGAATAACGTAGATTTAAAACCACCTTAAGTAATAAGTATTTAGGAGACCCTTCCGAACGAAACCTTTTCGGGTATCTTTCGAAAGTTAATTTAAGTAATATAGTTAATTTAATGTTAATTTAGTTAATTAGGATAATATTAGTTCGAAAATGACAACTCGAAAACCCACTTCTTGCCTCATTTCACAAGACGAACTGATGGCGATGGACGATACAAAATTCTTTGACTACTTAGTAGGAGAATTAGGATCTGATTTCTTTTCACCTTCCTCCTCTAAATCTAAAGAAACTTCCGAAACCCTAGAAGAATTTAGGACCTCACCTTCTATTCCAAAACATTGCATGGACTTTGATAATACGGATCAGTTACCTGACCTAGCATCATCTCCAGAAGATCACTCTCCAACTTTGCAGTTGCCTGAATTACCAAATTCTGTCCACTTCGATTATCTTCCCGAAGAAAATCATGAAGTAGAACCTCCGAAAACGTGTGACCTAATTACCCTCATTCCTGAGACTTCAGTGTATGAAAACACTTTGTCAAATTCTCATAATGACGGCATCTCTCCATTCTTTTCATATGGACACAAGTACACCATCTATCGAGTGGTGGACAAAGTTCCATCAGTCGAGCCAGAAAACCCTTGTTCTGAAGAACGCCTCCTAGGCGCATCTTTCAATCCTTCTCGTAGAATAGACATTTATAGGACATTCGTTAGGAAATTAAACTCCTCCGATCTTCCCTTTTCATACGAACAACGAGAAAAGATCACCGATCTTAGCGAACAAGTAGAATTTCTATTTCGCCTGTCAAATCATGAATGTGAAAGCACTCTCACCAATTTCAGAGACCAAGAGCTAAAGTTTATATCGGATTTAGATCCACTTTTTGAATCATTTGCCGACATGGATTTCCTTCCAATATCCATGATATTAATCCATCACAATGTCACCGCAATGATCAATGAACTCGAGCTCTGGATAGAACGGGACCCGATGATTCCTATCATCATCCCTGGTAAAATTCCATTCTTTGTTGACCCCGCTTCCTACTTGATCTCAAAATTGCGAGACGTTTTTCCTGACCACACCAAGGAAAGAACCGACGCAATCCTCTTCACCAAGAGAAAAGACCTTCACGTTAAGCTTGTTCGAATCTTCTCCTTCACCAAATATCCTTTCACTTCCTCACAGAAAGCACTAATCAGCAACCTCTTCAAGATGGTAGATTCTACAACCGGAGACCCTGATTCGCCAGAAGAGAAAGCATTTCTGGAAGTCATCGATAAACTCACTCACAATCTCAATTATAAAGACCAAGGGCCACGCGACGGTTTGTTGTTGGGTCAAAACTGTTTCTGAATTGAAGTTGATGAAAAGACAAAGTACAAAGTGTTTAAAACTGTTTATGTTGAAGGATAAAACTGTCTTTACAAAGCTACAACTGATAGAAGAAATCTGAAGAGAAGACAAGTGTTACAACAGATTAAAGATAGATTTCAACTGATAGTTATGTGTCTGTAAGTAGTTAAAACTGCTTATGTATCTGTAACTGTTAGTTATATATGTAGCAGTTAACACTGATTATATATTTGTACTTGGTCTTATATTATAATTGAAGCAGTTACCACTGAATGTGAAATAGTTACAACTGTTTACTTCAGAATGGTAGTTACAACTGTTTATGATTTTGTGATAAGTATGAGTCGGTTATGGAAGTTATTTTATTCCATATTCGTAGGAGATTGTATAGGACTCTATGTGTTATAAATAGAGATCCTTTAGACCTAGATAGGTTAAGGTTTTGCGCAGCTTCAAGGTTTTCTGTAACTCTAATACATTAAGTGTATTCGTATTATATCATTAATAAGATTGAAGCTTTCGGTATATTATTGTGTTCATCATATTAATTTATATTCTTTGATCTTCTTAATATTATTGAGTGTGATTCCACAACTTCTCAATAATACATTCAAGGCTTATTATATACGATTGTTTATTAAGTTAAACAGGGACTAACAAAGTGGTATCAGAGCTTGTGAAGCTTTGAAGACATGACGATCTGGGATTATTCGTATTAGTGTTTGGGGTTTAGTTATTAAATTAAGTTTTGATTTCAATGGCTACTGAAGGGAATGAAGGAATTCAAGCAACAAAGATTCCAATGCTCAAACCTGATGAGTTTGACCTATGGAAGGTCAGAATCAGGCAATATATGCTTCTCACAGATTATCAGATGTGGGAAGTTGTTGTTAATGGTATACCAGTAACGCTTGATGGTGATGGTGTAAAGCAGCCAAGACCACCACCAACATCTGATGCAGAGAGAAAAATCAGATCTACAGAGTACAAGGCTCTTAGTACTCTGTTGCTATCCATTCCTAATGAGCATCAGAGCAGATTTGATTCTTGTGAGGATCCCAAGGTACTAATGTAGGCAATTGAGAAGAGGTTTGGTAGTAATGATAACACCAAAAAGAACAAAAGATCTCTGTTAAAGCAACAATTTGAGAATTTTAGCCATGTGAAAACTGAAACTCTAACTCAAACCTTTGATAGGTTTACTAAATTAGTTGGAGAATTGGAAAATCACAAGGTTAAGATTGACAAAGAAGATCTTAACAGAAAGTTCTTAAGATCATTAGGTGATGAATGGACAATCTACACTGTTGGATTGAGGCAGAGCTCAGATATTGAAGTTAAGGAATTAGAAGATATATACAATGATCTGAGGAATTTTGAGTCTGAGGTGGAAAGTAAGAAGCAAGCAACTGGGTATAGTCACAATGCTGCTTTTATGTCTATGGGTGGAATAAAAGCTGAGTCAAGTCAAATGGGTTCTACTTATGTTTCAGGAGGAGCATGATCATCATCTAACAGTTCTAATGATCAGATATTAGAATCTTTCTTTGCAAGTAATGTGAATTCTTCACTTACTACTGAAGATCTGGAACAATTTGATGGTGATGATCTAGAGGAGATGGATATTAAGTGGCAGATTGCTTTGATTATTGATGTGACCCAAAAAGTCATGTTTTTAAGGACATATTTCCACACTTTTTGGACTATTCTTTGGTGAAAACATTTCAAAACCATCATTATTTACCAAAAATCACCAAGGCAGTCTAAATATAGACGTTGCTGCAAAAATCGGTTAAAACGTCCAAATAACACGCAAACCGAGGTAAAACAATCACCTTAAATTTTCTGTTCTCAATGTTCTTATGGAAATAGAGCTTAATACATATTTTATGATTCCATAGGAAAATCCAAGATCGGAGGTGAAAGAATCAGAAGAAACGGACGAAAGACGGAGAAGATATGCAGTCTGGAAGCTCGCCGATCGTCATCCGGAACACGCAAAAGCTAAACACTTCCAAATTTGGCAAACTCAGTGTCATTAGAAGCGTAACGGAAAAACGAAGCCAACGGCGCAAGAATCAAGCAAATCGGAGCCCAAACGAAGAAGATACGGACGAACCAAGCAACCGAGAAACAAGCGGAGGCCAAACCAAGCACCAACCCCCCCCCCCCCTGGGCACTACCCTACCGTATACGGCCCCTAGGGTACCGTATACGGCCCTAAGGGTGCCGTATACAGGGTCTTTGTGCTTGGAAGGTGCCGTTTGACCCCCTTGGTCCAGTACCCCCCGTATGCGCTTTGATGCTTGTTCTTCATTCTTTGTGACTTGTACCAAGCTTCACCTCATTCTCCTATAAATACCAAGCCTCCTCATTCATTTTACACACACCTCATTCACATCTCACCTCTCATATTACTTTCTCTCTCTAGAATTAGGTTAGCATTCTCTCTCTAGCACTACTCTTAGGAGTTAGAGGAGAATTAGTAGGTTAGAGTAGAAGCTCTCAGTAGCTTTTGTACGGAGTTACTCCGAGACTTCAGATTTGTGAAGATTTGTCTGTATTACTCTCGTATTTAGGTTTAATACAATCTCTCGCATTTATTCTTTTAATTATGCTTTCTTATTATGCATGCTTAGGAGTGAATGCTAGAATTATGCTAGGCTAGACAAATCAATGTTTGTTGTGATGTATGCAATGTTAGGATAGTTATGATATAATATACAGTTGGGGATAACACCATTATGAAACAACGGAGGTAACGTTATACGGCTTTCATTTGTATAGCGCTGGAATCATCACGAATGTGTGTAGTACGGAACGTGGAAGCTATGAAAGTCGTGGGCACAATCCGTTGTGGAAATAATGATTCCCAATTGTAAACATACTGTTACTCTGTCTGTGTAAGTTTAAAACTGTTTGCGAACTTATAAGCTGAACCTATGCCTGTTTATCTATCCAACTTATGCTGTGGTTTGTATCCTCCTCGCTAGAACCTGGCCAATTGCTAGAAGTAGGATTGCCAACTATTCTGTGTATGATGATCAATGAACTCAACATGGTTGCTGTTCCCTTGATTGAAACACATCCGAGGGACACGAAGCATAGGATTAGAGATAGATTAGGTTCACGCTTGTTTGTTGAGTATCTTTGGGACAACTTTCGGGATACCCATGATTTAATTATTAGGTCAGTTAATATGATGACTAGTGTTCCGTCCTATTGCATGTTCTTGTTTGATTGTTGCTTAGGTACTGCATGCTAGACATGCGCAAACATTATCACTGCCCTGCTAATTAGATTTTCACGAACATAATAAACATATTACAGATAGGTTAACATGTATGTAATAGTTGTGCTGGTTGTATGATTAATGATGAACAATTCAGCTGATCGTCAGACAGATTATCCCAACCGGTTCCGCGGGTTAAACCCTGTTCATGTTATTGTTCAATGCACAATTCATGCCATGATACTAACGTCCTCCGGATGTCTGTAAATGGGGACCTGGATTAGAGGATAATCGTCGGTTGAATTGGTCTGTGCATTTGGGAGAACTTCCGGTGTACTGGACATTCTATAACTGCTATCCATGTGACATATTATATATCTGATTGCGGACAACTCTACGTTAGGTATATAATAGGATCGTAGCTGTAGCTCATTAAGAAATATAGAAATGTCTAGTAAGTAATCTGGAACCTTAATTGGTGTAACGGAAAAGCTGTAAAACGCCCGAGTATCCGGTATTAGCGTTAACATAAATACGTGGGAAACCGAGTAAAGGTTGTATGCATAATAATTTATCTACCAATTGAGTTTCTATGACCTCACCGGATTAATCATTGCACCTAGTAACCTTATCCCTCATAACTATCCATCCAAATAACATTGCCGAAGTCACAGCAAACATATTCCTTATCTTGATTTCTCTGCGTTCTCCGTACAAACCCCTGTCTTTAATTTAGTTTTTAATTTTAGTGATTAGATTAGAAAACCAACCAACCTATCAAAAAGTTTTAAAAATCCCAGCTAAATTACAAAAGATAATTAATCCTCCTAGATTCCCATGCCCGTTGTAGTTTGAAGAATGACACCTGAGTCATACATACCGCTTACTGCCCTTTAGGTCTTTAAGTAGTATCAAAACTTAGGATACCCAGCATAATAAATATAAAACACACTGTCCGCGCGCCCTTGCCGGAAGGTTCAACGACCGGAGTAAAATCCGACCGACCGCGGGGTGTACGACAAGTTTTTGGCGCCGCTGCCGGGGACTACAACGACCGACTTTAGGAATTTAGTTATCTTAGTTATTTAGCGATCCTTTCGGGAGATCAATATCATCCGGAAGTTACCTGCTTTATCCTTAGGTTAATTAGGTTAATTAGGTTAATTTAGTTTAGTTAGATTAGTTTTCCTTTCCGTAACCCTAATTTCTACCTTACGAGTTATGACGAACCGTATCACGCTCGCCTCATCAATCAAGCCACTGCTAGAGGAACGAGGAGGACCGATCGTAGCACCAACCGACGAAACCCTTGAAATTAAGCCTCACTACATAAAAATGATTAAATCTGAGTGTCAGTTTCATGGTCTTTCGGTTGAAAACTCAAACGCCCATCTCAACAAGTTCATCAACCTTACAGACTCATTCGATATAATAGGAACCAATAGAGACCTTCTTCGACTCCATCTGTTTCCTTATTCCCTATCTTCTCGAGCCTTAACCTGGTTTTATGATTTCGAACCCAATTCGATTCATACATGGGAAGAGATGGCTACTAAGTTTCTAGCTAAGTACTTTCCTCCTTCCATGCAAACCAAGCTTAAGACCGACATTGCTAACTTCCGTCAGGAAACTAACGAATCATTAAGAAAGGCTTGGGAACGATTTAAGAATCTTATCGGAAGATGTGAAAACCATCAGTTGGCTGAGACGAATCTGGTCTGCACGTTCTACAATAGCTTAAATCCTCAGCACCAACAAACCCTCGATGCTGCTTCATCCGGAAACTTCATGCACCATACTTCAGAATAAGCTTGGAAGTTGATTGAGACGATAACGATGCACCATCATGACTTGGAGCCAGATGAATCCACTTCAGAGGAAAGGAATACTTCAGATCAAGCCTTGGACACCTTGAAAACTCAACTCGAATCCATCTCTAAAGTTGTCAAGGACTTGCAAGAATCTTCCAAACCCATGCAAAAGAAGAAACCCCCAAAGTTCTTCCCAAACAGACGGGCCAACGAAGAAATTCTTGACACCACTGGTAGAAACCCTGACCAATCCTTTCATTCTAAACCATTCGTTCAGCGGTTAACCACACTACCCCCGTCTCAATCTTTAGTTCTCTCTACTCCTACCCAATTGACTTCTCGTCTAAACAATACGATTTTCAATAACTTCATGGTTGAGCAAAATAATACAAACAAACGAATTCTTGATTTTCAAAACCAAAATGATTATTTGCTCAGAATTTTAAATAATTTAATTAAAAACATGGAGGATAAGGTTAAAAGGTTGTTTTTAAAAGTTGAGGAGAAGCAAAGGGAGGAAGCGATCTACAATTCTGTCTTTCACTCATCTTATGAGCACGATGACATGCTTGTGGTCACTAGAGGAGGAAAAGAGACTAAGAACGAGAAAACCATAGATATCCCTTCGAATGAACCTTCTACTTCTCTACCTACTGACTCGGTACAAGCTGACACCCCTGTCGCTTCTCCTGAGCCAGAACCTTCTAAAGCCCCAGAAGTTTCTAAACCTGTTCGAATACCTTTCCCTGGTACGCTTAAGAAAGAGAAACAAGAAGCTCAATTTGGAAAATATCTAGAAATGTTCAAAAGCCTACACTTAAACGTCAGATTATTAGATGCTTTAGTAGAAATGCCCAGTTGTGCTAAATTCTTTAAGGAACTGATATCCAACAAAGAAAAACTTAGACAGATAGTTAACTTACCCCTAGATGCCGAGTGCTCTCTAATTATGCAACAAGGACTACCCCCTAAGCTTGGAGATACTGGCCGTTTCACTATTCCTTGTTATCTTCAGGATGTTCAAATAAGTAACGCCTTAGCTGACCTAGGAGCTAGTGTAAACCTCATGCCATTCTCGCTTTATAGGAAACTAGGATTAAACGAACTCTTGCCTACACGTATGACCATCCAATTAGCAGATAGATCAGTTAAACTCCCCCGAGGAATTGCTGAAGATATTATGGTCCGTGTCGACAAATTCGTCTTTCCAGTTGATTTCGTTGTTATGGATATTGAAGAGGACACCCAGGTTCCGCTCATCCTTGGCAGACCTTTCCTAAACACTGCCAAGGCCGTCATTGACGTAAATGAAAAATCTTTAAAACTCCGAGTTGGAACTGAAGAGGTCACCTTCAATGTTGATAAACTAATGAAACAGCCTGTGGGAGAAGATCTTGGTCTTGTAGATTCTATGCAGGAAATAATTGAAGAACACTTGGAAGAGATCCTCGCAGTAAGCAGCATTAACCCCCTTCCCAATACTATCATCACTTCAAGAATACTCTGTGAAGAAGGTGCGGGTCTATGCTCAGCTATCTCGGATTCTTCCGACACATCTGGAGAGTTACTATTTCCTTTAATGAATTCCGAGCCGTAGCTCAATTCCATCTTGACTGCTCCTCTTGGATATGGCACTCCTGTCACTCTACTACGAAGGAACCCGACTTCTGAAGTAGATCATTCATCTCTCTCAAGGGAAGAAATTCTGAAGACTCTTAAAAACATGGAGTCAATGCTTAAAACACCTGCTTCGCAACCATCTGAAGGTTGTAAAAATCCAGAAATCACCATCAGCAAGTCTTCATCAGCTCAATTCCAGAGATTTGCAACAAATGACAAAGGAAAAGAAATTATCACTAAAGAAAATGCAATCTCTCAATCTTCCCAAGTAAAATATGAGCTGAGAAAAGATGAGCTGTCCAACAATACATAATGGGTTGAGATAGCATCAGCCGACATTCCGGAATCACCTGCAATGGAGTCAGATTATCAAACAACGTACGACGAGCTTAAAAGAGACGAGATTGCCAGGATGAAACCATCTACTGAAGAACCACCCGAATTGGAACTAAAGGAACTCCCCCCACACCTTGAATATGCTTTTCTTGAAGGAACTTTACACTTACCAATTATCATATCTAAAGAATTGAAGCCCGAAGAGAAAGCAAGGCTGGTACAGGTTCTAAAGTCACACAAGAAGGCGATTGCTTGGAAGATCTCTGACATACAAGGGATTAGTCCAAACTACTACACGCATAAGATCTTAATGGAAAACGACTTCAGACCATCAGTTCAAAGGCAAAGGAGAGTCAACCCGAAGATTCAAGACGTGGTGAAAAAGGAGGTTATCAAACTCCTGGATGCCGGTCTGATCTACCCTATCTCAGATTCCCCATGGGTTAGCCCAGTTCAAGTCGTCCCAAAGAAAGGAGGCATGACGGTCATCGCTAACGAAAACAATGAATTGATTCCAACACGAACCGTCAATGGTTGGAGGGTGTGTATCGACTATCGGAAACTGAATGAAGCTACACGCAAAGATCATTTCCCTCTACCATTCATTGATCAGATGCTCGAAAGGTTATCAGGAAACGAATTCTATTGTTTCCTTGATGGCTTCTCAGGCTATTTTCAGATACCTCTCGATCCAAAGGACCTAGAAAAGACGACGTTCACTTGTCCCTATGGAACGTTTGCTTACCGACATATGCCTTTTGGTTTATGTAATGCACCAGCGACTTTTCAAAGATGCATGGTAGCAATCTTCCACGACATGATTGAACAATGCATGGAAGTGTTCATGGACGATTTCTCAGTTTTTGGGGATTTGTTCACCACTTGTCTTTCTAACTTGGATAGGATGCTTGCTCGATGTGAAGAATCAAACCTAGTTCTGAATTGGGAGAAATGTCACTTCATGGTGAAAGAAGGCATAGTTCTTGGACGCCGCATTTCTAAGTCTGGAATTGAAGTTGACAAAGCAAAAGTTGAGACTATCTCAAAGCTTCCACCCCCTACTTCTGTGAAAGCCATCCGAAGTTTTCTAGGTCACGCCGGATTCTACCGTCGCTTTATTAAGGATTTCTCTAAGATTTCTCGACCTATGACTCATCTTCTCGAAAAAGATAATCCGTTTGACTTTACAGATGAATGTCTTAAAGCTTTCAACTACCTGAAGGATCAGCTTGTACATGCACCGATCATGGTTGCCCCCGATTGGAGTCTTCCATTTGAAATCATGTGCGACGCCAGTGATTTCGCTGTTGGAGCTGTACTAGGACAGCGGAAGGAGAAACACTTTCAACCAATATACTACGCCAGCAAAACGCTCACAGATGCTCAAGAAAACTACACCACTACAGAAAAGGAGATGCTTGTGGTAGTATTTGCTTTTGATAAATTTCGTTCTTATCTAATCTTGTCCAAAACTATTATCTATACAGATCACTCCGATTTGAAATACCTTTTCAAGAAGCAAGATGCTAAACCGCGCCTTCTACGATGGATTCTACTCGTACAAGAATTTGATATTGAGATTAAAGATAAGAAAGGAGCAGAAAACGTCGCAGCCGATCATCTTAGCCGATTGGAAAATCCATCCATGGAGAAGTTGCACGAGAACGATATTCAAGATCAGTTCCCCGAAGAATAACTCATGACTATAGGAGGCTACCAACAAGGGTCACAGTTCACACACAACCCTTGGTATGCCGACTTACCCAATTATCTGGTAGGAAACATCGTACCAAAAGGAATGTCAACCTCTCAGAAACAAAAATTCTTCCAAGATGTCAAGAACTATTATTGGAACGATCCTTATCTCTTTAAGGTTTGTCCCGATCAACTTATTCGAAGATGCGTCGATAGGAAGGAGGCAGAACTAATTCTACACCAGAGCCACCACGGACCTACTGGAGGACACCATGGCAACAAAATGACTGCACGAAAGGTTTACGATGCCGGCTTTTATTGGCCAACCATATTCCGAGACGCTTGCGACCTGGTGAAGCGCTGTGATATTTGCCAAAGGCAAGGCAATATCTCAGCCCGTAACGAAATGCCACTTACTAATATCTAGGCCGTGGAGATCTTTGATATCTGGGGATTAGATTTTATGGGACCATTCCCTAAATCTAACGGTAAAGAGTACATCTTAGTCGCAGTTGACTACGTCTCCAGGTGGGCCGAAGCTCAAGCTTTTCCGACCAACGATTCAAAAGTAGTAACCCAGTTCCTCAAAAAGCTGTTCAGTCGATTTGGAACTCCTAGGGCTATAATCAGTGACCGTGGCACGCATTTCTGCAATACTCAATTCATGCGAGTGCTGCAGCAGTATGGTGTCACTCACAAAACATCGACGGCTTACCATCCACAAACAAATGGGCAAGCTGAAGTGACTAATCGATCTTTGAAAAGGATATTGGAACGAACTATCGGAAATCACGGGCACAGGTGGGCCGAAAAATTAGACGATGCGTTGTGGGCATTCAGAACTGCCTACAAAACACCATTAGGAACCACACCGTATCGGCTAGTCTACGGAAAGGTGTGTCACCTTCCAATTGAGTTGGAATATCGGGCGTACTGGGCATTAAAACATTGCAACTTGGAAATTTCAGCAGCTGGAGAACAACGGAGAATGCAATTGAATGAGTTAGCAGAACTAAGAGACCAAGCGTACGACAGTTCGCTGAGCTTCAAGGAAAGAACTAAAAGGGTCCACGATGCTAAGTTAAAGCCCTCTAGGTTCAAACAAGGAGATAAAGTGCTGCTCTTCAATTCGCGATTCAAGAAATTCTCCGGAAAATTCAAAAGTAGATGGAGCGGACCATTCACGATCTCAAAGGTATTTCCCTATGGCGCAATCGAACTCGAGGCTCCAGAAGGTAATTTTAAGGTTAATGGTCATCGCTTAAAGCATTATGTTGAGGACTTTCCCATCAGGGAAGACGTCTTCATCTTTGAACCTCCATGAGTCATCAAGAAAGGTACAAAGAGTCAAGCTAGAGACTCGTAAAACAAGCGCTCTTGGGAGGCACCCCAAGCTTATCTTTACTTTTCTGTCAAATTTTTACTTCTTAGTTTATTTTTGTTAAGTATGATTATCTCTAACGAAATTTCAGGATTTGCTACTTATCTGACTATAAACTTCAAATTTTAACAAAATCAGAGATAAGTTTTAAAAATGCAAATGCCAGAACTCTGATAACAGATTCTTTATACAAAACATCTTCACACTGTCATCAGATCTCTGTGCATTTGTATTTATCATTTTATGCATTACCTATTTATTTTGTTTGTTTCAGGATGGATAGCTCCAGTGACACCAGAGAGATCATAGCTGAGATACCACCGAGACGTCGCAGTGATCGCAGACGAGGAAGTAGAGCACGCAGGACCATGCCCACTATTAGCGAGGAGGACCTTACTGATGGCCCGATCACTCATGAGGAGCCATCCGCTGAGAGACCCTCATCACCTGTTCACCAGTCAGCTCCCATACCCACTTTTGAGTATGGGATTACACTAGCCGACCCGGTTGCAGCCTGGGCCCTCTTTCGGACACTCCACCTTCAGCATGACAACATGTCCACCCTCTGTGTGCATGTAGGGCTTCCGAGGCCTTCTGACTGTCCGTTCCATCTTGGTCCAGACCCAGGACCGTCTCGCCCGCCCTAGTCATTCTTCCCTCCAGCTGGACCGTTCGCCGCTGGACCTTCCACTGCTCCACCTGCTGCTGTTGATCCTGCTATGTCATCAGGGAGTGCATCAGCAGAGCCTTCACCGACTGAGCAGTTGATGGCTGTGTTGGATGTCTTTAGCCCACCTCACGCTCATGCTTCTGCTGGCATTACTGAGCCGAGCATGGATACAATTGAGGAGCCTGCACTATCACCCACCTCAGTCCTTGCTGCTGCTATTGCTGCCTTCGATCCTGACAGCGATGATCTACTTGATGACTTTTAGTTTATTTAGTTTATTTTATTTACCTTATTTCAGTACTTAGATTTTTATAACTCTTTGTTATTTTCGAGATATGACATTGTGCTGATGTTTATTGCAGAACTTAGCTTTTTGTGGAATGGATAATCTTACACGAGACTGGTCCTCCAATCCAGCAAATCACACGCACCATTTCTACAATAATCTGGTCCTGTCCAGTAAACAGAATGGGGAGTATTTTAAACCTTTCTCCGTTTTTGATGATTCTACGTTCACTTAAGTTTATGTGTTATAATCTGTACCACATCCTAACTTATCACTAAGTGTGGGATTCCAGCCCAATTTAACACTTAGGAAACATTTTCTTACATGTTCAAACTCTAAGTGTGGGATTTTAGTCATAAAATCTCAACTCAAGAGAACATTAGGGACAATGTTCCTCTAAGTGTGGGATGGTAGGTATGGAATACGGTAGGTATGGAATACCTTGGATAAATGATTTTTATGTCTACATGGCATATCTCAGAAAATGTTCCCTAAAATTTTTCAAATTTTTCAAAAATATTTTTCAATAAAACTAAAATATGAGCTAAATCTTGCGATTAACTCTAAATTTTTTGAGTTTTGGTATGCCTGAAAGAAATCATTTTCAAAATATGAGGAAAATATTTCAAAAACTTAAGGAAATTAAGGTAGAAATTTCCTAAACAAGAAACGACAATCTAAGAGGGGCATCGCATGACTAGGCACATACAACCCAAATTTGCAGTGATGTTTTGAGCCTTAAAAGCATTCATTTTTAATGCTACATTGTTCATTTCTTGTGTGTGCCGATGCATGTATCTCTTAATTAGAACTTGCTCTTGACATACGCTTCGAGACCACATTGGTGTGTACCGTACGCGGTATAGGCGCAATTAGATGACCTTGACATTCCTTAGGATTTGAACCCTTTTTTTTAGCCTTCTCTTTCAAGCCCAAAACCCTTCCGATACTCATTTTTAGTATCGATGATCAGCCTAGAAAAACCTGTTGAGCCTAAACATTTTCATTTCTTCAAAAACCCTAATCATAAACCTATTTTCCCAAATTCCCAAAACCTTATCTTAGGAATTCTGAGGTTATGAAAAACATCTTGAAGAATATCCAACTCGATTATCCTACTCGTTCGTGTTCTCCAAAAAGAATCAAACCTCTCTAAAAGTGCGGGAAAATTAGCACACAAGAGAGACAAGAGGACTAAGGTGCGGGAAAATTAGCACCCAAAGAAAAGACTCGAATTGATCAAGATAAGAGAAAGGATTTCTGAAGGAGAAAAAGAAAAGAAATTATCCTCGGAAGTTCTCTGACAAAGAAATTCTGAAGAAGAAAAGAAAATAAAAAATAGAAAAGGAAAGAAAAGAAAAGAAAATAAAGCTCAAGAAGCTTCAAAGTATCAACCATTTAAATGGAGATCCGATAGAAGACGAGTAGCTACTTCATCCGTTCTACAAATAAGTTTTTCATGATTCTTGGAAAGCCTGAGATAAGCAACACCCTTACAAACCAAAAATTCTCTTATCCATACCCCTTAACCCTCACAAAACATTACAACCCCCGAATGTCTTGGGATAATTAGCGCCGTTCTCACCTAAGTGGTGGAGATCCGATTCTCGATCAAGCCTATGACGATGAGTACTGCATGACTGGCTTTATGAGCGATTTCGTTTGAACTAGATTGATAGGAAACCCGATACACTATTGAGTGAATTGAGTGAGCACCTTATGTGAGATCGCCTAGTCATGTATACTCCGAGATCACGAGAGTTGGAAGTATGCCTATGAGAATCGCTTCTTGTTTCCAAAAGGATCATCTTACTTTTCCTTGGTTTCCTGAAACTATATACTCATACGAGAAAACGGTGACCGACGAGGATGTCATAACTCTCCTCAAAAACCTATTTTAAAAATGTTTTCAAAGGGGATGTTGATGAGTGTTGCTTGAGGACAAGCAACGTCTAAGTGTGGGATACTTGATGTGACCCAAAAAGTCATGTTTTTAAGGACATATTTCCACACTTTTTAGACTATTCTTTGGTGAAAACATTTCAAAACCATCATTATTTACCAAAAATCACCAAGGCAGTCTAAATATAGACGTTGCTACAAAAATCGGTTAAAACGTCCAAATAACACGCAAACCGAGGCAAACAATCACCTTAAATTTTCCGTTCTCAATGTTCTTATGGAAATAGAGCTTAATACATATTTTATGATTCCATAGGAAAATCCAAGATCGGAGGTGAAAGAATCAGAAGAAACGGACGAAAGACGGAGAAGATATGCAGTCTGGAAGCTTGCCGATCGTCATCCGGAACACGCAAAAGCTATGTAACACCCCCAAATTTAGCGATTTGTGGAAGCACACATTGGGTGTTACTAATCAATATACAAAGCACAAGATTAACAGTAAACGACCTCTAAATGAGACGTTTGTAAAATAGTTACATTTCATAATTTGAATTGTTTGAAAACATATAGTTTTCTTTACAAAAGTGTAGTTCCCTAGAGCCCTCGCGTATAGCGGGAGATTCTATTACATAACCATAGTTACAAAAGATAATGCCAAAGAATCTCCGTTAAATGCAGTTTGGAAATCATGCGACTCTAGCTAGTAATCCTGGAGTGATCCTACTCCGTAAGTGTACCTGAGATACAAAGCTAAAAAGTGTCAACCAAAAAGGTTGGTGAATCTTACAGGTTTAGTAATAAGTAGGTGTTATGAACCACAAGTATGTACCCGTATTGCTATCAAGCAAAGTAAGTAATTCAGTAAATCAGTACAGTGCCATGAGCTCATAAGTTGAAGCTTAACCGTGTAGTGTGAATATATCACGTACCCCCGTGAGTGCTATCCGCACACTCATATGTAACAAATACTAATATGTCTGTTTCTACGTGTAAATCAGTACGTGGTGGCGCTACCACCCCAGACAGGGATTGTCAGTCCCAAATGGATCCATCTATTAGTAATCACGCTTAAGTCCATAACTAACAACTTACGATTAGGAGGCTTTCAGTGGATAAAAGTAACTCATGCGTTTGTTTGTAATCAATAATGTTTTCAGTTCAGTACATTGTGTTCATACGTAAAACAGTTGCTAAGTATCTCACCCCAGAGTATAAAACAGTAAAAGTGGGGCTGTAAGACTCACCTGAGTCGAGCAGTGGTAATTAGCAAATAGTAGTAAAGCAAGTAGGTTCTCCGAACCCGTAACCTTCTAGTGCCTAAACACGTAAGGTTAAGTAAGTAGATGTCTCGCAAGACCATCTAGGCTAGTTGTTCATACAACCCGTTGTGTTTAAATGTCGGTTTGTTCGCGTTCGTATCAAAGTATACGGCCCGTTGGTGATTTGTTATATTTAAAGTTTATCATTCAATACGCAAATTAAAGTAATTGCAATAGGAAAGTATATTTTATTATGATTGTTAGGTCGTATCGTATAAGGATTTGAGGTTGTAAAAGTTCGACACTTAGTGAAAATGTGAGTTTTCAAGGTTCTGGTTTGTGCGACGTCGCATGCGACGTTGCAAGCGACGTAAGGTGCGACGTAGGCAGGTACGTCGCATGATGCGACCTTCGCAAATCAATGCGACGTAGGGGGCGACGTCGCTAATGCGACGTTGGTTCAGTTTGCGACGTTAAAGTCTACGTCGCTACGTGCGACGTCCGCAAGTTAATGCGACGTAAAGGGCTGCGTCGCTAGTGCGACGTTGAGGTTTTTGTGCGACGTAGGTCGCGACGTCGCAGAGGCCCCTGGCCAGGTGCGACGTAGCGGTCTGATGGCCGGAAATTTAGTCGAAAACGAGTTTTCCGGTTTCCGTTTGATCCGATTCTTTTACCCAACCCTCATATGAACATATTTAGCCTATTTAAATCATAAACTAGTAAAAATGATCAAAAATGAGAGATGTCGGGATTTGTCGAAAACTTACAAAGTGTCGGATTGAAAATCTGAAAAGATAGGAATGTAGATCGTGTGATGGTGAACGTTTTCTTCCAAAGGAGAGGTGTGATCCAAGCTCGTTTAGTACGTTTATTTGTCGATTTAGTGAGGTTTTTGGAGTTGGTGGTGATGAGAGAAAAAGAAAGAAAGGGAAAGAAGAGAGAGAGTGAGAATTGGTGAAATGAGGGAAAAGAGAGAAAAGGTGGGGGTTTTGATGAAAGCCCCCATTTTTCAGTCCACGCGCTGTGCTCCGTGCGGTGTTCGTTTCCTCCGTCGTTTAAACGTTAAATATCCATTTTACGCGTTTAATTATTTTTATAAAATTACAAATCTTGTTAAATAATTTATTTAAAATTATTTCTTAAATCTTTAACAGTTTAAATTAAATTTAATTACTTTCGTCTTTAAATCGCGTAAGTTTTAATCGTGAAATACGAGGCAGTTACTAATTGTTATAAAATAGCATTTCGGTCATAGTTGCGTTATTTTAGTTTATAAACGTTTGTTCACCAACGTCCGTTTTTAACCGAATAGAATTTCATTCTATTTAAGTTGTGTACGATTTAAGCCAAATCGCAAAGTTGTATATATATTCACCAATATATACTCCGATACATAAATTAGCCTAACACAGAACTAATTACATGTATTTACAAAGAATTAGGCACTAATTCTAGTCCTAAATTTGCCGGTTGTTACATTCTCCCCTTGTTAAAAGAATTTCGTCCCGAAATTAGTTCGATTGCACAGTCGGTGTGTTGTTTGGGAAGAGATGTGGGTATTTCTGTCGCATTTGGTCTTCCCGTTCCCAGGTGAATTCAGGACCACGTCTAGAATTCCACCTGACTTTTACAATGGGAATACGACTCTGTTTTAGTTGTTTGACCTCGCGGTCCATGATTTCCATAGGTTCCTCGACAAAATGAAGTTTATCTTCGATTTGGATTTCGTCGATCGGTATAATCAGTGTCTCGTCAGATAGACATTTCTTTAGATTAGAAATGTGGAATGTGTTGTGAACGCTGCTAAGCTCAGCAGGAAGTTGCAGGCGGTATGCCACTGGACCAATCTTTTCAAGGATTTCGAATGGTCCGATGTATCTAGGATTTAGTTTGCCTCGTTTTCCGAATCGAATGACACCTTTCCACGGTGCCACTTTGAGAAGTACCTTGTCCCCTACTTGGAACTCAAGGTGTTTGCGTCTCACGTCAGCATAGCTTTTCTGACGATCACGCGTGGCTTTTAGTCGGTTTTGTATGCCGACAATCTTTTCAGTTGTTTCTTGTATGATTTCTGGACCGGTGAGTTGTGTATCCCCCACCTCAGTCCAACAGATAGGTGACCGGCACTTACGACCGTACAGTGCCTCGAAGGGTGCAGCCTTTATGCTGGTGTGATAACTGTTGTTGTACGAGAACTCGCACAACGGTAAGTGATTTTCCCAGTTTTTACCGAAGTCAACTACGCAGGCTCGTAGCATGTCTTCCAGTGTTTGTATGGTTCGTTCGCTCTGGCCGTCGGTTTGAGGATGGTAAGCCGTACTCATATCCAAACGAGTACCAAGAGATTTTTGCAGTGACTGCCAGAAGCGAGAAGTGAATCGAGCATCTCGGTCGGAGATGATTGAGATGGGCACGCCGTGTCTTGATACGATCTCTTTCAGGTAGATCCATGTCAAGCGTTCCATCTTATCAGTTTCCTTGATGGCTAGGAAATAAGCAGATTTAGTGAGTCGGTCAACGATCACCCAAATGGTATCGCAACCGTTAGAAGTTTTCGGGAGTTTAGTAATGAAATCCATGGTGATCTGCTCCCATTTCCATTGTGGTATTTCGGGTTGTTGTAGCAAACCGGAGGGTTTCTGGTGTTCAGCTTTAACTTTGGAACAAGTAAGACACTTGCCAACATAGGTTGCAATGTCAGATTTCATGTTGGGCCACCAATACATTTCCTTGATCCCGTGATACATTTTGTCGGCACCGGGGTGTATAGAGTATTTTGACTTGTGAGCTTCATTCATCACCAAGTCTCGAAGGTTCCCAAAACTTGGTAACCAGATTCGATTCGAGAAGTATTTGGCCCCGTTAGGTTTGGTTTCAAATTGTTTGTCCATGCCTCGCAAGGCCTCGTTTATCAAGTTTTCTGGTTTGAGTGCTTCGAGTTGAGCGGTGAGAGTTTGATTGATGAGGTCGTTGTGAATGGTCATACCGAGAGCTCGAACTCGAAGTGGTTTCACTCGTTCTTTTCGGCTTAAGGCATCGGCGACAACATTCGCCTTGCCTGGATGATAGCGAATTTCGCAATCGTAATCAGTAAGCAACTCGACCCATCGACGTTGCCTCATGTTGAGATCCTTTTGATCGAAGATATGTTGGAGACTTTTATGGTCAGTAAAGATTGTACACTTGGTACCGTATAAGTAGTGTCTCCAAATTTTTAGAGCGAATACAACAGCCCCCAACTCTAGGTCATGAGTTGTGTAATTCTTTTCGTGGACGTCGAGAGGCGTAAGCGATGACCTTGTCTCGTTGCATCAACACGCAACCAAGACCTTGGTGTGAAGCATCACAGTATACCACGAAGTCATCGTTGCCTTCGGGTAAAGATAAGATAGGTGCACTGCAGAGTTTCTGTTTTAGTAGCTGGAAAGCTGACTCCTGTTTGTCAGTCCAATCGAACTTCTTTTCTTTTTGAGTCAGTGCAGTGAGAGGTAGGGCTATTTTCGAAAAATTCTCAATGAACCGCCTGTAGTATCCGGCAAGTCCTAAGAATTGGCGTACCTCGGTCGGTGTAGTAGGTGCTTGCCAACACTTGATAGCCTCGATTTTTGAAGGATCGACATGAATCCCTTGATTGTCAATGACGTGTCCAAGGAATTGAACGGTTTGCATCCAGAACTCACACTTAGAGAATTTGGCGTATAACTCTTCGTGTTTGAGCAGCTCTAGGATAGTTTTCAGGTGTTGCGCGTGTTTTGTTCAGTGCGCGAGTAAATCAAGATGTCATCGATAAAGACGATAACAAACTTGTCAAGGTAAGGTTTGCACACCCGATTCATAAGGTCCATGAATACAGCCGGTGCGTTGGTTAAGCCGAATGGCATCACTTGGAATTCACAATGCCCGTAGCGAGTTCGGAAAGCCGTTTTTGGAATATCTTCATCACGAACTCGGAGTTGGTGATAACCTGACCGTAGATCGATTTTTGAATAAAAACTCGACCCCTGAAGTTGGTCAAACAGGTCATCAATGCGAGGAAGTGGGTAACGGTTCTTGACAGTTAATTTGTTGAGTTCGCGGTAGTCGATGCACATGCGGAAAGAACCGTCTTTCTTTTTCACAAACAGGACCGGAGCTCCCCAAGGTGAGGAACTTGGTCGAATAAATCCCTTGTCCAGGAGTTCATGTAACTGAGTAGACAACTCCTGAAGTTCGGATGGGGCTAGTCGGTAAGGGGCTCGTGCCACGGGTGCTGCGCCGGGCACAAGATCAATAGAGAATTCGACTTGTCTAGTTGGCAGTAGGCCAGGCAAGTCTTCAGGAAAGACTTCTGGGAAGTCTCGAACGATAGGCACATCCTCAAGTCGCTTCTCCACCGACTTTTTCTCCATAACGTGTGCGAGGATTGCCTAGTACCCTTTCCTCAAGTATTTTCGGGTTTTCATGCAAGAAATGATATTTATTCTCGTCCCACCGGTCTCCCCTTGTATGCTCAAAGTTCCACCGGTGACGAGAGGAATGCGTACAATTTTCTCAAAGCAAACGATTTCAGCTCGGTGCTTGGACAACCAATCCATACCGACGATGAGGTCAAAGCTGCCGATTTCGACAGGTATCAAGTCAATGGAAAAGAGCTCGTTAGCTAAGTTTAGAGTGCAATTAGGTATCACACTGTCGGCCTCAATAAGTTTTCCGTTTGCCAATTCTACCGTGTACTTAGAATCTAAGGCAATAGGTGTGGTGTCAAGTAGTGGATAAAACTCGTCAGAAATAAAGCTCTTATCAGCACCAGTATCAAATAATACAGATGCAGTCAAGTTGTTGAGAAGAAACGTACCCGTGACCACATTCGGGTCTTGACGGGCTTCCCCAGATTTCAGCACAAAAGCTCTTCCTCGAGCATTGTTGTTGTTCTTGTTGTTGTTGTTCAGCTTCGGGCAGTCTTTCTTGAAATGCCCCGTACCGTTGCACCCATAACAGGTCTTTGGTGCAAAGATGTTGGTGTCAGTGGTGTTTGTTCTACAATCCTTAGCCAAGTGTCCAAATCTCTTACACTTGCTACAGGGACACGAACCATGGTGGTGTCGTTGGCACTTGGAGCAGTAGGGCTTGGTTCCCTTGTACGCTCCCTTGTCATCAAAACTGGAGGTGTAGGCTTTAATGGTTTCAGGTTTCTTGTTTTGGTGGTTGTTGTGGTTGTCGGACCATTTTCGTTTATTGCTGTTGGAGGACGGAGTGGGTGGTTCTGGGTCCTCGTTCATAGCTAGAAGTTCATGGGCCAACCGAATGGCACCATGAAGGGTGGTTTGGTTTGATGAGGCGACATTTCCCCGGACGGGTTCCGGGAGGCCGCGGATGTATTTCTTAATCTTGTCGGGCCCAGTACCTGCCATAGCTGGGCGAAGGACGGTGAGTTGTTGGAATCTGGTGGTGTATGCAACGATATCAGTTCCTTGCACTTTTAAGTTCCAGAACTCTTCGTCCAGCTTGTGAAGTTGTTCGGACGGGCAATACTCATTCGTGAGCATTTTCTTTAGATCCTCCCAAGAGAGTAGATAAGCGGTGTCAATCCCCACGGACTGGGTATAGGAATTCCACCACGAGAGGGCACCATCTTCGAGGGTGCAGGTGGAGAATTTGACCTTGTCGTCTTCCGCACATTTGCTGATGCGGAAAACAGATTCCATCTTTTCGAACCATCTGATAAGTCCGATGGCTCCTTCGGTTCCCTTGAAGCTCAAGGGTTTGCAGTTTTGAAAATCCTTGTATGAACAAGGTTTAGCAGCAGAGGTTTCAGCGGCATCGCTGCTTCTTGTGGAGTTAGGTGGAGTATTCCGAGCCAAGGCTTCAGTAACAGCCTGGGTTATGAGAGACGTGATCTGAGCATCAGTGTAAGGTCTTGACTTTGGCGGCATGATTCTTCAATAAAAGAAATGAAGATACATGAGATTTTGTAAGAAAGTCGCATTTATTTCAGATGTACACGTATAAAGTTGGTAATACATAACATCAATATGAAAAAGGATTATGGCAATTAATATGAGTCGAAATAGCAAGGAATATTTGATAGATGATACGAGTTCAAAGGTTACATCCTGCGGATGTATTACAAAAGGTGTCGGGAATTGTTACATCCGACTGAAACATAGAGTAGCGCTTAGATAGTTACTAGATTACAGGATAGTTTACAAAACAAAGATTACGCTAGTCTTAACGTAGGTTAATCTGCTCCATCATTTCGATGAGACGATCCACAGTATTCGCAAGTCTGCTGGCTTGTCGAGCATTGTCTTCAGCTAATGCTAGTCGCTGTACCAATCCGCGGTTAGATTCTTCCGTTTCCCGTGAGCGTTGTTCACACTCATCAAGTATGTGTTTCAAAAGAGCGGTTTCCACGCTTATCTCCACCACTTTGTTGAAAAGAACGTCCACATTATTAACGGTGGTTTCGTGATCCTCAGAGACTTGTTCGATGCGCTCAAGTGATGTAAGTCTCCAGTTTTCGTTGGTTTCTTACAACACGACATCCATGGTGCGAAGTCGTTGCTCGTGTTGGTTCACCCTAGCAGCTAAGGCCGGCAAGGTGAAGTGAGTAGAGTACGGGCCAGCTCGAGGTAACCTGTTGTTCCTCCTTGCTACCCTTGGGTTCTGCGACCCGGATTGAGAACGAGATGAATTAGATGGGGTATTTGCCATTTCTGAGACAAAGCGTTAGTAAGATTGAGGCCTATATTCATATAGTTCCTATATAATATAGCCTATTGAGTGTCTAGCATACACATGTTTAAGTCTCGGTTCTCTCGGGATCAGAGTCAACTAATGTATTCTGGCTCAACATAACCATTTCAGACTTTACATCACCTTTCCTTAATTGTACATAGTTGATCAAGCTATGTTAAATTAAAGTCGTATGATGTAATTCCTGAACCAATCATGCCTAGTAAGGAAATACTGCCTAACGGTCATAGTCTAGGCCCACTAAATGCAACCTAGTTCACTATAACCTTAGGCTCTGATACCAATCTGTAACACCCCCAAATTTAGCGATTTGTGGAAGCACACATTGGGTGTTACTAATCAATATACAAAGCACAAGATTAACAGTAAACGACCTCTAAATGAGACGTTTGTAAAATAGTTACATTTCATAATTTGAATTGTTTGAAAACATATAGTTTTCTTTACAAAAGTGTAGTTCCCTAGAGCCCTCGCGTATAGCGGGAGATTCTATTACATAACCATAGTTACAAAAGATAATGCCAAAGAATCTCCGTTAAATGCAGTTTGGAAATCATGCGACTCTAGCTAGTAATCCTGGAGTGATCCTACTCCGTAAGTGTACCTGAGATACAAAGCTAAAAAGTGTCAACCAAAAAGGTTGGTGAATCTTACAGGTTTAGTAATAAGTAGGTGTTATGAACCACAAGTATGTACCCGTATTGCTATCAAGAAAAGTAAGTAATTCAGTAAATCAGTACAGTGCCATGAGCTCATAAGTTGAAGCTTAACCGTGTAGTGTGAATATATCACGTACCCCCGTGAGTGCTATCCGCACACTCATATGTAACAAATACTAATATGTCTGTTTCTACGTGTAAATCAGTACGTGGTGGCGCTACCACCCCAGACAGGGATTGTCAGTCCCAAATGGATCCATCTATTAGTAATCGCGCTTAAGTCCATAACTAACAACTTACGATTAGGAGGCTTTCAGTGGATAAAAGTAACTCATGCGTTTGTTTGTAATCAGTAATGTTTTCAGTTCAGTACATTGTGTTCATACGTAAAACAGTTGCTAAGTATCTCACCCCAGAGTATAAAACAGTAAAAGTGGGGCTGTAAGACTCACCTGAGTCGAGCAGTGGTAATTAGCAAATAGTAGTAAAGCAAGTAGGTTCTCCGAACCCGTAACCTTCTAGTGCCTAAACACGTAAGGTTAAGTAAGTAGATGTCTCGCAAGACCATCTAGGCTAGTTGTTCATACAACCCGTTGTGTTTAAATGTTGGTTTGTTCGCGTTCGTATCAAAGTATACGGCCCGTTGGTGATTTGTTATATTTAAAGTTTATCATTCAATACGCAAATTAAAGTAATTGCAATAGGAAAGTATGTTTTATTATGATTGTTAGGTCGTATCGTATAAGGATTTGAGGTTGTAAAAGTTCGACACTTAGTGAAAATGTGAGTTTTCAAGGTTCTGGTTTGTGCGACGTCGCATGCGACATTGCAAGCGACGTAAGGTGCGACGTAGGCAGGTACGTCGCATGATGCGACCTTCGCAAATCAATGCGACGTAGGGGGCGACGTCGCTAATGCGACGTTGGTTCAGTTTGCGACGTTAAAGTCTACGTCGCTACGTGCGACGTCCGCAAGTTAATGCGACGTAAAGGGCTGCGTCGCTAGTGCGACGTTGAGGTTTTTGTGCGACGTAGGTCGCGACGTCGCAGAGGCCCCTGGCCAGGTGCGACGTAGCGGTCTGATGGCCGGAAATTTAGTCGAAAACGAGTTTTCCGGTTTCCGTTTGATCCGATTCTTTTACCCAACCCTCATATGAACATATTTAGCCTATTTAAATCATAAACTAGTAAAAATGATCAAAAATGAGAGATGTCGGGATTTGTCGAAAACTTACAAAGTGTCGGATTGAAAATCCGAAAAGATAGGAATGTAGATCGTGTGATGGTGAACGTTTTCTTCCAAAGGAGAGGTGTGATCCAAGCTTGTTTAGTACGTTTATTTGTCGATTTAGTGAGGTTTTTGGAGTTGGTGGTGATGAGAGAAAAAGAAAGAAAGGGAAAGAAGAGAGAGAGTGAGAATTGGTGAAATGAGGGAAAAGAGAGAAAAGGTGGGGGTTTTGATGAAAGCCCCCATTTTTCAGTCCACGCGCTGTGCTCCGTGCGGTGTTCGTTTCCTCCGTCGTTTAAACGTTAAATATCCATTTTACGCGTTTAATTATTTTTATAAAATTACAAATCTTGTTAAATAATTTATTTAAAATTATTTCTTAAAACTTCAACAGTTTAAATTAAATTTAATTACTTTCGTCTTTAAATCGCGTAAGTTTTAATCGTGAAATACGAGGCAGTTACTAATTGTTATAAAATAGCATTTCAGTCATAGTTGCGTTATTTTAGTTTATAAACCTTTGTTCACCAACGTCCGTTTTTAAACGAATAGAATTTCATTCTATTTAAGTTGTGTACGATTTAAGCCAAATCGCAAAGTTGTATATATATTCACCAATATATACTCCGATACATAAATTAGCCTAACACAGAACTAATTACATGTATTTACAAAGAATTAGGCACTAATTCTAGTCCTAAATTTGCCGGTTGTTACATTCTCCCCTTGTTAAAAGAATTTCGTCCCGAAATTAGTTCGATTGCACAGTCGGTGTGTTGTTTGGGAAGAGATGTGGGTATTTCTGTCGCATTTGGTCTTCCCGTTCCCAGGTGAATTCAGGACCACGTCTAGAATTCCACCTGACTTTTACAATGGGAATACGACTCTGTTTTAGTTGTTTGACCTCGCGGTCCATGATTTCCATAGGTTCCTCGACAAAATGAAGTTTATCATCGATTTGGATTTTGTCGATCGGTATAATCAGTGTCTCGTCAGACAGACATTTCTTTAGATTAGAAATGTGGAATGTGTTGTGAACGCTTCTAAGCTCAGCAGGAAGTTGCAGGCGGTATGCCACTGGACCAATCTTTTCAAGGATTTCGAATGGTCCGATGTATCTAGGATTTAGTTTGCCTCGTTTTCCGAATCGAATGACACCTTTCCACGGTGCCACTTTGAGAAGTACCTTGTCCCCTACTTGGAACTCAAGGTGTTTGCGTCTCACGTCAGCATAGCTTTTCTGACGATCACGCGCGGCTTTTAGTCGGTTTTGTATGCCGACAATCTTTTCAGTTGTTTCATGTATGATTTCTGGACCGGTGAGTTGTGTATCCCCCACCTCAGTCCAACAGATAGGTGACCGGCACTTACGACCGTACAGTGCCTCGAAGGGTGCAGCCTTTATGCTGGTGTGATAACTGTTGTTGTACGAGAACTCGCACAACGGTAAGTGATTTTCCCAGTTTTTACCGAAGTCAACTACGCAGGCTCGTAGCATGTCTTCCAGTGTTTGTATGGTTCGTTCGCTCTGGCCGTCGGTTTGAGGATGGTAAGCCATACTCATATCCAAACGAGTACCAAGAGATTTTTGCAGTGACTGCCAGAAGCGAGAAGTGAATCGAGCATCTCGGTCGGAGATGATTGAGATGGGCACGCCGTGTCTTGATACGATCTCTTTCAGGTAGATCCGTGTCAAGCGTTCCATCTTATCAGTTTCCTTGATGGCTAGGAAATAAGCAGATTTAGTGAGTCGGTCAACGATCACCCAAATGGTATCGCAACCGTTAGAAGTTTTCGGGAGTTTAGTAATGAAATCCATGGTGATCTGCTCCCATTTCCATTGTGGTATTTCGGGTTGTTGTAGCAAACCGGAGGGTTTCTGGTGTTCAGCTTTAACTTTGGAACAAGTAAGACACTTGCCAACATAGGTTGCAATGTCAGATTTCATGTTGGGCCACCAATACATTTCCTTGATCCCGTGATACATTTTGTCGGCACCGGGGTGTATAGAGTATTTTGACTTGTGAGCTTCATTCATCACCAAGTCTCGAAGGTTCCCAAAACTTGGTAACCAGATTCGATTCGAGAAGTATTTGGCCCCGTTAGGTTTGGTTTCAAATTGTTTGTCCATGCCTCGCAAGGCCTCGTTTATCAAGTTTTCTGGTTTGAGTGCTTCGAGTTGAGCGGTGAGAGTTTGATTGATGAGGTCGTTGTGAATGGTCATACCGAGAGCTCGAACTCGAAGTGGTTTCACTCGTTCTTTTCGGCTTAAGGCATCGGCGACAACATTCGCCTTGCCTGGATGATAGCGAATTTCGCAATCGTAATCAGTAAGCAACTCGACCCATCGACGTTGCCTCATGTTGAGATCCTTTTGATCGAAGATATGTTGGAGACTTTTATGGTCAGTAAAGATTGTACACTTGGTACCGTATAAGTAGTGTCTCCAAATTTTTAGAGCGAATACAACAGCCCCCAACTCTAGGTCATGAGTTGTGTAATTCTTTTCGTGGACGTCGAGAGGCGTAAGCGATGACCTTGTCTCGTTGCATCAACACGCAACCAAGACCTTGGTGTGAAGCATCACAGTATACCACGAAGTCATCGTTGCCTTCGGGTAAAGATAAGATAGGTGCACTGCAGAGTTTCTGTTTTAGTAGCTGGAAAGCTGACTCCTGTTTGTCAGTCCAATCAAACTTCTTTTCTTTTTGAGTCAGTGCAGTGAGAGGTAGGGCTATTTTCGAAAAATTCTCAATGAACCGCCTGTAGTATCCGGCGAGTCCTAAGAATTGGCGTACCTCGGTCGGTGTAGTAGGTGCTTGCCAACACTTGATAGCCTCGATTTTTGAAGGATCGACATGAATCTCTTGATTGTCAATGACGTGTCCAAGGAATTGAACGGTTTGCATCCAGAACTCACACTTAGAGAATTTGGCGTATAACTCTTCGTGTTTGAGCAGCTCTAGGATAGTTTTCAGGTGTTGCGCGTGTTCTTGTTCAGTGCGCGAGTAAATCAAGATGTCATCGATAAAGACGATAACAAACTTGTCAAGGTAAGGTTTGCACACCCGATTCATAAGGTCCATGAATACAGCCGGTGCGTTGGTTAAGCCGAATGGCATCACTTGGAATTCATAATGCCCGTAGCGAGTTCGGAAAGCCGTTTTTGGAATATCTTCATCACAAACTCGGAGTTGGTGATAACCTGACCGTAGATCGATTTTTGAATAAAAACTCGACCCCTGAAGTTGGTCAAACAGGTCATCAATGCGAGGAAGTGGGTAACGGTTCTTGACAGTTAATTTGTTGAGTTCGCGGTAGTCGATGCACATGCGGAAAGAACCGTCTTTCTTTTTCACAAACAGGATCGGAGCTCCCCAAGGTGAGGAACTTGGTCGAATAAATCCCTTGTCCAGGAGTTCATGTAACTGAGTAGACAACTCCTGAAGTTCGGATGGGGCTAGTCGGTAAGGGGCTCGTGCCACGGGTGCTGCGCCGGGCACAAGATCAATAGAGAATTCGACTTGTCTAGTTGGCGGTAGGCCAGGCAAGTCTTCAGGAAAGACTTCTGGGAAGTCTCGAACGATAGGCACATCCTCAAGTCACTTCTCCACCGACTTTTTCTCCATAACGTGTGCGAGGATTGCCTGGTACCCTTTCCTCAAGTATTTTCGGGTTTTCATGCAAGAAATGATATTTATTCTCGTCCCACCGGTCTCCCCTTGTATGCTCAAAGTTCCACCGGTGACGAGAGGAATGCGTACAATTTTCTCAAAGCAAACGATTTCAGCTCGGTGCTTGGACAACCAATCCATACCGACGATGAGGTCAAAGCTGCCGATTTCGACAGGTATCAAGTCAATGGAAAAGAGCTCGTTAGCTAAGTTTAGAGTGCAATTAGGTATCACACTGTCGGCCTCAATAAGTTTTCCGTTTGCCAATTCTACCGTGTACTTAGAATCTAAGGCAATAGGTGTGGTGTCAAGTAGTGGATAAAACTCGTCAGAAATAAAGCTCTTATCAGCACCAGTATCAAATAATACAGATGCAGTCAAGTTGTTGAGAAGAAACGTACCCGTGACCACATTCGGGTCTTGACGGGCTTCCCCAGATTTCAGCACAAAAGCTCTTCCTCGAGCATTGTTGTTGTTCTTGTTGTTGTTGTTCAGCTTCGGGCAGTCTTTCTTGAAATGCCCCGTACCGTTGCACCCATAACAGGTCTTTGGTGCAAAGATGTTGGTGTCAGTGGTGTTTGTTCTACAATCCTTAGCCAAGTGTCCAAATCTCTTACACTTGCTACAGGGACACGAACCATGGTGGTGTCGTTGGCACTTGGAGCAGTAGGGCTTGGTTCCCTTGTACGCTCCCTTGTCATCAAAACTGGAGGTGTAGGCTTTAATGGTTTCAGGTTTCTTGTTTTGGTGGTTGTTGTGGTTGTCGGACCATTTTCGTTTATTGCTGTTGGAGGACGGAGTGGGTGGTTCTGGGTCCTCGTTCATAGCTAGAAGTTCATGGGCCAACCGAATGGCACCATGAAGGGTGGTTTGGTTTGATGAGGCGACATTTCCCCGGACGGGTTCAGGGAGGCCGCGGATGTATTTCTTAATCTTGTCGGGCCCAGTACCTGCCATAGCTGGGCGAAGGACGGTGAGTTGTTGGAATCTGGTGGTGTATGCAACGATATCAGTTCCTTGCACTTTTAAGTTCCAGAACTCTTCGTCCAACTTGTGAAGTTGTTCGGACGGGCAATACTCATCCGTGAGCATTTTCTTTAGATCCTCCCAAGGGAGTAGATAAGCGGTGTCAATCCCCACGGACTGGGTATAGGAATTCCACCACGAGAGGGCACCATCTTCGAGGGTACAGGTGGAGAATTTGACCTTGTCGTCTTCCGCACATTTGCTGATGCGGAAAACAGATTCCATCTTTTCGAACCATCTGATAAGTCCGATGGCTCCTTCGGTTCCCTTGAAGCTCAAGGGTTTGCAGTTTTGAAAATCCTTGTATGAACAAGGTTTAGCAGCAGAGGTTTCAGCGGCATCGCTGCTTCTTGTGGAGTTAGGTGGAGTATTCCGAGCCAAGGCTTCAGTAACAGCCTGGGTTATGAGAGACGTGATCTGAGCATCAGTGTAAGGTCTTGACTTTGGCGGCATGATTCTTCAATAAAAGAAATGAAGATACATGAGATTTTGTAAGAAAGTTGCATTTATTTCAGATGTACACGTATAAAGTTGGTAATACATAACATCAATATGAAAAAGGATTATGGCAATTAATATGAGTTGAAATAGCAAGGAATATTTGATAGATGATACGAGTTCAAAGGTTACATCCTGCGGATGTATTACAAAAGGTGTCGGGAATTGTTACATCCGACTGAAACATAGAGTAGCGCTTAGATAGTTACTAGATTACATGATAGTTTACAAAACAAAGATTACGCTAGTCTTAACGTAGGTTAATCTGCTCCATCATTTCGATGAGACGATCCACAGTATTCGCAAGTCTGCTGGCTTGTCGAGCATTGTCTTCAGCTAATGCTAGTCGCTGTACCAATCCGCGGTTAGATTCTTCCGTTTCCCGTGAGCGTTGTTCACACTCATCAAGTATGTGTTTCAAAAGAGCGGTTTCCACGCTTATCTCCACCACTTTGTTGAAAAGAACGTCCACATTATTAACGGTGGTTTCGTGATCCTCAGAGACTTGTTCGATGCGCTCAAGTGATGTAAGTCTCCAGTTTTTGTTGGTTTCTTACAACACGACATCCATGGTGCGAAGTCGTTGCTCGTGTTGGTTCACCCTAGCAGCTAAGGCCGGCAAGGTGAAGTGAGTAGAGTACGGGCCAGCTCGAGGCAACCTGTTGTTCCTCCTTGCTACCCTTGGGTTCTGCGACCCGGATTGAGAACGAGATGAATTGGATGGGGTATTTGCCATTTCTGAGACAAAGCGTTAGTAAGATTGAGGCCTATATTCATATAGTTCCTATATAATATAGCCTATTGAGTGTCTAGCATACACATGTTTAAGTCTCGGTTCTCTCGGGATCAGAGTCAACTAATGTATTCTGGCTCAACATAACCATTTCAGACTTTACATCACCTTTCCTTAATTGTACATAGTTGATCAAGCTATGTTAAATTAAAGTCGTATGATGTAATTCCTGAACCAATCATGCCTAGTAAGGAAATACTGCCTAACGGTCATAGTCTAGGCCCACTAAATGCAACCTAGTTCACTATAACCTTAGGCTCTGATACCAATCTGTAACACCCCCAAATTTAGCGATTTGTGGAAGCACACATTGGGTGTTACTAATCAATATACAAAGCACAAGATTAACAGTAAACGACCTCTAAATGAGACGTTTGTAAAATAGTTACATTTCATAATTTGAATTGTTTGAAAACATATAGTTTTCTTTACAAAAGTGTAGTTCCCTAGAGCCCTCGCGTATAGCGGGAGATTCTATTACATAACCATAGTTACAAAAGATAATGCCAAAGAATCTCCGTTAAATGCAGTTTGGAAATCATGCGACTCTAGCTAGTAATCCTGGAGTGATCCTACTCCGTAAGTGTACCTGAGATACAAAGCTAAAAAGTGTCAACCAAAAAGGTTGGTGAATCTTACAGGTTTAGTAATAAGTAGGTGTTATGAACCACAAGTATGTACCCGTATTGCTATCAAGCAAAGTAAGTAATTCAGTAAATCAGTACAGTGCCATGAGCTCATAAGTTGAAGCTTAACCGTGTAGTGTGAATATATCACGTACCCCCGTGAGTGCTATCCGCACACTCATATGTAACAAATACTAATATGTCTGTTTCTACGTGTAAATCAGTACGTGGTGGCGCTACCACCCCAGACAGGGATTGTCAGTCCCAAATGGATCCATCTATTAGTAATCGCGCTTAAGTCCATAACTAACAACTTACGATTAGGAGGCTTTCAGTGGATAAAAGTAACTCATGCGTTTGTTTGTAATCAGTAATGTTTTCAGTTCAGTACATTGTGTTCATACGTAAAACAGTTGCTAAGTATCTCACCCCAGAGTATAAAACAGTAAAAGTGGGGCTGTAAGACTCACCTGAGTCGAGCAGTGGTAATTAGCAAATAGTAGTAAAGCAAGTAGGTTCTCCGAACCCGTAACCTTCTAGTGCCTAAACACGTAAGGTTAAGTAAGTAGATGTCTCGCAAGACCATCTAGGCTAGTTGTTCATACAACCCGTTGTGTTTAAATGTTGGTTTGTTCGCGTTCGTATCAAAGTATACGGCCCGTTGGTGATTTGTTATATTTAAAGTTTATCATTCAATACGCAAATTAAAGTAATTGCAATAGGAAAGTATGTTTTATTATGATTGTTAGGTCGTATCGTATAAGGATTTGAGGTTGTAAAAGTTCGACACTTAGTGAAAATGTGAGTTTTCAAGGTTCTGGTTTGTGCGACGTCGCATGCGACGTTGCAAGCGACGTAAGGTGCGACGTAGGCAGGTACGTCGCATGATGCGACCTTCGCAAATCAATGCGACGTAGGGGGCGACGTCGCTAATGCGACGTTGGTTCAGTTTGCGACGTTAAAGTCTACGTCGCTACGTGCGACGTCCGCAAGTTAATGCGACGTAAAGGGCTGCGTCGCTAGTGCGACGTTGAGGTTTTTGTGCGACGTAGGTTGCGACGTCGCAGAGGCCCCTGGCCAGGTGCGACGTAGCGGTCTGATGGCCGGAAATTTAGTCGAAAACGAGTTTTCCGGTTTCCGTTTGATCCGATTCTTTTACCCAACCCTCATATGAACATATTTAGCCTATTTAAATCATAAACTAGTAAAAATGATCAAAAATGAGAGATGTCGGGATTTGTCGAAAACTTACAAAGTGTCGGATTGAAAATCCGAAAAGATAGGAATGTAGATCGTGTGATGGTAAACGTTTTCTTCCAAAGGAGAGGTGTGATCCAAGCTCGTTTAGTACGTTTATTTGTCGATTTAGTGAGGTTTTTGGAGTTGGTGGTGATGAGAGAAAAAGAAAGAAAGGGAAAGAAGAGAGAGAGTGAGAATTGGTGAAATGAGGGAAAAGAGAGAAAAGGTGGGGGTTTTGATGAAAGCCCCCATTTTTCAGTCCATGCGCTGTGCTCCGTGCGGTGTTCGTTTCCTCCGTCGTTTAAACGTTAAATATCCATTTTACGCGTTTAATTATTTTTATAAAATTACAAATCTTGTTAAATAATTTATTTAAAATTATTTCTTAAATCTTTAACAGTTTAAATTAAATTTAATTACTTTCGTCTTTAAATCGCGTAAGTTTTAATCGTGAAATACGAGGCAGTTACTAATTGTTATAAAATAGCATTTCGGTCATAGTTGCGTTATTTTAGTTTATAAACCTTTGTTCACCAACGTCCGTTTTTAACCGAATAGAATTTCATTCTATTTAAGTTGTGTACGATTTAAGCCAAATCGCAAAGTTGTATATATATTCACCAATATATACTCCGATACATAAATTAGCCTAACACAGAACTAATTACATGTATTTACAAAGAATTAGGCACTAATTCTAGTCCTAAATTTGCCGGTTGTTACATTCTCCCCTTGTTAAAAGAATTTCGTCCCGAAATTAGTTCGATTGCACAGTCGGTGTGTTGTTTGGGAAGAGATGTGGGTATTTCTGTCGCATTTGGTCTTCCCGTTCCCAGGTGAATTCAGGACCACGTCTAGAATTCCACCTGACTTTTACGATGGGAATACGACTCTGTTTTAGTTGTTTGACCTCGCGGTCCATGATTTCCATAGGTTCCTCGACAAAATGAAGTTTGTCATCGATTTGAATTTCGTCGAGTGGTATAATCAGTGTCTCGTCAGACAGACATTTCTTCAGATTAGAAATGTGGAATGTGTTGTGAACGCTGCTAAGCTCAGCAGGAAGTTGCAGGCGGTATGCCACTGGACCAATCTTTTCAAGGATTTCGAATGGTCCGATGTGTCTAGGATTTAGTTTGCCTCGTTTTCCGAATCGAATGACACCTTTCCACGGTGCCACTTTGAGAAGTACCTTGTCCCCTACTTGGAACTCAAGGTGTTTGCGTCTCACGTCAGCATAGCTTTTCTGACGATCACGCGCGGCTTTTAGTCGGTTTTGTATGCCGACGATCTTTTCAGTTGTTTCATGTATGATTTCTGGACCGGTGAGTTGTGTATCCCCCACCTCAGTCCAACAGATAGGTGACCGGCACTTACGACCGTACAGTGCCTCGAAGGGTGCAGCCTTTATGCTGGTGTGATAACTGTTGTTGTACGAGAACTCGCACAACGGTAGGTGATTTTCCCAGTTTTTACCGAAGTCAACTACGCAGGCTCGTAGCATGTCTTCCAGTGTTTGTATGGTTCGTTCGCTCTGGCCGTCGGTTTGAGGATGGTAAGCCGTACTCATATCCAAACGAGTACCAAGAGATTTTTGCAGTGACTGCCAGAAGCGAGAAGTGAATCGAGCATCTCGGTCGGAGATGATTGAGATGGGCACGCCGTGTCTTGATACGATCTCTTTCAGGTAGATCCGTGTCAAGCGTTCCATCTTATCAGTTTCCTTGATGGCTAGGAAATAAGCAGATTTAGTGAGTCGGTCAACGATCACCCAAATGGTATCGCAACCGTTAGAAGTTTTCGGGAGTTTAGTAATGAAATCCATGGTGATCTGCTCCCATTTCCATTGTGGTATTTCGGGTTGTTGTAGCAAACCGGAGGGTTTCTGGTGTTCAGCTTTAACTTTGGAACAAGTAAGACACTTGCCAACATAGGTTGCAATGTCAGATTTCATGTTGGGCCACCAATACATTTCCTTGATCCCGTGATACATTTTGTCGGCACCGGGGTGTATAGAGTATTTTGACTTGTGAGCTTCATTCATCACCAAGTCTCGAAGGTTCCCAAAACTTGGTAACCAGATTCGATTCGAGATGTATTTGGCCCCGTTAGGTTTGGTTTCAAATTGTTTGTCCATGCCTCGCAAGGCCTCGTTTATCAAGTTTTCTGGTTTGAGTGCTTCGAGTTGAGCGGTGAGAGTTTGATTGATGAGGTCGTTGTGAATGGTCATACCGAGAGCTCGAACTCGAAGTGGTTTCACTCGTTCTTTTCGGCTTAAGGCATCGGCGACAACATTCGCCTTGCCTGGATGATAGCGAATTTCGCAATCGTAATCAGTAAGCAACTCGACCCATCGACGTTGCCTCATGTTGAGATCCTTTTGATCGAAGATATGTTGGAGACTTTTATGGTCAGTAAAGATTGTACACTTGGTACCGTATAAGTAGTGTCTCCAAATTTTTAGAGCGAATACAACAGCCCCCAACTCTAGGTCATGAGTTGTGTAATTCTTTTCGTGGACGTCGAGAGGCGTAAGCGATGACCTTGTCTCGTTGCATCAACACGCAACCAAGACCTTGGTGTGAAGCATCACAGTATACCACGAAGTCATCGTTGCCTTCGGGTAAAGATAAGATAGGTGCACTGCAGAGTTTCTGTTTTAGTAGCTGGAAAGCTGACTCCTGTTTGTCAGTCCAATCGAACTTCTTTTCTTTTTGAGTCAGTGCAGTGAGAGGTAGGGCTATTTTCGAAAAATTCTCAATGAACCGCCTGTAGTATCCGGCGAGTCCTAAGAATTGGCGTTCCTCGGTCGGTGTAGTAGGTGCTTGCCAACACTTGATAGCCTCGATTTTTGAAGGATCGACATGAATCCCTTGATTGTCAATGACGTGTCCAAGGAATTGAACGGTTTGCATCCAGAACTCACACTTAGAGAATTTGGCGTATAACTCTTCGTGTTTGAGCAGCTCTAGGATAGTTTTCAGGTGTTGCGCGTGTTCTTGTTCAGTGCGCGAGTAAATCAAGATGTCATCGATAAAGACGATAACAAACTTGTCAAGGTAAGGTTTGCACACCCGATTCATAAGGTCCATGAATACAGCCGGTGCGTTGGTTAAGCCGAATGGCATCACTTGGAATTCATAATGCCCGTAGCGAGTTCGGAAAGCCATTTTTGGAATATCTTCATCACGAACTCGGAGTTGGTGATAACCTGACCGTAGATCGATTTTTGAATAAAAACTCGACCCCTGAAGTTGGTCAAACAGGTCATCAATGCGAGGAAGTGGGTAACGGTTCTTGACAGTTAATTTGTTGAGTTCGTGGTAGTCGATGCACATGCGGAAAGAACCGTCTTTCTTTTTCACAAACAGGACCGGAGCTCCCCAAGGTGAGGAACTTGGTCGAATAAATCCCTTGTCCAGGAGTTCATGTAACTGAGTAGACAACTCCTGAAGTTCGGATGGGGCTAGTCGGTAAGGGGCTCGTGCCACGGGTGCTGCGCCGGGCACAAGATCAATAGAGAATTCGACTTGTCTAGTTGGCGGTAGGCCAGGCAAGTCTTCAGGAAAGACTTCTGGGAAGTCTCGAACGATAGGCACATCCTCAAGTCGCTTCTCCACCGACTTTTTCTCCATAACGTGTGCGAGGATTGCCTGGTACCCTTTCCTCAAGTATTTTCGGGTTTTCATGCAAGAAATGATATTTATTCTCGTCCCACCGGTCTCCCCTTGTATGCTCAAAGTTCCACCGGTGACGAGAGGAATGCGTACAATTTTCTCAAAGCAAACGATTTCAGCTCGGTGCTTGGACAACCAATCCATACCGACGATGAGGTCAAAGCTGCCGATTTCGACAGGTATCAAGTCAATGGAAAAGAGCTCGTTAGCTAAGTTTAGAGTGCAATTAGGTATCACACTGTCGGCCTCAATAAGTTTTCCGTTTGCCAATTCTACCGTGTACTTAGAATCTAAGGCAATAGGTGTGGTGTCAAGTAGTGGATAAAACTCGTCAGAAATAAAGCTCTTATCAGCACCAGTATCAAATAATACAGATGCAGTCAAGTTGTTGAGAAGAAACGTACCCGTGACCACATTCGGGTCTTGACGGGCTTCCCCAGATTTCAACACAAAAGCTCTTCCTCGAGCATTGTTGTTGTTCTTGTTGTTGTTGTTCAGCTTCGGGCAGTCTTTCTTGAAATGCCCCGTACCGTTGCACCCATAACAGGTCTTTGGTGCAAAGATGTTGGTGTCAGTGGTGTTTGTTCTACAATCCTTAGCCAAGTGTCCAAATCTCTTACACTTGCTACAGGGACACGAACCATGGTGGTGTCATTGGCACTTGGAGCAGTAGGGCTTGGTTCCCTTGTACGCTCCCTTGTCATCAAAACTGGAGGTGTAGGCTTTAATGGTTTCAGGTTTCTTGTTTTGGTGGTTGTTGTGGTTGTCGGACCATTTTCGTTTATTGCTGTTGGAGGACGGAGTGGGTGGTTCTGGGTCCTCGTTCATAGCTAGAAGTTCATGGGCCAACCGAATGGCACCATGAAGGGTGGTTTGGTTTGATGAGGCGACATTTCCCCGGACGGGTTCCGGGAGGCCGCGGATGTATTTCTTAATCTTGTCGGGCCCAGTACCTGCCATAGCTGGGCGAAGGACGGTGAGTTGTTGGAATCTGGTGGTGTATGCAACGATATCAGTTCCTTGCACTTTTAAGTTCCAGAACTCTTCGTCCAGCTTGTGAAGTTGTTCGGACGGGCAATACTCATCCGTGAGCATTTTCTTTAGATCCTCCCAAGGGAGTAGATAAGCGGTGTCAATCCCCACGGACTGGGTATAGGAATTACACCACGAGAGGGCACCATCTTCGAGGGTGCAGGTGGAGAATTTGACCTTGTCGTCTTCCGCACATTTGCTGATGCGGAAAACAGATTCCATCTTTTCGAACCATCTGATAAGTCCGATGGCTCCTTCGGTTCCCTTGAAGCTCAAGGGTTTGCAGTTTTGAAAATCCTTGTATGAACAAGGTTTAGCAGCAGAGGTTTCAGCGGCATCGCTGCTTCTTGTGGAGTTAGGTGGAGTATTCCGAGCCAAGGCTTCAGTAACAGCCTGGGTTATGAGAGACGTGATCTGAGCATCAGTGTAAGGTCTTGACTTTGGCGGCATGATTCTTCAATAAAAGAAATGAAGATACATGAGATTTTGTAAGAAAGTTGCATTTATTTCAGATGTACACGTATAAAGTTGGTAATACATAACATCAATATGAAAAAGGATTATGGCAATTAATATGAGTCGAAATAGCAAGGAATATTTGATAGATGATACGAGTTCAAAGGTTACATCCTGCGGATGTATTACAAAAGGTGTCGGGAATTGTTACATCCGACTGAAACATAGAGTAGCGCTTAGATAGTTACTAGATTACAGGATAGTTTACAAAACAAAGATTACGCTAGTCTTAACGTAGGTTAATCTGCTCCATCATTTCGATGAGACGATCCACAGTATTCGCAAGTCTGCTGGCTTGTCGAGCATTGTCTTCAGCTAATGCTAGTCGCTGTACCAATCCGCGGTTAGATTCTTCCGTTTCCCGTGAGCGTTGTTCACACTCATCAAGTATGTGTTTCAAAAGAGCGGTTTCCACGCTTATCTCCACCACTTTGTTGAAAAGAACGTCCACATTATTAACGGTGGTTTCGTGATCCTCAGAGACTTGTTCGATGCGCTCAAGTGATGTA
Organism: Helichrysum umbraculigerum; assembly: GCA_949592205.1. Lineage (NCBI taxonomy): Eukaryota > Viridiplantae > Streptophyta > Magnoliopsida > Asterales > Asteraceae > Helichrysum > Helichrysum umbraculigerum. The sequence continues at coordinate 5,579,876 of CATIUR010000003.1, forward strand.
AGTCTCCAGTTGTCGTTGGTTTCTTGCAACACGACATCCATGGTGCGAAGTCGTTGCTCGTGTTGGTTCACCCTAGCAGCTAAGGCCGGCAAGGTGAAGTGAGTAGAGTACGGGCCAGCTCGAGGCAACCTGTTGTTCCTCCTTGCTACCCTTGGGTTCTGCGACCCGGATTGAGAACGAGATGAATTGGATGGGGTATTTGCCATTTCTGAGACAAAGCGTTAGTAAGATTGAGGCCTATATTCATATAGTTCCTATATAATATAGCCTATTGAGTGTCTAGCATACACATGTTTAAGTCTCGGTTCTCTCGGGATCAGAGTCAACTAATGTATTCCGGCTCAACATAACCATTTCAGACTTTACATCACCTTTCCTTAATTGTACATAGTTGATCAAGCTATGTTAAATTAAAGTCGTATGATGTAATTCCTGAACCAATCATGCCTAGTAAGGAAATACTGCCTAACGGTCATAGTCTAGGCCCACTAAATGCAACCTAGTTCACTATAACCTTAGGCTCTGATACCAATCTGTAACACCCCCAAATTTAGCGATTTGTGGAAGCACACATTGGGTGTTACTAATCAATATACAAAGCACAAGATTAACAGTAAACGACCTCTAAATGAGACGTTTGTAAAATAGTTACATTTCATAATTTGAATTGTTTGAAAACATATAGTTTTCTTTACAAAAGTGTAGTTCCCTAGAGCCCTCGCGTATAGCGGGAGATTCTATTACATAACCATAGTTACAAAAGATAATGCCAAAGAATCTCCGTTAAATGCAGTTTGGAAATCATGCGACTCTAGCTAGTAATCCTGGAGTGATCCTACTCCGTAAGTGTACCTGAGATACAAAGCTAAAAAGTGTCAACCAAAAAGGTTGGTGAATCTTACAGGTTTAGTAATAAGTAGGTGTTATGAACCACAAGTATGTACCCGTATTGCTATCAAGCAAAGTAAGTAATTCAGTAAATCAGTACAGTGCCATGAGCTCATAAGTTGAAGCTTAACCGTGTAGTGTGAATATATCACGTACCCCCGTGAGTGCTATCCGCACACTCATATGTAACAAATACTAATATGTCTGTTTCTACGTGTAAATCAGTACGTGGTGGCGCTACCACCCCAGACAGGGATTGTCAGTCCCAAATGGATCCATCTATTAGTAATCGCGCTTAAGTCCATAACTAACAACTTACGATTAGGAGGCTTTCAGTGGATAAAAGTAACTCATGCGTTTGTTTGTAATCAGTAATGTTTTCAGTTCAGTACATTGTGTTCATACGTAAAACAGTTGCTAAGTATCTCACCCCAGAGTATAAAACAGTAAAAGTGGGGCTGTAAGACTCACCTGAGTCGAGCAGTGGTAATTAGCAAATAGTAGTAAAGCAAGTAGGTTCTCCGAACCCGTAACCTTCTAGTGCCTAAACACGTAAGGTTAAGTAAGTAGATGTCTCGCAAGACCATCTAGGCTAGTTGTTCATACAACCCGTTGTGTTTAAATGTTGGTTTGTTCGCGTTCGTATCAAAGTATACGGCCCGTTGGTGATTTGTTATATTTAAAGTTTATCATTCAATACGCAAATTAAAGTAATTGCAATAGGAAAGTATGTTTTATTATGATTGTTAGGTCGTATCGTATAAGGATTTGAGGTTGTAAAAGTTCGACACTTAGTGAAAATGTGAGTTTTCAAGGTTCTGGTTTGTGCGACGTCGCATGCGACATTGCAAGCGACGTAAGGTGCGACGTAGGCAGGTACGTCGCATGATGCGACCTTCGCAAATCAATGCGACGTAGGGGGCGACGTCGCTAATGCGACGTTGGTTCAGTTTGCGACGTTAAAGTCTACGTCGCTACGTGCGACGTCCGCAAGTTAATGCGACGTAAAGGGCTGCGTCGCTAGTGCGACGTTGAGGTTTTTGTGCGACGTAGGTCGCGACGTCGCAGAGGCCCCTGGCCAGGTGCGACGTAGCGGTCTGATGGCCGGAAATTTAGTCGAAAACGAGTTTTCCGGTTTCCGTTTGATCCGATTCTTTTACCCAACCCTCATATGAACATATTTAGCCTATTTAAATCATAAACTAGTAAAAATGATCAAAAATGAGAGATGTCGGGATTTGTCGAAAACTTACAAAGTGTCGGATTGAAAATCCGAAAAGATAGGAATGTAGATCGTGTGATGGTGAACGTTTTCTTCCAAAGGAGAGGTGTGATCCAAGCTTGTTTAGTACGTTTATTTGTCGATTTAGTGAGGTTTTTGGAGTTGGTGGTGATGAGAGAAAAAGAAAGAAAGGGAAAGAAGAGAGAGAGTGAGAATTGGTGAAATGAGGGAAAAGAGAGAAAAGGTGGGGGTTTTGATGAAAGCCCCCATTTTTCAGTCCACGCGCTGTGCTCCGTGCGGTGTTCGTTTCCTCCGTCGTTTAAACGTTAAATATCCATTTTACGCGTTTAATTATTTTTATAAAATTACAAATCTTGTTAAATAATTTATTTAAAATTATTTCTTAAAACTTCAACAGTTTAAATTAAATTTAATTACTTTCGTCTTTAAATCGCGTAAGTTTTAATCGTGAAATACGAGGCAGTTTCTAATTGTTATAAAATAGCATTTCGGTCATAGTTGCGTTATTTTAGTTTATAAACCTTTGTTCACCAACGTCCGTTTTTAACCGAATAGAATTTCATTCTATTTAAGTTGTGTACGATTTAAGCCAAATCGCAAAGTTGTATATATATTCACCAATATATACTCCGATACATAAATTAGCCTAACACAGAACTAATTACATGTATTTACAAAGAATTAGGCACTAATTCTAGTCCTAAATTTGCCGGTTGTTACAAGCTAAACACTTCCAAATTTGGAAAACTCAGTGTCATTAGAAGCATAACGGAAAAACGAAGCCAACGGCGCAAGAATCAAGCAAATCGGAGCCCAAACGAAGAAGATACGGACGAACCAAGCAACCGAGAAACAAGCGGAGGCCAAACCAAGCACCAACCCCCCCCCCCCCCGGGCACTACCCTACCGTATACGGCCCCTAGGGTACCGTATACGGCCCTAAGGGTGCCGTATACGGGGCCTTTGTGCTTGGAAGGTGCCGTTTGACCCCCTTGGTCCAGTACCCCCCGTATGCGCTTTGATGCTTGTTCTTCATGCTTTGTGACTTGTACCAAGCTTCACCTCATTCTCCTATAAATACCAAGCCTCCTCATTCATTTTACACACACCTCATTCGCATCTCACCTCTCATATTACTTTCTCTCTCTAGAATTAGGTTAGCATTCTCTCTCTAGCACTACTCTTAGGAGTTAGAGGAGAATTAGTAGGTTAGAGTAGAAGCTCTCAGTAGCTTTTGTACGGAGTTACTCCGAGACTTCAGATTTGTGAAGATTTGTCTGTATTACTCTCGTATTCAGGTTTAATACAATCTCTCGCATTTATTCTTTTAATTATGCTTTCTTATTATGCATGCTTAGGAGTGAATGCTAGAATTATGCTAGGCTAGACAAATCAATGTTTGTTGTGATGTATGCAATGTTAGGATAGTTATGATATAATATACAGTTGGGGATAACACCATTATGAAACAACGGAGGTAACGTTATACGACTTTCATTTGTATAACGCCGGAATCATCACGAATGTGTGTAGTACGGAACGTGGAAGCTATGAAAGTCGTGGGCACAATCCGTTGTGGAAATAATGATTCCCAATTGTAAACATACTGTTACTCTGTCTGTGTAAGTTTAAAACTATTTGCGAACTTATAAGCTGAACCTCTGCCTGTTTATCTATCCAACTTATGTTGTGGTTTGTATCCTCCTCCCTAGAACCTGGCCAATTGCTAGAAGTAGGATTGCCAACTATTCTGTGTATGATGATCAATGAACTCAACATGGTCGCTGTTCCCTTGATTGAAACACATCCGAGGGACACGAAGCATAGGATTAGAGATAGATTAGGTTCACGCTTGTTTGTTGAGTATCTTTGGGACAACTTCCGGGATACCCATGATTTAATTATTAGGTCAGTTAATATGATGACTAGTGTTCCGTCCTATTGCATGTTCTTGTTTGATTGTTGCTTAGGTACTGCATGCTAGACATGTACAAACATTATCACTGCCCTGCTAATTAGATTTTCACGAACATAATAAACATATTACAGATAGGTTAACATGTATGTAATAGTTGTGCTGGTTGTATGATTAATGATGAACAATTCAACTGATCGTCAGACAGATTATCCCAACCGGTTCCGCGGGTTAAACCCTGTTCATGTTATTGTTCAATGAAAAATTCATGCCATGATACTAACGTCCTCCGGATGTCTGTAAATGGGGACCTGGATTAGAGGATAATCTTCGGTTGAATTGGTCTGTGCATTTGGGAGAACTTCCGGTGTACTGGACATTCTATAACTGCTATCCATGTGACATATTATATATCTTATTACGGACAACTCTACGTTAGGTATATAATAGGATCGTAGCTGTAGCTCATTAAGAAATATAGAAGTATCTGGTAAGTAATCTGGAACCTTAATTGGTATAACGGAAAAGCTGTAAAACGCCCGAGTATCCGGTATTAGCGTTAACATAAATACGTGGGAAACCGAGTAAAGGTTGTATGCATAATACTTTATCTACCAATTAAGTTTCTATGACCTCACCGGATTAATCATTGCACCTAGTAACCTTATCCCTCATAACTATCCATCCAAATAACATTGCCGAAGTCAAAGCAAACATATACCTTATCTTGATTTCTCTGCGTTCTCCGTACAAACCCCTGTCTTTAATTTAGTTTTTAATTTTAGTGATTAGATTAGAAAACCAACCAACCTATCAAAAAGTTTTAAAAATCCCAGCTAAATTACAAAAGATAATTAATCCTCCTAGATTCTCATGCCCGTTGTAGTTTGAAGAACGACACCTGAGTCATACATACCGCTTACTGCCCTTTAGGTCTTTAAGTAGTATCAAAACTTAGGATACCCAACATAATAAATATAAAACACACTGTCCGCGCGCCCTTGCTGGAAGGTTCAACGACCGGAGTAAAATCCGACCGACCGCGGGGTGTACGACAATTACTCAGATAGCAAAAAGGTTCATGCAGAGGACTGGTAGGAACAACTTTGCATACAAGAGTAATGATGCAAATTGGTTTGATAAGAGCAAGATTGAGTGTTTCAACTGTCACAAGATGGGACACTTTGCTAGAGAATGCAGAAACCCTAGGCAAGAGCAGAATGGTAATGGTCAGAGAGCTGGAAGCAATGGAACACAAACTAGAAACATTCCAATTCAGGGTGTTTCAGCAAATGCATTGGTGTCTATGGATGGCTGTGGATGGGACTGGAGTGATCAAGAAGAACATGTTGTGAAGAATCATTGTCTCATGGCCATTGCAGAATCTGACAAAAAGTCAGAAGTTCCTACTGAGGTACAAAATAAATTATGTTCTGTTGTTTGTAAACAAACTATTAAACATTACAGGGATCATAATATAATAGTGTGTGAGGAACTAAAACAATGGGAAATCAAAAGTAAACACACCATAGCAGTCATTGAAAATCTGGAAAATCAAATAAAGGCATATGAAGTCAATGCAACACAGTTTAAATATGACATTGAATATGCTAGGTGGGAGAGAGACACTTTTAAAGATAAAGTCGAGTTGTTGTAGAAGAAACTTACTGAGGTCACATGTGAACGAGATAGCATAAGACTTGATGTAAATAAATTAGAATATGCTTCTAAGAGTGTCAATAAACTTATTGATTCACAGATTCATGATAAAATTAAGACTGGATTAGGGTACAATAATGTACCTCCACCTTATAATCACACCTACTTTCTTCCTAAAAGAGAAATTGATATCAATTCACTTAAAAGAGGAATGACAGATGAGGTTAAAAAGGCTGATCCAATTAAAACTTTATCTGATGATGAGTTGTTTGTAGAAGGTGAAGTTAGTGATTGGACTGAAGAAGATGATCAGAGTGATAGGACATCTGTTAGTGAGAAGAGTGTAAAATCTGAATCATCTAAGTCTGAGTCAACATGTGAGAATGTGAAGAGAGCAATTACTGGTCTAGTTTCTAAGCTTAAAACTGATAAACTAGAAGAGGGTAAGAAAATGTTTAAGGAAAAGGCTAAACTGGCCTTAAAGAATGTGAGCTTGAATACTAACAAATCCAAACATGGGTTAGGATATATTAGTAATACAGTTAATTCAGTTACTAAACCTGTTGTTAAATCTGTTGTGAATAACTATGTTAATTGTAAATGTAAAGCAAGTACTTCTTCTTCACATAATTTTCCAAATCAAAAACCCAGAGGTAATCAAAGAAACTGGAATCAAATGATTTCACAGAAACTGGGTAATAATGTCACTGTGATAAAAGAAATGACTTGCTTTATATGTGGAAAAATGGGTCATCTTCAATATGACTGTTATCATAATCCTGAGAATGTTCAAAGGATTAGAAAAAAAGTCATGGACAAAAGCAAATATGATTAACAAACAAAATTTTCAATCAAAAGTTAATCATACTGCCAGAGTTCAGAAGATAAACTCAAAGGCTAACTTGTTAAACACTGTTATAGATAAATCTACTGCAGCAGTAATAACAAATTCAGCCAAAAGTTTAAAGACTAAAATAGTGGTAACCAAATTCAAAAACAGTGTTAACAAAATTAAAACTGACTCTTCATTTGGTAAAACAGTTAAAACTGTTAAGCCAAAGAACACTGTTAAGTCTAAAATAAGTTGGATTTGGACACCTATTAAGTCTGATAATTTAACAGATCCAAATACCAACAGTGCATCACAATCAATAATCTTCAAGAAAGTTGAATATGTGAATGCACATGGGAAACCCAAAGCCAAATTGGTTTGGGTTCCCAAGAGAAATGAATTCTCTTTTTGACTGTTTGTGCAGGGCAAGTCAAATAGCTTATGGCATATTGATAGTGGATGCTCAAGGCACATGACTAGAGACAAAGATAAGCTATAGGATTTCAAATCTTTTGATGGTGGATATGTAGCTTTTGGAAGCAATCCAAAAGGAGGCAAGATCACAGGCAAAGGAACAGTTCAGAGTGAAAAGCTAAGTTTTGATAATGTTTATTTTGTGGAACAACTGAGGTATAATTTGCTAAGTGTGAGTCAAATCACAGATAAAAAGAACCCAATTCATTTTACTGACACTGAATGCCTTATCTTGTCCAAGGAATTCAAAATACTTGAAAACATGATTTTAATGAGAATTCCAAGTCAAGATAATGTATATAAGTGTGACTTAGCAAATATGACACCTCAACCTGATTTAAACTGTCTTATTTCTAAAGCAAGTGTGAATGAATCTGAACTGTGGCATAGGAGGATGTGTCACATGAATTTCAAAACCATTAATAAACTTGTCAAAAACAAGCTTGTTAGAGGTTTGCCTGAAAAGGTTTATTCATGTGATGGTCATTGTGTTTCTTGTCAAAAGGGAAAGCAACACAAATCCTCATTTAAGTCCGAAACTGTGAACACAAACTGCACACCCTTACACTTATTGCATATGGACTTATTTGGACCAACCAGTATAAGTAGTATGGGGAAAAAATCTTATTGTCTTGTGATTATTGATGATTACACTAGATTTACATGGGTTTTCTTTCTTAGGACAAAAGATGAGACAGGTGAAATACTTAGATCATTTATAACTAAGATGGAAAATCAATTGGATAAAAGAATAAAGATCATCAGAAGTGATAATGGAACATAATTTAAAAATCATGAGATGGATAAATTCTGTGAAGTTAAAGGTATTAAGAGAGAATTTAGTGCACATAGAACTCCTCAACAAAATGGAGTAGCTGAAAGGAGGAATAGGACACTAATTGAGGCTGCTTGAACCATGCTATCTGATGCAAATTTACCTATGTCCTTTTGGGCAGAGGCAGTTAGCACAGCTTGCTATGTTCAGAATAGGGTATTAGTTGTTAAGCCTCATAACAAGACACCATATGAACTGTTATTTAAGAAAAAGCCTTTGGTTAGTTTCTTAAAATCTTTTGGGTGTCCTTGTACAATCTTAAATACCAAAGATCACTTAGGTAAGTTTGAGAGTAAGGCAGATGAGGGGATATTTGTTGGTTACTCTATTCAAAGTAAAGCTTATAGGGTATTCAATCAAAGTACCAGGATCATAGAAGAATCAATGAACATCACTTTTAATGAAAACACTGTTAATTCTGATGGAAAAGGTCCTGATTCACTGTTTGATATTGATGCACTTAATACTGCTTTTAGATATACAAATGTGGATACTAGTGCAGGTACAAGTGCATGTACAAATACAGGAACAGGTGTTGGAAAAGGTAGATCAGACTCAGGAATACCAGCTTGAAAGAAGAATGATTCATTGGAATACATATTGTTTCCAATTTGGTCTCCTGATCCCCCAGAAGTGTTTGAAACTGATCAACCAAAGACATCACAAAATGTGGAATCAGAAAAATCAGATGAAACATCATTTACTCATGTTGATGATTCTGATAGACCTGTTATGGAAGACAGTGCAGAAGACAGTGATATGAGTCCAGCACAGAAGTATTCAAAGGTAGATGTGGATGTTGAACAGACACCAACAAAGCAACTTGACAAGGAGCAGGAACAATTGAATTATTTACATTTGATGAGCTCTACTCCTTTGTCAAAGAGAATTTCAAGAGAAGTGTCAAGTAGTGAGTCTGGACAAGAAGGAAATTATACCAACTTGGAGGTGGAGATTCAAGAAACAGCAGCATCTAAATACATTACTCATAAAGATCATCCACTTGAGAATGTAATAGGAGATATTGAATCTGCTGTTAAAACAAGAAATCAAAGTCAGGTGTTTGAAGCTTCAGTAAATGAGGATGAAGTAAATCTTGATACAGAAGCAGTTAATACTTCTTTGTTTGCCTGTTTTCTGTCTCAAACAGAACCAAAGAAGGTTACTGAAGCTTTGAGAGATCCTAGTTGGATTGAAGCTATGCAAGAGGAGTTGCTTCAGTTTAAGATTCAAGAAGTCTGGACATTGGTTGATTTGCCTAAAGGGAAGAGGGCAATTGGTACTAAATGGATTTTCAAAAACAAGAAGGATGAAAGAGGTATAGTGATCAAAAACAAGGCTAGATTGGTTGCACAGGGATATTCACAAGAAGAGGGGATTGATTATGATGAAGTTTTTGCACCTGTTGCAAGAATATAGGCAATTAGATTGTTTTTGGCTTATGCTTCATTCAAGGGATTCATTGTGTATCAGATGGATGTTAAGAGTGCTTTCCTGTATGGCACTATACAGGAAGAGGTTTATGTATGCCAACCACCAGGGTTTGAAGATTCAAAGTTTCCTGATAAAGTTTTCAAACTTGAAAAAGCTCTTTATGGATTACATCAAGCACCTAGAGCTTGGTATGATACTTTTTCAGATTATCTGTTGCAGAATGGATTCAAAAGGGGTGCAATAGATAAAACTTTGTTCACTAAAAGAATTAAGAATGATATACTACTGGTTCAAGTCTATGTAGATGATATCATTTTTGGTTCAACAAAGGATAGTCTTTGCAAGGAGTTTGAATCACTGATGCATGAGAAGTTCAAGATGAGCTCCATGGGGGAATTAACATTTTTCTTGGTGCTGCAAGTGAAGCAACAGAAAGAAGGAATCTTTATTCATCAAAGTAAGTATGTTAATGATATACTGGATCGGTTTGGGTACAAAGATGCTAAAGTTGCAAGCACACCAGTGGAGACAAACAAGAAATTACATGCAGATCTTGAGGGGGAGAGTGTGGATGAACATCTCTATAGATCAATGATCGGGTCTCTTATGTATCTCACTTCCTCAAGGCCTGACATCATGTTTGCAGTGTGCTTATGTGCAAGATTTCAAGCTAATCCAAAGCTATCACATCTTCTTGCAGTCAAAAGAATATTTAGATATTTAAAGGGTCAACCAAAATTGGGCCTTTGGTATCCAAAGTTTACTTCTTTTGATCTGATAGCTTATACATATAGTGATTATGGAGGAGCTAATCTGGACAGGAAATCTACATCAGGAGGTTGTCAATTTTTGGGAGATAGATTGGTTTCATGGCAATGCAAGAAACAAACCACTGTATCTACATCTACAGCAGAGGCAGAATATGTAGCAGCTGCAAGTTGCTGTGCCCAAGTGCTATGGATTCAGAATCAGATGTTAGATTACGGTTTTACCTTCCTTAATACTCCTATTTTTATTGATAACAGTTCTGCAATCAGTATTATCAATAACCCAGTTAAACATTCTAAAACAAAGCACATTGAAATTAGATATCATTTCATTAGAGACTGTAATGAGAAAAGACTTATTCAAATTTTGAAAGTTCATACTGATAATCAGTTTGCTGATCTGTTTACTAAAGCTTTTGATGTAGGCAGATTCACATTCTTGGTTACTAGTATTGGAATGATCAATTTGTCTTAAGTATTTTTCTTATCACTGCTTTCTGTGAACACGATCTACTGTGCTTCAATTTGGGTTAATACTGATTTGTTAATTAAACACTGATAGTGTGTATTGTGTATAGTTATCACTGTTTACTACTTTTAGTATAAACAGTGGTAATAATCACTTCACCACTGTTAGTGTATAGTTAACACTGTATACGTGTATTTTTGTTTGCATTAACACTGCAGGTTATATTACTATGTCTTGGAGTTTAATTACTGCAGGTGTATATGTTGGCGTTTTACTGCTTGTTGAAGTTTAGCTTTCGGTTAAAAAAAAAAAAAAAAAAAAAAAAATTCAACCACTGCTTTGTTTATATGATTTTGCTAGATCTGAAGTACTACTTGTATTAAGTTAGCACTGCCTTGGTCGGTTGGTACTGCTTGTACAAGTGAGCACTGCTAGCTTTATTATGTAAATGATGCATTTGAAAAACCAAGTGTTGCTTACCACTGATGGTTATTCTCACAATTACCACTGAACGTGTTATTTTTCTTGATTAACACTGTTTTAGTTATAATTGGGGATCTGGTGAAATTAGGGTTTACAACTGATTTAATTTCAGTACTTAACTCTCAACACTTAGGGTTTTTCATTACGCTTTCAAAATTACACACACAAACCACTGCGCTAAGTCTCATAGATTCTCAATTCTGTAAATCATCTTTGATTCTCTTCGATTTCGTGATTTCTTATCATGGCATCTACTTCGTCTACTGTTCAACTACCGATTGGAAAAGATCATAATATGATCGCATTCTTAATGAAACCTGCTGAGGCAAACGAATATGTGGAAATCATTGATTTCCTTCGTGCTTCACATATTCGTCATGCTCTTACTGTGGCACCCAGAATATCTCATGATCATATCAACAATTTCTGGGTGAATGCGACGATAGAAGAGGAACAGGGGATTAAACGAATCGTTTCAAAAGTCATGGATACACGAGTTGTAGTTACTGAAGCTACTGTTAGAGCTTCATTACAACTAGATGATGAGGCAGGTATAACCTCTTTAAATGATTCTGTTATGTATGATACTTTACGCTTGATGGGTTATGAGGGTTCTTTTGAAGTTTTTACTTTTCAGAAAACCTTATTTTCTCATCAGTGGAGGTTTTTGATACATACAATTTTACACTGTTTGTCATCTAAAAGATCATCTTTTGAACAGTTTGGAAGCAACATTGCTTATGCAATTTGTAACACCCCCAAATTTAATGATTTGCGGAAGCATACTTGGGTGTTACTAATCAATATACAAAGCACAAGATATACAGCAAACGACCTCTAAATGAGACGTTTTGTAAAATAGTTACATTCCATAAATTAATCGTTTGAAAACATATAGTTTTCTTTACAAAAATATGTAAGCCTAGAGTCCGCGTATGTGGCGGGAGATTCTATTACATAACCATAGCTACAAAAGATAATGCCAAAGAATCTCCGTTAAATGCAGTTTGGAAATCATGCGACTCTAGCTAGTGATCCTGGAGTGATCCTACTCCGTAAGTGTACCTGAGAATACATGCTAAAAATGGTCAACCAAAAGGTTGGTGAATCTCACAGGTTTATCAGTAAATAATCAGTTTGAACACAAGATTTCATCAGTAGTGCCCGTAGGCGTATATCAAGTATTTGCAAATCTCGCAAAAGTAAGGTAATCAAGTTATACCGTTGCCATGAGGCTCATAATCGAAGCTTAACCCGTAAATAATCAGTTGCTCCCGTGACATGCTCGAAATTGAGCAAGCATAAGTAAACGAAATAATAGTCGCCCGTTTATACATAACGGTTCGTGGTAGCGCTACTACCCCGGGCGGGGAGGGTCATTTCCCTAATGGATCCATTAACTACTGTTCGCGCTTAAGTACATAACTAACGATATATGATGGAGAGACTTCAGTAAATAGTAAGTAACTCATGCAATTCCGTTTGGTATAGTAAACAGTTTAGCACTTGTGTTCAAGAAAAATCAGTAGCATGTATCTCCCCCAATAAGTTAAAACAGTAAAAGTGGGGCCGTAAGACTCACCTGAGTCGAGCAGTGGTAAATAGCAAGTAGTAGTAAAGCAAGTAGGTTCTCCGAACCCGTAACCTTCTAGTGCCTAAACACGTAAGGTTAAGTAAGTAGATGTCTCGCAAGACCATCTAGGCTAGTTGTTCATACAACCCATTGTTTAAATGTTGGTTTGTTCGCGTTCGTATCAAAGTATACGGCCCGTTGGTGATTTGTTATATTTAAAGCTTATCATTCAATACGCAAATTAGAGTAATTGTAATAGGAAAGTATGTTTTATTATGATTGTTAGGTCGTATCGTATAAGGATTTGAGGTTGTAAAAGTTCGACACTTAGTGAAAATGTGAGTTTTCAAGGTTCTGGTTTGTGCGACGTAGCATGCGACGTTGCAAGCGACGTAAGGTGCGACATAGGCAGGTACGTCGCATGATGCGACCTTTGCAAATCAATGCGACGTAGGGGGCGACGTCGCTAATGCGACGTTGCTTCGGTTTGCGACGTTAAAGTCTACGTCGCTACGTGCGACGTCCGCAATTTAATGCGACGTAAGGGGCTGCGTCGCTAGTGCGACGTTGGGATTTTTGTGCGACGTAGGCCGCGACGTCGCAGAGGCCCCTGGCCAGGTGCGACGTAGCGGTCTGATGGCCGGAATTTTTGTCGAAAACGAGTTTCCCGGTTTCCGTTGGGTCCAAATCTTTTACCCAACCCTTATATGAACATATTAAGCCTATTTAAACCATAAACTAGTAAAAATGATCGAAAACGAGAGATGTCGGGATTTGTCGGAAACTTACGCGGCGTCGGATTGAAAATCCGAAAAGATAGGAATGTAGATCGTGAGAAGGTGAACGTTTTCTTCCAAAGTAGTCACGAAATCCGGGTGCGTTTAGTATGTTTATTTGGTGATGTTGGTGGGTTTTGGTGGTGATGAAAGTTGAGAGAAAAAGATGAAGGAGAGAGAGAGGGAAAAGATGAAATGAAAAGAGAAAGGTGGGGAATGGGAGGTTATCCTCCCATTTTCCTGTCTCCGCTCCCCGTGCGGTGTTCGTTTGCTCCGTCGTTTAAACGTTAAATATCCATTTTACACGTTTAATTATTTTTATAAAATTGCAAATCTAGTTAAATAATTTATTTAAATTATTTCCTTAAATCTTTAACAGTTTAAATTAAATTTAATTACTTTCGTCTTTAAATCGCGTAAGTTTTAAATCGGGTAGTACAAGGCAGTTACTAACTATTATAAAATAGCATTTCGGTCATAATTGCGTTATTTTAGTTTTTAAACATTTGTTCACCAACGTCCGTATTAACCGAATAGAATTTCATTCTATTTAAGTTGCGTACAATTTAACCAAATCGCATTTTCATATATATTTAACAATATATATAATTCGATACATAAATTAGCCTAACATAGAACTAATTACATGTATTAACGAAGAATTAGGCACTAATTCTAGTCCTAATTTGCCGGTTGTTACATTCTCCCCCTGTTAAAAGAATTTCGTCCCGAAATTTAAGTCGAAGTCGCGTTAGGGGCAGAATCGGTGAATAAGTGGGGATATTTGAGTCGTATTTGGTCTTCCCGTTCCCAAGTGAATTCCGGACCGCGCCGCGAATTCCACCTAACTTTGACGATAGGAATACGACTTTGTTTCAGTTGTTTGACCTCACGGTCCATAATTTCGACAGGTTCCTCAACGAAATGTAGTTTGTCATCTATGCGAATCTCGTCAAGGGGGATAATAAGTGTCTCGTCAGACAAAAATTTCTTTAAGTTAGAAATGTGAAAGGTAGGGTGCACGCTGCTGAGTTCAGAGGGCAGCTGCAATCGGTATGCCACTGGACCTATCTTCTCGAGGATCTCAAAAGGTCCAATGTACCTGGGGTTTAATTTTCCGCGTTTGCCGAATCGGATTACGCCTTTCCAAGGCGATACTTTTAAGAGTACTCGATCCCCAACTTGGAACTCGAGTGGCTTGCGTCTCACGTCAGCATAGCTTTTCTGACGATCACGCGCGGCTTTGAGTCGGTTTTGGATTTCCACGATTTTCTCTGTGGTTTCATGTATGAGTTCAGGACCAGTGAGTTGACTCTCTCCCACTTCAGTCCAACAGATCGGTGATCGGCACTTACGACCGTACAGTGCCTCAAAAGGTGCAGCTTTAATGCTGGCGTGATAGCTGTTGTTGTACGAGAACTCGCACAACGGTAGATGTCTTTCCCAATTTGTACCAGAATCAACTACGCAGGCTCGTAGCATGTCTTCCAGTGTCTGAATAGTTCGTTCGCTCTGGCCATCGGTCTGAGGATGGTACGCGGTGCTCATATCGAGACGGGTACCCAGCGATTTTTGGAGTGATTGCCAGAAGCGAGATGTGAATCGAGCATCCCTGTCAGAGATAATCGAGATAGGGACACCATGTTGGCAAACGATTTCTTTGATGTAAATTTGTGTAAGGCGTTCCATTTTGTCGGTTTCTCTGATTGCCAAGAAATGAGCCGATTTGGTGAGACGATCGACGATCACCCAAATGGTATCGCAACCGCTCGCCGATTTAGGTAGTTTGGTTATGAAATCCATGGTAATTTGCTCCCATTTCCATTGAGGAATTACAAGTTGTTGGAGCAGTCCGGAAGGTCTTTGGTGCTCGGCCTTGACCTTGGAACAAGTTAAGCATTTGCTGACGTACAAAGCAATGTCAGCTTTCATATTCGGCCACCAGTAAAACTCCTTGATGCCGTGATACATTTTGTCGGATCCCGGGTGGATAGAATATTTGGACTTGTGAGCTTCATCCATCACCAAGTCCCGAAGGTTCCCGAAATTAGGTAACCAGATTCGGTTAGAGAAATACTTAACTCCGTTGGGTCTGATCTCGAATTGTCTGTCCATGCCTCGCAAGGCCTCGTTCTTGAAGTTATCGGGTTTCAGGGCTTCGAGTTGGGCAAGGTGTATTTGGGTGGTGAGGTCGTTATGAATGGTAATGCTGAGTGCCCGGACTCGGAGTGGTTTTGTTCGTTCCTTACGACTGAGAGCATCAGCAACCACGTTTGCTTTGCCCGGATGATATTTGATCTCACAGTCGTAATCGGTGAGTAATTCAACCCATCTACGTTGCCTCATGTTAAGATCTTTCTGGTTGAAAATGTGTTGGAGACTTTTGTGGTCGGTGAATACAGTGCTGCGGGTACCATAAAGATAATGTCTCCAGATTTTTAAGGCGAATACCACGGCCCCTAGCTCGAGGTCGTGAGTTGTGTAGTTTTTCTCGTGAACTTTAAGTTGTCGGGAGGCGTAAGCAATGACCTTGTCTCGTTGCATCAGCACGCAACCGAGACCTTGGTGAGAAGCATCACAGTATACCACGAAGTCATCGGTGCCTTCGGGTAGAGATAGAATGGGTGCACTGCAAAGCTTGAATTTCAACAGCTGAAATGCCGACTCTTGTTTATCGGTCCAGTCGAATTTCTTTTCCTTCTGAGTCAGCACGGTGTAACACCCCCAAAATTCGTTTAGCGGAAGCGTTTTAGTTTAAGTACTGGGGTGTCACAATAATAAAGCATGCATACGTATCAGAGCTTATGATTACAACAGAACAATATATAATAAGATGCCAAAAGTTATTAATTACAAAGTTTACGATTCCTCGAATCGTATAAGTTAAAAGTAATAAGTTTACAAAAGTAGATTTCTGAAATATGACTAAAGCATTTCAGTTATACTAAAGAAATCCATGTGTTTCCAAAAAGTTGGCATCCTAACTTCAAGGGTCGCCTAGTTCTCCATGTGTGTTGGCGATTCTTATATGCGCAGCTAATTCCCTGAAAAACATAGTAAAAGTCAACAACTAGGTTGAGTGAATTCACAGGTTTTAAGTTTACACAAGTTGAATCAAGTTTGTATCACAGTTGTTATCCAAATATGTTCACAAATAGTATTGCCATAATAGTCGAGTATAAGTTTTGTAGAATGTTATCCAAATACCAGTTTTGTGGGTTGTTCGCCCAAAGTTCAAGTTAAAACACGTGCTGGTCGTTCTCCAGCGAGTTACAAATACACAGTACCGGTCGTTCTCCGGTCAAATACGCACGGGTCGTTCTCCCGTTCAACAAAAATAGTTTACCGGTCGTTCTCCGGTCTAGTAACGCACGGGTCGTTCTCCCGTCCAACAAACGCATGGGTCGTTCTCCCATCCAAGACGCACGGGTCGTTCTCCCGTCCCTTGGCCAGTCGTTCTCTGGCACTAAAATACGTGGCTGGTCATTCTCCAGCTTTTTACACAAAAGTACCGGTCGTTCTCCGGTATACCAAACAAGTTTAAAAGTTATGTTTGTGTCGGTCGTTCTCCGACAAGTTACCAAATATACCGGTCGTTCTCCGGTAAGATACCAAGTTAGTGTCGGTCGTTCTCCGACAAGTTACAAATATGTACCGGTCGTTCTCCGGTAAGATACCAAAATAGTTTACAGTCGTTTGCAAAACAGTTTACTGGTCGTTCTCCGGTCTAGTTAAAACAGTTTGTCGATAATTTATCCCATTAGTTCAGTGTGTCAATATGTAAATGTTAATTCGCAAACACCAGTTTGTTCAACAGTTAAATAGTTCAAAGTACTCTAATAGTTCGAGTAAACAAGTATGATAAACAATCATATAAGTAAAAGCAGTTTATGGCAATAAGTAAAATAGTTGACTATGTTTTCCACCCCTGTTCAAAAGCAGTTAAATCAGTAAAAGTAGGGGCTGTGAACTCACCTGTTGAGTTTAAGTAGTTGTGCGAGTGCTAGCAAACCTAAGCCCAAGTACGGTCTGAAATCTCCTAACGTCCTAAACGTACGAGATTTAATAAGTATGTGGATGTCTAAACTAATCATCCATGCTAGTGTTTGTACAACCAAGTCACGTCCAAATCGTTCGTTTAATGTTTATGTTTGTATTTCGTTGTTTGTGAAAACGTATACGACTCGTTGGTGAAAGTTTGAAATCAACATTTCGATAAAACAAGTATGTTTGAATTGTTTGTAAGGCTCGTGAATCGAATTTGTATAAAGATATGCGTTTCCGGTTAGTTCGACACTTAGTGAAAATAAGTTTTTAAACTTCCTGTTTTTAGCGACGTAAGGTGCGACGCTGGGTTGTTATGCGACGTAGGGTGCGACGTACGGGTCTACGTCGCATTCAGGTTTTGCGACGTCATGGGTTGCGTCGCATAGGCGACGCTCGCAATTTAATGCGACGTAGTGGTCTGCGTCGCTATGTGCGACGTAAGGAAGGGTAATGCGACGTAAAGGCCTACGTCGCAGTACTGTTTTCGGTCCCAATGCGACGTAGTCGCCTGTTCGACGAACAGCGAGAAAAAGTCGGATTTTTGGTTGATTTGGAACGTTTTCGGTTGTATAAAACACTAAAACATGTTATTCTAAGTATGTTAAACAAGAAATAGCAATTATAACTTTGAAATCTAAAGATTTGCGGGATTTGTCGGAAACTTACTGGTGTCGGATTTGAAATCCGAAAAGATGGAAATGTAGATCGGGGTCTCGTGGTCACTTTATTCCAAAGAAGCTATATGATTCGGTGCGTTTTTTTGTAGTAGTTTTTGTTGTTTTGGTGTGATTTTTGGTGGTGAGTTTAGAGAGAAAAGAGAGTGATGAAAGAGAAGAGAAAGATGGAGAATGAGAAAAGGTGGAGGTGGGAGTGGGGTTTTGTCCCCATTTTCTGCCTCCGTGTTTTAGTCCCGTGTTTGTTTGCCCGATCGTTAAATGTTACTTTATTTTAACTAATATGTTTTTAAATTACATTTTTCATTATATTTTAATTAGGATCTTTTTATGAAACTAAATTAATAAATTTTACAAATTTCAACTTTGTTTTATTTTAATTTTTACAAGTTTACGTTTTGCGTTATAAAATAATATGTAAATATTATCGACATAATATTTAATTGTTAACTACGTTATTTAATAATTTCGTTTTATTAAATAATTTTTGTTCACCAACAGTCGTACATTTTTGTCGCGTTTGTTTTCAAATTGATCTGTACGTAATTACGACTACGTAATACTACGCGTACTAACTAGTTGGGCTATGCTAGACTTACCTCTAAAATGTGTTGTGAATTCACTCTAAAATGTGTTGTGAATTCGCTCAAGTAGGGAATTAGCCTAATAATGCAAGTGATTAATGTTATTAATCGTGTTCAAATTTGCGAGGTGTTACATTCTCCCCATGTTAGAGAAATCTCGTCCCGAGATTTAAAATCAAGTCGGATCGCCCGCGGCGTATGTTCTCCGAATAAGTCACGTCGTCAATAATAATACCAGTTTGGGTGGCGCTCAATCGTTGCCAGAAAAGTTTTAAATCAGTTTAGTATACTCGCGGTATAGTTTAAATAGTTATGCGTTCGTTAATAGTCGAAGTTTACCAAGTGATATGTTCGAATTGACATTCGAATGAAAGAAACGTTAAATCGTAGCAATAGTTGGTAAGACATACCGTGCTTGCCATAGTCCGCAACAGTTTCCGGTGCGCGGAGGATGTATGCGCGGCTTGGGGTGTAGCCTTTGTTAACGGCGCGGTTGTTGTTCTGATTGTTGTTCCCGGTGTTGTCCTGGTTGTTGTTCAGTTTTGGACATTGATTTCGAAAGTGTCCAGATTCGCCGCACTCGTAACAGGCGTTTGATCGAGGAGGAGGGTTGGTTTTACAGTTTTGGGCCAAATGACCCCAGTTTTTGCAATCTTGGCAGAAAGCACAGTTGCCATTATGATGCATCCCGCACTTGTCGCATTTTGGTTTGTTGCCAAGATAGGTTTTGGGTCCAGAGTTGGTGATTGCGGCAAAGGCTCGGGTGTTTCCCGGGTTTCTGTTTTGTTGACCCTGACGGTCGTTACCATCATTGTTCCATTTACGTTTGTGGGTTCCAGAGTCGCCCGCATCAGTACGGGTAAGTTCAGTTTTCCCTGTGATAGCTTTCAGGGTTCCAATCTCGACCGCGTCGTCGGTTAAGCTGTGAGCCAGATCCACTGCGCTCCTAAAAGTGGCGGGTTTGGAGGACATAACCATGCCTCGGATTTGTGGTGCCAAACCCCTGTTGTAACGCTCAATGCGTTTGCTTTCGGGAGTTACCATATGAGGCACCAGACGTGCAAGCTCCTGAAATCTAGTTGTGTAACCGGAAATGTCAGCTCCGATCATCTGAATGTTCCAAAACTCGGTTTCGAGTTTCTGCATCTCGTTGGGAGGGCAAAATTCCTCCATCATCATCTGCTTCAGAGTTACCCAGGTCATGGAATGAGCAGCTGGGCGTCCCATAATCTGGACTTGAGCGTTCCACCAGGTTAGCGCTTTGTCGGCTAAAGTGCAGGTGGCGTATTTCACGATCTTGTCGTTGGCGCAGTCGCTGATGTCGATGACTGATTCCATCTTTTCAATCCAGTGGACCAGGCCAATGGCCCCTTCGGTCCCGGTGAAGGTGCTGGGTTTACAAGACTGAAAGGTTTTGTAGGAACACCCCTGCTGGGTATTAGTTGGAGTTTCGCTGTTGACGGGGGTAGCTCCACTGTTGTTGGTTGGGTTTTCACGATTTCTGCTAGCCTCGTACTGAGCAATAGCCTCAGCCACGCGGCGTTCGATGATTTGTTCGGTTGTTTCTGGAGGTACAGGTGGAGAATTTCGTCGACTGTTTCGAGTCTTTCTTTGTTTAGGCGGCATGCTGACGTTCTACGATGAAAAGATGCAGAAGTCAATGCCAATGAAAAATATGTGAGGAATAAAGTTTCACATATTTCAAGTTTTCGAGTATCAAGCAAAATTTGTCGAATCCCCATCACGTATCTTACGACTATGAAACACCCATATGTACTTAGTATGATATAATCACGTTGGCCAGGCGTCATTATATGATGCCAAATACATACTTCTTTTCATCAACCGTTTAATCACGATCAGGTTCATATGAGATCAGAGTACAATGAACGAGTCGGATGTGGTGAACAGTTCACGCGTATCGAGGTATCGTAACGATAGTTTAGATGTATGCAAATGTATGTATGCATGTACGTTCTAGCCAAGGCTATAGTCTAGGTCTCTAGGTTTCTAAGTCACCTAAAGTTTCCTAGTTCGCTATAACCATTGGCTCTGATACCAATCTGTAACACCCCCAAAATTCGTTTAGCGGAAGCGTTTTAGTTTAAGTACTGGGGTGTCACAATAATAAAGCATGCATACGTATCAGAGTTTATGATTACAACAGAACAATATATAATAAGATGCCAAAAGTTATTAATTACAAAGTTTACGATTCCTCGAATCGTATAAGTTAAAAGTAATAAGTTTACAAAAGTAGATTTCTGAAATATGACTAAAGCATTTCAGTTATACTAAAGAAATCCATGTGTTTCCAAAAAGTTGGCATCCTAACTTCAAGGGTCGCCTAGTTCTCCATGTGTGTTGGCGATTCTTATATGCGCAGCTAATTCCCTGAAAAACATAGTAAAAGTCAACAACTAGGTTGAGTGAATTCACAGGTTTTAAGTTTACACAAGTTGAATCAAGTTTGTATCACAGTTGTTATCCAAATATGTTCACAAATAGTATTGCCATAATAGTCGAGTATAAGTTTTGTAGAATGTTATCCAAATACCAGTTTTGTGGGTTGTTCGCCCAAAGTTCAAGTTAAAACACGTGTTGGTCGTTCTCCAGCGAGTTACAAATACACAGTACCGGTCGTTCTCCGGTCAAATACGCACGGGTCGTTCTCCCGTTCAACAAAAACAGTTTACCGGTCGTTCTCCGGTCTAGTAACGCACGGGTCGTTCTCCCGTCCAACAAACGCATGGGTCGTTCTCCCATCCAAGACGCACGGGTCGTTCTCCCATCCCTTGGCCAGTCGTTCTCTGGCACTAAAATACGTGGCTGGTCGTTCTCCAGCTTTTTACACAAAAGTACCGGTCGTTCTCCGGTATACCAAACAAGTTTAAAAGTTATGTTTGTGTCGGTCGTTCTCCGACAAGTTACCAAATGTACCGGTCGTTCTCCGGTAAGATACCAAGTTAGTGTCGGTCGTTCTCCGACAAGTTACAAATATGTACCGGTCGTTCTCCGGTAAGATACCAAAATAGTTTACAGTCGTTTGCAAAACAGTTTACTGGTCGTTCTCCGGTCTAGTTAAAACAGTTTGTCGATAATTTATCCCATTAGTTCAGTGTGTCAATATGTAAATGTTAATTCGCAAACACCAGTTTGTTCAACAGTTAAATAGTTCAAAGTACTCTAATAGTTCGAGTAAACAAGTATGATAAACAATCATATAAGTAAAAGCAGTTTATGGCAATAAGTAAAATAGTTGACTATGTTTTCCACCCCTGTTCAAAAGCAGTTAAATCAGTAAAAGTAGGGGCTGTGAACTCACCTGTTGAGTTTAAGTAGTTGTGCGAGTGCTAGCAAACCTAAGCCCAAGTACGGTCTGAAATCTCCTAACGTCCTAAACGTACGAGATTTAATAAGTATGTGGATGTCTAAACTAATCATCCATGCTAGTGTTTGTACAACCAAGTCACGTCCAAATCGTTCGTTTAATGTTTATGTTTGTATTTCGTTGTTTGTGAAAACGTATACGACTCGTTGGTGAAAGTTTGAAATCAACATTTCGATAAAACAAGTATGTTTGAATTGTTTGTAAGGCTCGTGAATCGAATTTGTATAAAGATATGCGTTTCCGGTTAGTTCGACACTTAGTGAAAATAAGTTTTTAAACTTCCTGTTTTTAGCGACGTAAGGTGCGACGCTGGGTTGTTATGCGACGTAGGGTGCGACGTACGGGTCTACGTCGCATTCAGGTTTTGCGACGTCATGGGTTGCGTCGCATAGGCGACGCTCGCAATTTAATGCGACGTAGTGGTCTGCGTCGCTATGTGCGACGTAAGGAAGGGTAATGCGACGTAAAGGCCTACGTCGCAGTACTGTTTTCGGTCCCAATGCGACGTAGTCGCCTGTTCGACGAACAGCGAGAAAAAGTCGGATTTTTGGTTGATTTGGAACGTTTTCGGTTGTATAAAACACTAAAACATGTTATTCTAAGTATGTTAAACAAGAAATAGCAATTATAACTTTGAAATCTAAAGATTTGCGGGATTTGTCGGAAACTTACTGGTGTCGGATTTGAAATCCGAAAAGATGGAAATGTAGATCGGGGTCTCGTGGTCACTTTATTCCAAAGAAGCTATATGATTCGGTGCGTTTTTTTGTAGTAGTTTTTGTTGTTTTGGTGTGATTTTTGGTGGTGAGTTTAGAGAGAAAAGAGAGTGATGAAAGAGAAGAGAAAGATGGAGAATGAGAAAAGGTGGAGGTGGGAGTGGGGTTTTGTCCCCATTTTCTGCCTCCGTGTTTTAGTCCCGTGTTTGTTTGCCCGATCGTTAAATGTTACTTTATTTTAACTAATATGTTTTTAAATTACATTTTTCATTATATTTTAATTAGGATCTTTTTATGAAACTAAATTAATAAATTTTACAAATTTCAACTTTGTTTTATTTTAATTTTTACAAGTTTACGTTTTGCGTTATAAAATAATATGTAAATATTATCGACATAATATTTAATTGTTAACTACGTTATTTAATAATTTCGTTTTATTAAATAATTTTTGTTCACCAACAGTCGTACATTTTTGTCGCGTTTGTTTTCAAATTGATCTGTACGTAATTACGACTACGTAATACTACGCGTACTAACTAGTTGGGCTATGCTAGACTTACCTCTAAAATGTGTTGTGAATTCACTCTAAAATGTGTTGTGAATTCGCTCAAGTAGGGAATTAGCCTAATAATGCAAGTGATTAATGTTATTAATCGTGTTCAAATTTGCGAGGTGTTACATTCTCCCCATGTTAGAGAAATCTCGTCCCGAGATTTAAAATCAAGTCGGATCGCCCGCGGCGTATGTTCTCCGAATAAGTCACGTCGTCAATAATAATACCAGTTTGGGTGGCGCTCAATCGTTGCCAGAAAAGTTTTAAATCAGTTTAGTATACTCGCGGTATAGTTTAAATAGTTATGCGTTCGTTAATAGTCGAAGTTTACCAAGTGATATGTTCGAATTGACATTCGAATGAAAGAAACGTTAAATCGTAGCAATAGTTGGTAAGACATACCGTGCTTGCCATAGTCCGCAACAGTTTCCGGTGCGCGGAGGATGTATGCGCGGCTTGGGGTGTAGCCTTTGTTAACGGCGCGGTTGTTGTTCTGATTGTTGTTCCCGGTGTTGTCCTGGTTGTTGTTCAGTTTTGGACATTGATTTCGAAAGTGTCCAGATTCGCCGCACTCGTAACAGGCGTTTGATCGAGGAGGAGGGTTGGTTTTACAGTTTTGGGCCAAATGACCCCAGTTTTTGCAATCTTGGCAGAAAGCACAGTTGCCATTATGATGCATCCCGCACTTGTCGCATTTTGGTTTGTTGCCAAGATAGGTTTTGGGTCCAGAGTTGGTGATTGCGGCAAAGGCTCGGGTGTTTCCCGGGTTTCTGTTTTGTTGACCCTGACGGTCGTTACCATCATTGTTCCATTTACGTTTGTGGGTTCCAGAGTCGCCCGCATCAGTACGGGTAAGTTCAGTTTTCCCTGTGATAGCTTTCAGGGTTCCAATCTCGACCGCGTCGTCGGTTAAGCTGTGAGCCAGATCCACTGCGCTCCTAAAAGTGGCGGGTTTGGAGGACATAACCATGCCTCGGATTTGTGGTGCCAAACCCCTGTTGTAACGCTCAATGCGTTTGCTTTCGGGAGTTACCATATGAGGCACCAGACGTGCAAGCTCCTGAAATCTAGTTGTGTAACCGGAAATGTCAGCTCCGATCATCTGAATGTTCCAAAACTCGGTTTCGAGTTTCTGCATCTCGTTGGGAGGGCAAAATTCCTCCATCATCATCTGCTTCAGAGTTACCCAGGTCATGGAATGAGCAGCTGGGCGTCCCATAATCTGGACTTGAGCGTTCCACCAGGTTAGCGCTTTGTCGGCTAAAGTGCAGGTGGCGTATTTCACGATCTTGTCGTTGGCGCAGTCGCTGATGTCGATGACTGATTCCATCTTTTCAATCCAGTGGACCAGGCCAATGGCCCCTTCGGTCCCGGTGAAGGTGCTGGGTTTACAAGACTGAAAGGTTTTGTAGGAACACCCCTGCTGGGTATTAGTTGGAGTTTCGCTGTTGACGGGGGTAGCTCCACTGTTGTTGGTTGGGTTTTCACGATTTCTGCTAGCCTCGTACTGAGCAATAGCCTCAGCCACGCGGCGTTCGATGATTTGTTCGGTTGTTTCTGGAGGTACAGGTGGAGAATTTCGTCGACTGTTTCGAGTCTTTCTTTGTTTAGGCGGCATGCTGACGTTCTACGATGAAAAGATGCAGAAGTCAATGCCAATGAAAAATATGTGAGGAATAAAGTTTCACATATTTCAAGTTTTCGAGTATCAAGCAAAATTTGTCGAATCCCCATCACGTATCTTACGACTATGAAACACCCATATGTACTTAGTATGATATAATCACGTTGGCCAGGCGTCATTATATGATGCCAAATACATACTTCTTTTCATCAACCGTTTAATCACGATCAGGTTCATATGAGATCAGAGTACAATGAACGAGTCGGATGTGGTGAACAGTTCACGCGTATCGAGGTATCGTAACGATAGTTTAGATGTATGCAAATGTATGTATGCATGTACGTTCTAGCCAAGGCTATAGTCTAGGTCTCTAGGTTTCTAAGTCACCTAAAGTTTCCTAGTTCGCTATAACCATTGGCTCTGATACCAATCTGTAACACCCCCAAAATTCGTTTAGCGGAAGCGTTTTAGTTTAAGTACTGGGGTGTCACAATAATAAAGCATGCATACGTATCAGAGTTTATGATTACAACAGAACAATATATAATAAGATGCCAAAAGTTATTAATTACAAAGTTTACGATTCCTCGAATCGTATAAGTTAAAAGTAATAAGTTTACAAAAGTAGATTTCTGAAATATGACTAAAGCATTTCAGTTATACTAAAGAAATCCATGTGTTTCCAAAAAGTTGGCATCCTAACTTCAAGGGTCGCCTAGTTCTCCATGTGTGTTGGCGATTCTTATATGCGCAGCTAATTCCCTGAAAAACATAGTAAAAGTCAACAACTAGGTTGAGTGAATTCACAGGTTTTAAGTTTACACAAGTTGAATCAAGTTTGTATCACAGTTGTTATCCAAATATGTTCACAAATAGTATTGCCATAATAGTCGAGTATAAGTTTTGTAGAATGTTATCCAAATACCAGTTTTGTGGGTTGTTCGCCCAAAGTTCAAGTTAAAACACGTGTTGGTCGTTCTCCAGCGAGTTACAAATACACAGTACCGGTCGTTCTCCGGTCAAATACGCACGGGTCGTTCTCCCGTTCAACAAAAACAGTTTACCGGTCGTTCTCCGGTCTAGTAACGCACGGGTCGTTCTCCCGTCCAACAAACGCATGGGTCGTTCTCCCATCCAAGACGCACGGGTCGTTCTCCCATCCCTTGGCCAGTCGTTCTCTGGCACTAAAATACGTGGCTGGTCGTTCTCCAGCTTTTTACACAAAAGTACCGGTCGTTCTCCGGTATACCAAACAAGTTTAAAAGTTATGTTTGTGTCGGTCGTTCTCCGACAAGTTACCAAATGTACCGGTCGTTCTCCGGTAAGATACCAAGTTAGTGTCGGTCGTTCTCCGACAAGTTACAAATATGTACCGGTCGTTCTCCGGTAAGATACCAAAATAGTTTACAGTCGTTTGCAAAACAGTTTACTGGTCGTTCTCCGGTCTAGTTAAAACAGTTTGTCGATAATTTATCCCATTAGTTCAGTGTGTCAATATGTAAATGTTAATTCGCAAACACCAGTTTGTTCAACAGTTAAATAGTTCAAAGTACTCTAATAGTTCGAGTAAACAAGTATGATAAACAATCATATAAGTAAAAGCAGTTTATGGCAATAAGTAAAATAGTTGACTATGTTTTCCACCCCTGTTCAAAAGCAGTTAAATCAGTAAAAGTAGGGGCTGTGAACTCACCTGTTGAGTTTAAGTAGTTGTGCGAGTGCTAGCAAACCTAAGCCCAAGTACGGTCTGAAATCTCCTAACGTCCTAAACGTACGAGATTTAATAAGTATGTGGATGTCTAAACTAATCATCCATGCTAGTGTTTGTACAACCAAGTCACGTCCAAATCGTTCGTTTAATGTTTATGTTTGTATTTCGTTGTTTGTGAAAACGTATACGACTCGTTGGTGAAAGTTTGAAATCAACATTTCGATAAAACAAGTATGTTTGAATTGTTTGTAAGGCTCGTGAATCGAATTTGTATAAAGATATGCGTTTCCGGTTAGTTCGACACTTAGTGAAAATAAGTTTTTAAACTTCCTGTTTTTAGCGACGTAAGGTGCGACGCTGGGTTGTTATGCGACGTAGGGTGCGACGTACGGGTCTACGTCGCATTCAGGTTTTGCGACGTCATGGGTTGCGTCGCATAGGCGACGCTCGCAATTTAATGCGACGTAGTGGTCTGCGTCGCTATGTGCGACGTAAGGAAGGGTAATGCGACGTAAAGGCCTACGTCGCAGTACTGTTTTCGGTCCCAATGCGACGTAGTCGCCTGTTCGACGAACAGCGAGAAAAAGTCGGATTTTTGGTTGATTTGGAACGTTTTCGGTTGTATAAAACACTAAAACATGTTATTCTAAGTATGTTAAACAAGAAATAGCAATTATAACTTTGAAATCTAAAGATTTGCGGGATTTGTCGGAAACTTACTGGTGTCGGATTTGAAATCCGAAAAGATGGAAATGTAGATCGGGGTCTCGTGGTCACTTTATTCCAAAGAAGCTATATGATTCGGTGCGTTTTTTTGTAGTAGTTTTTGTTGTTTTGGTGTGATTTTTGGTGGTGAGTTTAGAGAGAAAAGAGAGTGATGAAAGAGAAGAGAAAGATGGAGAATGAGAAAAGGTGGAGGTGGGAGTGGGGTTTTGTCCCCATTTTCTGCCTCCGTGTTTTAGTCCCGTGTTTGTTTGCCCGATCGTTAAATGTTACTTTATTTTAACTAATATGTTTTTAAATTACATTTTTCATTATATTTTAATTAGGATCTTTTTATGAAACTAAATTAATAAATTTTACAAATTTCAACTTTGTTTTATTTTAATTTTTACAAGTTTACGTTTTGCGTTATAAAATAATATGTAAATATTATCGACATAATATTTAATTGTTAACTACGTTATTTAATAATTTCGTTTTATTAAATAATTTTTGTTCACCAACAGTCGTACATTTTTGTCGCGTTTGTTTTCAAATTGATCTGTACGTAATTACGACTACGTAATACTACGCGTACTAACTAGTTGGGCTATGCTAGACTTACCTCTAAAATGTGTTGTGAATTCACTCTAAAATGTGTTGTGAATTCGCTCAAGTAGGGAATTAGCCTAATAATGCAAGTGATTAATGTTATTAATCGTGTTCAAATTTGCGAGGTGTTACATTCTCCCCATGTTAGAGAAATCTCGTCCCGAGATTTAAAATCAAGTCGGATCGCCCGCGGCGTATGTTCTCCGAATAAGTCACGTCGTCAATAATAATACCAGTTTGGGTGGCGCTCAATCGTTGCCAGAAAAGTTTTAAATCAGTTTAGTATACTCGCGGTATAGTTTAAATAGTTATGCGTTCGTTAATAGTCGAAGTTTACCAAGTGATATGTTCGAATTGACATTCGAATGAAAGAAACGTTAAATCGTAGCAATAGTTGGTAAGACATACCGTGCTTGCCATAGTCCGCAACAGTTTCCGGTGCGCGGAGGATGTATGCGCGGCTTGGGGTGTAGCCTTTGTTAACGGCGCGGTTGTTGTTCTGATTGTTGTTCCCGGTGTTGTCCTGGTTGTTGTTCAGTTTTGGACATTGATTTCGAAAGTGTCCAGATTCGCCGCACTCGTAACAGGCGTTTGATCGAGGAGGAGGGTTGGTTTTACAGTTTTGGGCCAAATGACCCCAGTTTTTGCAATCTTGGCAGAAAGCACAGTTGCCATTATGATGCATCCCGCACTTGTCGCATTTTGGTTTGTTGCCAAGATAGGTTTTGGGTCCAGAGTTGGTGATTGCGGCAAAGGCTCGGGTGTTTCCCGGGTTTCTGTTTTGTTGACCCTGACGGTCGTTACCATCATTGTTCCATTTACGTTTGTGGGTTCCAGAGTCGCCCGCATCAGTACGGGTAAGTTCAGTTTTCCCTGTGATAGCTTTCAGGGTTCCAATCTCGACCGCGTCGTCGGTTAAGCTGTGAGCCAGATCCACTGCGCTCCTAAAAGTGGCGGGTTTGGAGGACATAACCATGCCTCGGATTTGTGGTGCCAAACCCCTGTTGTAACGCTCAATGCGTTTGCTTTCGGGAGTTACCATATGAGGCACCAGACGTGCAAGCTCCTGAAATCTAGTTGTGTAACCGGAAATGTCAGCTCCGATCATCTGAATGTTCCAAAACTCGGTTTCGAGTTTCTGCATCTCGTTGGGAGGGCAAAATTCCTCCATCATCATCTGCTTCAGAGTTACCCAGGTCATGGAATGAGCAGCTGGGCGTCCCATAATCTGGACTTGAGCGTTCCACCAGGTTAGCGCTTTGTCGGCTAAAGTGCAGGTGGCGTATTTCACGATCTTGTCGTTGGCGCAGTCGCTGATGTCGATGACTGATTCCATCTTTTCAATCCAGTGGACCAGGCCAATGGCCCCTTCGGTCCCGGTGAAGGTGCTGGGTTTACAAGACTGAAAGGTTTTGTAGGAACACCCCTGCTGGGTATTAGTTGGAGTTTCGCTGTTGACGGGGGTAGCTCCACTGTTGTTGGTTGGGTTTTCACGATTTCTGCTAGCCTCGTACTGAGCAATAGCCTCAGCCACGCGGCGTTCGATGATTTGTTCGGTTGTTTCTGGAGGTACAGGTGGAGAATTTCGTCGACTGTTTCGAGTCTTTCTTTGTTTAGGCGGCATGCTGACGTTCTGCGATGAAAAGATGCAGAAGTCAATGCCAATGAAAAATATGTGAGGAATAAAGTTTCACATATTTCAAGTTTTCGAGTATCAAGCAAAATTTGTCGAATCCCCATCACGTATCTTACGACTATGAAACACCCATATGTACTTAGTATGATATAATCACGTTGGCCAGGCGTCATTATATGATGCCAAATACATACTTCTTTTCATCAACCGTTTAATCACGATCAGGTTCATATGAGATCAGAGTACAATGAACGAGTCGGATGTGGTGAACAGTTCACGCGTATCGAGGTATCGTAACGATAGTTTAGATGTATGCAAATGTATGTATGCATGTACGTTCTAGCCAAGGCTATAGTCTAGGTCTCTAGGTTTCTAAGTCACCTAAAGTTTCCTAGTTCGCTATAACCATTGGCTCTGATACCAATCTGTAACACCCCCAAAATTCGTTTAGCGGAAGCGTTTTAGTTTAAGTACTGGGGTGTCACAATAATAAAGCATGCATACGTATCAGAGTTTATGATTACAACAGAACAATATATAATAAGATGCCAAAAGTTATTAATTACAAAGTTTACGATTCCTCGAATCGTATAAGTTAAAAGTAATAAGTTTACAAAAGTAGATTTCTGAAATATGACTAAAGCATTTCAGTTATACTAAAGAAATCCATGTGTTTCCAAAAAGTTGGCATCCTAACTTCAAGGGTCGCCTAGTTCTCCATGTGTGTTGGCGATTCTTATATGCGCAGCTAATTCCCTGAAAAACATAGTAAAAGTCAACAACTAGGTTGAGTGAATTCACAGGTTTTAAGTTTACACAAGTTGAATCAAGTTTGTATCACAGTTGTTATCCAAATATGTTCACAAATAGTATTGCCATAATAGTCGAGTATAAGTTTTGTAGAATGTTATCCAAATACCAGTTTTGTGGGTTGTTCGCCCAAAGTTCAAGTTAAAACACGTGCTGGTCGTTCTCCAGCGAGTTACAAATACACAGTACCGGTCGTTCTCCGGTCAAATACGCACGGGTCGTTCTCCCGTTCAACAAAAACAGTTTACCGGTCGTTCTCCGGTCTAGTAACGCACGGGTCGTTCTCCCGTCCAACAAACGCATGGGTCGTTCTCCCATCCAAGACGCACGGGTCGTTCTCCCGTCCCTTGGCCAGTCGTTCTCTGGCGCTAAAATACGTGGCTGGTCGTTCTCCAGCTTTTTACACAAAAGTACCGGTCGTTCTCCGGTATACCAAACAAGTTTAAAAGTTATGTTTGTGTCGGTCGTTCTCCGACAAGTTACCAAATGTACCGGTCGTTCTCCGGTAAGATACCAAGTTAGTGTCGGTCGTTCTCCGACAAGTTACAAATATGTACCGGTCGTTCTCCGGTAAGATACCAAAATAGTTTACAGTCGTTTGCAAAACAGTTTACTGGTCGTTCTCCGGTCTAGTTAAAACAGTTTGTCGATAATTTATCCCATTAGTTCAGTGTGTCAATATGTAAATGTTAATTCGCAAACACCAGTTTGTTCAACAGTTAAATAGTTCAAAGTACTCTAATAGTTCGAGTAAACAAGTATGATAAACAATCATATAAGTAAAAGCAGTTTATGGCAATAAGTAAAATAGTTGACTATGTTTTCCACCCCTGTTCAAAAGCAGTTAAATCAGTAAAAGTAGGGGCTGTGAACTCACCTGTTGAGTTTAAGTAGTTGTGCGAGTGCTAGCAAACCTAAGCCCAAGTACGGTCTGAAATCTCCTAACGTCCTAAACGTACGAGATTTAATAAGTATGTGGATGTCTAAACTAATCATCCATGCTAGTGTTTGTACAACCAAGTCACGTCCAAATCGTTCGTTTAATGTTTATGTTTGTATTTCGTTGTTTATGAAAACGTATACGACTCGTTGGTGAAAGTTTGAAATCAACATTTCGATAAAACAAGTATGTTTGAATTGTTTGTAAGGCTCGTGAATCGAATTTGTATAAAGATATGCGTTTCCGGTTAGTTCGACACTTAGTGAAAATAAGTTTTTAAACTTCCTGTTTTTAGCGACGTAAGGTGCGACGCTGGGTTGTTATGCGACGTAGGGTGCGACGTACGGGTCTACGTCGCATTCAGGTTTTGCGACGTCATGGGTTGCGTCGCATAGGCGACGCTCGCAATTTAATGCGACGTAGTGGTCTGCGTCGCTATGTGCGACGTAAGGAAGGGTAATGCGACGTAAAGGCCTACGTCGCAGTACTGTTTTCGGTCCCAATGCGACGTAGTCGCCTGTTCGACGAACAGCGAGAAAAAGTTGGATTTTTGGTTGATTTGGAACGTTTTCGGTTGTATAAAACACTAAAACATGTTATTCTAAGTATGTTAAACAAGAAATAGCAATTATAACTTTGAAATCTAAAGATTTGCGGGATTTGTCGGAAACTTACGGGTGTCGGATTTGAAATCCGAAAAGATGGAAATGTAGATCGGGGTCTCGTGGTCACTTTATTCCAAAGAAGCTATATGATTCGGTGCGTTTTTTTGTAGTAGTTTTTGTTGTTTTGGTGTGATTTTTGGTGGTGAGTTTAGAGAGAAAAGAGAGTGATGAAAGAGAAGAGAAAGATGGAGAATGAGAAAAGGTGGAGGTGGGAGTGGGGTTTTGTCCCCATTTTCTGCCTCCGTGTTTTAGTCCCGTGTTTGTTTGCCCGATCGTTAAATGTTACTTTATTTTAACTAATATGTTTTTAAATTACATTTTTCATTATATTTTAATTAGGATCTTTTTATGAAACTAAATTAATAAATTTTACAAATTTCAACTTTGTTTTATTTTAATTTTTACAAGTTTACGTTTTGCGTTATAAAATAATATGTAAATATTATCGACATAATATTTAATTGTTAACTACGTTATTTAATAATTTCGTTTTATTAAATAATTTTTGTTCACCAACAGTCGTACATTTTTGTCGCGTTTGTTTTCAAATTGATCTGTACGTAATTACGACTACGTAATACTACGCGTACTAACTAGTTGGGCTATGCTAGACTTACCTCTAAAATGTGTTGTGAATTCACTCTAAAATGTGTTGTGAATTCGCTCAAGTAGGGAATTAGCCTAATAATGCAAGTGATTAATGTTATTAATCGTGTTCAAATTTGCGAGGTGTTACACACGGTGAGGGGTTTGGCAATTGTTGAAAAGTTTTCGATGAAACGGCGGTAGTAACCGGCCAATCCCAAGAATTGGCGTACCTCGGTTGGAGTGGTTGGTGCTTTCCAGTTCTTGATTGCCTCGATTTTTGACGGGTCTACATGAATTCCCCGACTGTCGATAACGTGTCCAAGGAATTGAACGGTGTGTATCCAGAACTCACACTTAGAAAATTTGGCGTAGAGCTCCTCGTGTCTAAGTAGTTCTAGGATGGTTCTGAGGTGTTGTGCGTGTTCATGTTCATTTCGCGAATAGATAAGGATGTCATCGATAAAAACAATGACAAACTTGTCGAGGTATGGTTTGCACACCCGATTCATAAGGTCCATGAATACAGCCGGTGCGTTGGTTAGGCCAAAGGGCATTACTTGAAATTCGTAGTGCCCGTAACGGGTTCTGAATGCGGTTTTTGGGATGTCAGCATCGCGAACACGCAACTGATGATAACCTGATCGAAGATCAATTTTTGAATAACAGCTTGATCCTTGGAGTTGATCGAAAAGATCATCGATTCGAGGAAGTGGGTATCGGTTCTTGACGGTTAGTTTGTTCAACTCTCGGTAGTCAATACACATTCGAAATGAACCGTCTTTCTTTTTAACAAACAAGACCGGAGCTCCCCAAGGTGAAGAACTCGGTCTGATGAATCCTCTATCCAGGAGTTCCTGTAACTGCGTGGACAACTCCTGAAGTTCAGATGGAGCTAGGCGGTACGGTGCTCGGGCCACCGGTGCGGCACCCGGCACGAAATCAATCGAGAACTCAACCTGTCTAGGTGGAGGTAAACCAGGTAGTTCTTCTGGAAAGACTTCGGGAGAGTCTCTAACGATTGGCACATCTTCAAGTCGCTTCTCCTCCGACTTTTTCTCCGTGATGTGCGCGAGTATTGCTGGGTAACCCTTTCTCAGAAATTTTCGGGTTTTTAAACAGGAGATTAAGTTTAGTCTCGACCCACCAGCCTCCCCCTGTATGATCAAGGTACTACCGGCGGCGAGAGGAATTCGGACGATTTTATCATGGCAAACAATTTCGGCCCGGTGCTTGGACAACCAGTCCATACCCACGATGACATCAAAACTTCCTAGTTCAACAGGCATTAGATCGATTGAGAAGGTTTCGTTTGCGAGGTTTAAAGTGCAATTAGGTATCACACTACTGGTTTCTATGAGTTTACCATTTGCGAGCTCTACAGTGTACTTAACATCTAAGGCCGAAGGGGTGGTATTAAGTAGTGGGCAAAACTCATCAGATATGAAACTTTTATCAGCACCGGTATCAAATAATACTGAAGCAGTAAGATCGTTGAGAAGAAACGTACCCGTTACAACATTCGGGTCTTCCCTAGCTTCCCCAGCTTTGATGACAAATGCTCTGCTACGAGCAGGGTTGTTGTTCCGTTTGTTGCTGCTGTTGTTGTTGTTGTTGTTGTTGTTGTTGTTTTTCTGCTTAGGGCAATTATTCTGAAAATGCCCAGGACTTCCGCACCCATAACAAGTCTTCGGGGCACTGGTGTTTCGACAATCCTTGGCCAGATGCCCAAAGCGTTTGCAGTTTGTGCAAGGGCAGGAACCGTCGTGGTGACGATTGCATTTGGGACAGTAGGGCCTGCTTCCAACGTACCCTTTCCTTTCAGAAGTGCCAGATGAATAAGCCCTAAGGGGCTCAGGCTTTCGGTTGGTGATTTGGTTGGATGAGTTGTGGTTTCCTTCCCACTTTCGTTTGTTGTTTGCAGGTGGGGCTGAGGTTGTGTTACGGCGGACAGCGTTTGCCGTGAGTTCATGGGCCATACGGATGGCGTTCTGGATAGTACCTGGTTTGGATGAAGTCACCAGGTCCTGAAGTTTTTCGGGCAGTCCATCAACGTATTTCTCGATCCTCTTGTACTCAGGATCGACCATGGTTGGGCACAGAAGTGCCAGCTGGTGGAAACGGTTGGTGTAACCGGTGATATCATTACCTTGCATCTTATGGTTCCAGAATTCCAGCTCCAGTTGTTTCAGTTCATCCCTGGGGCAATACTCACCCCTTAACATCTCCTTCAACTCCTCCCACGGGAGTTTGTAAGCATTGGCAACGCCCACAGTTTGGGCATAGGTGTTCCACCACGTGAGTGCGGTGTCGGTAAAAGTACTAACAGAGAACTTAACTTTGTCCCCCTCCGCACAGTTGCAGATAAGGAATACCGATTCAACTTTCTCGATCCAGCGTATTAGACCGATTGCTCCCTCGGTACCTGCAAAGTTTAGAGGTTTGCAGTTCTGGAAGTCCTTGTAAGAACAAGGTTTAGCAGCAGTGGTTTCAGCGGCATCGCTGTTTCTCGAGGAATTTGGTGGAGTATTCCGAGCCAAGGCTTCAGTAACAGCCTGGGTTATAAGGGAGGTAATCTGGGCATCGGTGTATGGTCGTGTCTTTGGCGGCATGATTCTTCAATAAAAGAAATGAAGATACATGAGATTTTGTATGAACTTGTAATTGTCACAGATGTACATGTATAAAAGCAGTAATACATAACATCAACATGAAAAATGACAATTAATGTGAGTTGAGATAACAAGTGATATTTGATAGACAAAGTGAATTTTAAAAGTTACATCCTACAGGGATATTACAAAAGGTGTCCGGAATTGTTACATCCGACTAGTTTATAGAGTAGTGCTAGATAGTCCTTAGATTACAAGATAGATTACAAGACAAAGGCTACGCTAGTCTTGTAGATTAATTTGTTCCATTAGCGCGACAAGGCGGTCCACAGTTTCTGCTAGTCGGTTGGTTTGCCTGGCGTTGTCTTCCACCAAGGCCAGTCGTTGTGCTATCGTTCGAGAGTGATCCGCAGTCTCCTGTGAACGCTGTTCACATTCTTCTAGTCGGTTTCTTACAAGTTCATCCGCACCTAACTCGGCTGTCATGGAATCCTGGATTATGCTTACAGAGAGGTTGGTATCCTCTTGTTCTCGCTGTAGTTGTGATATATGGTCAAGAGCTTGACGAAGCAGGTAAGTCATTTGGTGTTGTTCTCGTTCGAGATGTTCGAGCCTTTGTTCCTGACGGCGGAGTTGGGTAGTCAACACTGGCACTGTGAGATGTGCCGAGTTCTGAAAGTTATGAACAGGATAGGGGCTGGTTCGAGGTGACCTTGTGTTCCTCCTGGCTACACGTGGGTTTCGTGACCCATGTGGGTGAGAGTGTGACGGATTAGGTGGTGTGTTTGCCATTCCTGTGGCAGAGTGTAAGTAAGACGAGGCTAATATATATAGGCATATAATATCCAGCCTAAAGTCTAGCACGTATCAAGTAATGGTCCGGTCCTCTCGTGGTCAGAGTCAACTAACGCATTCCTGTTCGACATAACCATTTCAGACCTCACATCATCTTTCCTTAATTGTACATAGTTGATCAGGCTATGTTAAATTAAAGTCGTATGATGTAATTCCTGAACCAATCATGCCTAGTAAGGGAATACTGCCTAATGGTCATAGTCTAGGCCCACTAAATGCAACCTAGTTCACTATAACCTTAGGCTCTGATACCAATCTGTAACACCCCCAAATTTAATGATTTGCGGAAGCATACTTGGGTGTTACTAATCAATATACAAAGCACAAGATATACAGCAAACGACCTCTAAATGAGACGTTTTGTAAAATAGTTACATTCCATAAATTAATCGTTTGAAAACATATAGTTTTCTTTACAAAAATATGTAAGCCTAGAGTCCGCGTATGTGGCGGGAGATTCTATTACATAACCATAGCTACAAAAGATAATGCCAAAGAATCTCCGTTAAATGCAGTTTGGAAATCATGCGACTCTAGCTAGTGATCCTGGAGTGATCCTACTCCGTAAGTGTACCTGAGAATACATGCTAAAAATGGTCAACCAAAAGGTTGGTGAATCTCACAGGTTTATCAGTAAATAATCAGTTTGAACACAAGATTTCATCAGTAGTGCCCGTAGGCGTATATCAAGTATTTGCAAATCTCGCAAAAGTAAGGTAATCAAGTTATACCGTTGCCATGAGGCTCATAATCGAAGCTTAACCCGTAAATAATCAGTTGCTCCCGTGACATGCTCGAAATTGAGCAAGCATAAGTAAAAGAAATAATAGTCGCCCGTTTATACATAACGGTTCGTGGTAGCGCTACTACCCCGGGCGGGGAGGGTCATTTCCCTAATGGATCCATTAACTACTGTTCGCGCTTAAGTACATAACTAA
Source organism: Helichrysum umbraculigerum (assembly GCA_949592205.1). NCBI lineage: Eukaryota > Viridiplantae > Streptophyta > Magnoliopsida > Asterales > Asteraceae > Helichrysum > Helichrysum umbraculigerum. The sequence continues at coordinate 5,616,882 of CATIUR010000003.1, forward strand.
CGATATATGATGGAGACACTTCAGTAAATAGTAAGTAACTCATGCAATTCCGTTTGGTATAGTAAACAGTTTAGCACTTGTGTTCAAGAAAAATCAGTAGCATGTATCTCCCCCAATAAGTTAAAACAGTAAAAGTGGGGCCATAAGACTCACCTGAGTCGAGCAGTGGTAAATAGCAAGTAGTAGTAAAGCAAGTAGGTTCTCCGAACCCGTAACCTTCTAGTGCCTAAACACGTAAGGTTAAGTAAGTAGATGTCTCGCAAGACCATCTAGGCTAGTTGTTCATACAACCCATTGTTTAAATGTTGGTTTGTTCGCGTTCGTATCAAAGTATACGGCCCGTTGGTGATTTGTTATATTTAAAGCTTATCATTCAATACGCAAATTAGAGTAATTGTAATAGGAAAGTATGTTTTATTATGATTGTTAGGTCGTATCGTATAAGGATTTGAGGTTGTAAAAGTTCGACACTTAGTGAAAATGTGAGTTTTCAAGGTTCTGGTTTGTGCGACGTAGCATGCGACGTTGCAAGCGACGTAAGGTGCGACGTAGGCAGGTACGTCGCATGATGCGACCTTCGCAAATCAATGCGACGTAGGGGGCGACGTCGCTAATGCGACGTTGCTTCGGTTTGCGACGTTAAAGTCTACGTCGCTACGTGCGACGTCCGCAAATTAATGCGACGTAAGGGGCTGCGTCGCTAGTGCGACGTTGGGATTTTTGTTCGAAGTAGGCCGCGACGTCGCAGAGGCCCCTGGCCAGGTGCGACGTAGCGGTCTGATGGCCGGAATTTTTGTCGAAAACGAGTTTCCCGGTTTCCGTTGGGTCCAAATCTTTTACCCAACCCTTATATGAACATATTAAGCCTATTTAAACCATAAACTAGTAAAAATGATCGAAAACGAGAGATGTCGGGATTTGTCGGAAACTTACGCGGCGTCGGATTGAAAATCCGAAAAGATAGGAATGTAGATCGTGAGAAGGTGAACGTTTTCTTCCAAAGTAGTCACGAAATCCGGGTGCGTTTAGTATGTTTATTTGGTGATTTTGGTGGGTTTTGGTGGTGATGAAAGTTGAGAGAAAAAGATGAAGGAGAGAGAGAGGGAAAAGATTAAATGAAAAGAGAAAGGTGGGGAATGGGAGGTTATCCTCCCATTTTCCTGTCTCCGCTCCCCGTGCGGTGTTCGTTTGCTCCGTCGTTTAAACGTTAAATATCCATTTTACGCGTTTAATTATTTTTATAAAATTGCAAATCTAGTTAAATAATTTATTTAAATTATTTCCTTAAATCTTTAACAGTTTAAATTAAATTTAATTACTTTCGTCTTTAAATCGCGTAAGTTTTAAATCGGGTAGTACAAGGCAGTTACTAACTATTATAAAATAGCATTTCGGTCATAATTGCGTTATTTTAGTTTTTAAACATTTGTTCACCAACGTCCGTATTAACCGAATAGAATTTCATTCTATTTAAGTTGCGTACGATTTAACCAAATCGCATTTTCATATATATTTAACAATATATATAATTCGATACATAAATTAGCATAACACAGAACTAATTACATGTATTAACGAAGAATTAGGCACTAATTCTAGTCCTAATTTGCCGGTTGTTACACAATTGCTTGTCTTGCAACTGGTTAAAGGTTTAATTTTTCAAATCTGATATTTCCTGGTATGCTTAGAAACATTGAGCAACCAAAGATTAAATTTTTGATGTATCCACTATTTGTGCAGTTGTTCTTAAATGAACAAATTCCTAATTTAACTGCACTTGATAAAGTTATTGGTATTGTCTCTTTTAAACCAAAAGTTTTTGTAAATATGAAGAGAGATACTAAATTTTCTGGGAAAGTTACAGCATTATTTTCTACTATGCTTCCTGCACCTTCCACCACAGCATCAGTACAACCAACTAAAGCTGAACCAGCTACTGAGAGAATGGTTCCACCCACCACTTCTCAACCCACAGTAGCTGGGGGTATTAAAAGAAAACAAGGGACCACAACAGCTAAATCTTTAAGAGCCAAAAAGGCTAGAAAACAGGCATCTGAGGCTGCTGCTGCTCAGGTGTCTCAGTCAAATGATTCATCACAGCAGATGATCAATGAGGAGGAGGTTGATCATTCTGAGAGGGCTGCTTCTACTGCTTCTAGCCCACTGGCAGAGCAGGACAGAAGTAACATCAATAAGACCCAATCAGAGGCAACACCTGGACATGATTCTACACCTGTAGATGATCCTAGTGGTCCCAGTACCAAGAACCAAGGGGACTTTGATGATCATGCTAGGCATGAGTCAGAGTTTGATAATGTCAATGATTCACCAAAGGATTCACATCCTGAAGGTGTTGAGGCTAGATCTAACTCAGAATTGACGGCTATGATTGATTATGTATGGTCAAAATTTGTCAATGAGAGAAAGAAGAACAGAGCTAAAGATGAGATTGTAGCTCAATTGCAGAGGAGAGTGCAGCAGTTGGAATTGATTGTCATTGAATGTTTGAAGAAATGAAGAAAGTATGTGGTTCATGATACTTCTGAACATGAGGATGCTTATCAGTTTCAACAAAATGCTTTCAAAAAGGGGGAGAAGGTCTGGACAAACATGGGTGATAAGATAAATAAGGATGATAAGGTTGTGTCTGATGATGAGAGAGTTGATGAGGAGATTGAAATGGAACAACCAGAAGATGATGAGTTTGTACATACACCTCCAACACCACCAACAGAGCCAGAAATGAATGAGTCAGTATATGAAACAGTGGAAATAGAGATGAATGAACCAGTGGCAGATGACAATGTATCTGAACATACTGAGGTTATTGGTTCAGTGGATCAGACTGCAGAGGTTGATATGGGTGAAAAGACTGAGGAGCTAAAGATTGATGGTGATGATGGTGATGAGGTTAATAAACCAGAGGTAGCAGTGGAAAAAGAAAAGACTGATGCTCAAACTGATGCTCAACAACAAGTTGAAAAAACTAGGAAAAAGAGCATTCCAGTTAAAACTGTTAAGATGACAGGAACAGGGAAGAAGGTTGAAACACCAAAGAAACCATCTACACAACCATCTTTGCCTGGATTTCAGATCAGAGAACCTGATGCAGCTCCTGTTCAACAGAAGAAAGAATTGCCAAAGATTGATCCAAAAGATAAAGGCAAGGGAAAGCTGGTAGAAGAACCAAAGGTTAAAAAGTCAAAACCAGTGCCAGCTGCTGTAACTGCTCATGATACTGAATATGCACAAAGACTACATGCTGAGCTCAATGCAGAAGATTTGATTGATGTTGAGATTGAGCCGGGTAAGTTTGTCAAAATGACTAAGGAACAGGTAGCAGAATGGGATGAGTACTTGCTGAAAGAGCAGAAGCAGGATGATATTGAGTATTTGGGTGATCAACTCAAGAAGAAGAAAGCAGAAGAGGCTAGAAAGAAAAAGGCTGCAAAACCACCAACAAAAGCTCAGATGAGGAAGAGTTTGATTGCAAAGCTAAAAGTTGGGTATATTCCTATGAATGCATTAAAGCAGATGACTTTGGAGAGATTGCAGAATTTGTGGGATAAAGATGATATGAATCCTGAAGTGATTGAGAGGAAAGAAAAAGAAAAGCAAGAAGCAGAAAAGAAAAAGAAAAAGGCTGAAAAAGAAAAGAGATTAAAAGAAAAGGAAGAAAAGGAAAAGAGAGAAAAGGAAGAGGATGAGAAGAGAAAGAAAGATGAAATTGAAAGAAAGAAAAGAGAATTGGATGAAATTCCTGATAGAAAAAGGGATGTTGATGAATTGAAGGAATTTATTCTGTTACAACCAGTGGAGTCAGAGGTAATTAATGTTGAGCTGCCTGGTATTATTGATTGGTCAATTGAGCAGTTTGTTAATCCTGTTAAGATTCACAAGATTAAAATTGAAAGAGCAGATGGGAATGTATCTTGGTGGAGATCTTTTAGGGATTTGATAAAGAGGATCAGTAGAACTGATTTGGTCAGAATATATGAAATTGGGATGGAGAAGAATTTGGATTTAAAGGAGTTTGATGATCTGGTTGAGAAGGTTACATGGCATTGGATTAAGGCTATGTTTGAACCAGAAGAGTTTCCATTTCAGTTTACTACTTTAAGCAATGTCAGAAATTGGATTTATCATGCTAAACCAGGAGTACATCAGATTGTTATTGATGATGCAGTGTTTATGTGGTTGTTGACAGATAGATTTTATGATATAAATCTGAGATTTTTGATGAGCATGAGGAATGCAAGGTTACAAGCTGCAGTTTTAGATGATGTAGCTCTGGAATTGGTTTATATGGTGCTGAATCAGATTTATAAGAAGGAAGAGATAGATAGAAGGAAGAGAAGAAAAGACTGACAGTTTTGAAAGAATTTTGTAAAGCTCATAATGGAGGATTAGAAGAAACTTAATACTGTGAATGACATATTAAGTTTTGGGGGAGATTGTTGGGTCAAAACTATTTCCGAATTGAAGTTGATGAAAAGACAAAGTACAAAGTGTTTAAAACTGTTTATGTTGAAGGATAAAACTGTCTTTACAAAGCTACAACTGATAGAAGAAATCTGAAGAGAAGACAAGTGTTACAACTGATTAAAGATAGATTTCAACTGATAGTTATGTGTCTGTAAGTAGTTAAAACTGCTTATGTATCTGTAACTGTTAGTTATATATGTAGCAGTTAACACTGATTATATATTTGTACTTGGTCTTATATTACAATTGAAGCAGTTACCAGTGAATGTGAAATAGTTACAACTGTTTACTTCAGAATGGTAGTTACAACTGTTTATGATTTTGTGATAAGTATGAGTCGGTTATGGAAGTTATTTTATTCCATATTCGTAGGAGATTGTATAGGACTCTATGTGTTATAAATAGAGATCCTTTAGACCTAGATAGGTTAAGGTTTTGCGCAGCCTCAAGGTTTTCTGTAACCCAAATACATTAAGTGTATTCGTCTTATATCATTAATAAGATTGAAGCTTTCGGTATATTATTGTGTTCATCATATTAATTTATATTCTTTGATCTTCTTAATATTATTGAGTGTGATTCCGCAACTTCTCAATAATACATTCAATGCTTATTATATACGATTGTTTATTAAGTTAAACAGGGACTAACATTTGTCAAACCCTAAAAAGATAAGAAAGGCATATAATAGGTTAATTAGCGATCTTGTCAATTTAGGATACGAAGAAAAAGAAGTCCTAGGGAACATAGAGAACAGTCATTTCCATTTAATTTACAATGTCATCTTGGAACTTTCAAAATGTTTTGTGCCCAACCATGTTCACTTAAGGGAGCAAATCTCGACCATTTCCCTTTGGAGGGATCGGAACTAATCATAAAACCATTCTCTCCGAAAAGGTCGAGGCTCGCGACTTTAAATGAGCATATTTTAATACATATATATATAATAAATTTTTGAAAGTTTCTCCTAATAGAAAACGTTTTTAAATTATTTTCTGAAGACACGCGCGTCTAAAAGAACGTACGCCTCTTAAAGCATTTTGCCTAAATAGTGGTACATTCCATAAACCCGCGTCAGACAAAGATTTTTAAACACCAAAAAATAGCTTAAGTTTAATATTTTAGGTTGATTTTAATTGTTCCGCAAAAATTTGCGCGTTTCTTAAATTGTTTATAACGTAACAAGAAACTGACAAGCAACTAGTTACAGGTAATACATTTAAGACTCATCACCATTATTTGTGGGACATTAGAAATTAACCTAGGACATTAATACTTGCCAATTGAATGGCATTTGGGACCATAAGTAAGTACCATAGTACTTAGGATAGGTACATGTACCCTAAAGGACCACTATGAGCCTCCTTAACTCCCCATAATTCAAATCAACCAATTAACATCTTCTTCCTCCCCTTTCCTCTCCAAATAAATCGACCACACCATGACCACCATAAATCCACCATCAAAACTTCATCAAATCATGTAAATTTTTTGTGTCCTTTCAAACTCCTTGTTGCATATACTTCTCGGTTGTACTTTCGTTTTTGCATTTCATTCACTAAAAGCAAGGTATGATCACAAAACCCACTTTAAACTTGAAAGAGCTTGTTTCTTGAAGTTAGCTAAGCTTGTAACTAGGAAATAGAGCTTTTCTTGATTAAATGCTTAGGTACTACATGTTCCTACCACTTACCCATGCGAATTCCCATATTTTTGACATTTTTACAATAGAAATAACTTTGATCAATTGATTTAGTCTAGAACTTTGCTTGACTAAGTGTTAGTATGCTAAGTGTCTTAGTAATTATGGTGTTTTGTATAATCACTCTATGTTAATTGCTCTATGTGAACAAATTAGGGTTAGTAAGTTTGACTTTTGAAAGTCATCAACAAGTTGGCTAGCTTGCATAAAAAAGATAATAAGTTGAATTTGCTTGACCATCTTTGCTTACTAGGACACTTGTACTTGCTTGACTAGTCAAACTAGGCAATATAACTAGAGAACCATCATTTTTGAATATGAAGACTTGGACCACACCAAATACATGGGCATGATAAATTTTTGTGCACAACCTAGTTGTTTACCAATTAGGGAATGCTTGAAATAAGTTAGATCATGTATAGGTTACAATCATGGCATGCGGATACTTGAAAATATCATTTGAAGAGAAGTTTGACCTAAAAAGTCAACTTGAAGTATTGAAATTTTAAGACAAAACATTTTTCAAAAACCTTACTTCAACTTGTACTCCCAAAGTCAAACCCCTTTCAGTAATGATGTTAGCATTAATTGTGAATTCTTGACATTTCAAACTTGGTTAACGCCAAACTTTGCGAATGACGATACTTCACCATAAAATAGTTGCCATTTCGACACTATATTTTTCTGAATGATGATATTACCTTGTTAAATTTAATTGTTCGTTGCTTGAGAACATTATATGTTCAATGTTATCTTTAGATTGTCTAGAAATTAAAGCCCTCACTTCGAAATTCTTCGAAGCGTGCTTAAAATTTCTCTTTCTTAAAAGATCCATTACTTTAAATGTTCTCAGGTACAATGCCACCAAAGAAGCAATTAAACCCAGCACGACCCCTTGCAGGATCTTTAGCGTGTCTGAGTGCCACACCAGCTTACGACAAAATGGCACGTATCTGGAGAGATAAGAAATTTGGGCGTCTCAGATATATTGATTGGGATATTATGCAAGCATTGGGATTCAAGAAAAGACTCAAGAGCATACTTAGTTACACGGTTGATGGACGGCAGTTCGAGTCATTCAAGAGATTGTTTAGTATTGATGAGCCTGTATACGTGGAGATGGTTACCGAGTTTATGGCTACCTACAAATTTCAGAAAAAGCGGAGAGTTGAAGATTGTTCCATCTCATTCCAATACATGGGCAGCTTGCACACCTTGTCACTTGCCCAGTTATCACAGCACCTAGACTTGTACACACCAGAAGAAATTCGATCCCCTCTGTTCACTGATGGAGCCACCTCTGTTTCTATCGCGACAACACACGCTGAAGCATGGAGTCAATGGTCACCTACACCATACTTCTCGGGTATTAAGGCAACCCGAATCAGAGACCCGATCCTACAAATCCTACACAAGCTCATAGCTTGCTCATTTGACGGGAAACATACGACTAGCGGTCGAGTTTTCTAGATTTGATGTCGCTCTTATAGCATGTATCCTCGAAAAGAGAAACATGCAGGTTGCCCATCTAATTGCCCAGCGACTTCTGGAAGAAAAAGGTTTTGGTAAGAAAAGATCGTATTTGGGCTCAGTGATTACCAGACTGATCCGAAAAATGGGTTTACTTCGGACATCGGATATCGATAAATTTAAATCAGGATGGAGTTCTAAGCCATTAGACTACTATTTTCTTAAGAGTATGGAAATACTCCAGATCACGAAAGATGGCGTTGTTTATATCAAAGTATGAGCAGTGGATCCTGACAGTGTTGACACATTGGTACCAGACCTGGTTCTGCCAAAGGAAACAAGGAAAAGGAAGCATCCGCAAGAACCTAATGATTCGGATACAGGTGATGATGATGATGATGATGATAACATCCCACCACCACCACCAGCAATGTCACCACATACTAGGGCGGGACCTTCTACTCCTGCCCCCAGACCACGAGTGCCCGCATACATCTACCATTACGGGACACCTCCGGGTTCAGATTATTGGTATTGGCTGATGAGATGCAGATTAGGTGCTATACAGCCGTCAGACAGCAGGCAGCTGGGATGCCCGTGAGCCCTCTCCCGGACTTACCATGTGGGATGGGCCGAGCACCGCCACACATATATCCACGAGTAGTCCCTACTCCAGCACCTCGACCACAGCCAGGCCGTGGACATGTTATACCACCTCGGATTGTCATTCCTAGAGCACAGCCACCCCCAGTGCAGCAGCTATTACTTGATTGTTGAATGGATTGTTTGTTTGACCAAACGACTATTTATCGAAGACCGGATCAAAAGAAGCAATGGACCCCCACGGTGGAGAATTCTGGAGCCATAAGCTACAAGCCGCGGACCAGTAAACTCCTAACAGTTAGCAAACAACATGCATAGCAAAAGTGGTACACCGTTCCAAAACCCTCTATCCGTTTGAAGCTTCAATTATCTCACCCGATATTCCAAAACTAAGTGTGGGATCCTTAATACCACGAAACACTTATGAAACAATCCAAAGATAAGTAGAATCTCTAAGTGTGGGATACTTCGACAAGAGGTGTTCAACAAATAGATTCGAACATTAGGGACAATGTTCCTCTAAGTGTGGGATATTCGGTCTACAACCGCAAGTTTTACCTCTTGTCCGTAAGCCAAACAATATTTTCATCAAAAGGTTAAAAATGGAAAAAATTTCAAATTTTTCGGATTCAAAAACATCGCTCTTTAGAAATCCTATCTTTCAAAACTATGAATTACAGCGAGAAACGAGTTTTAACAAAGAAACAAAACTGTTTTAGAATAAGATACGGACGAAAAAGGCAACACATGGCTAGGCACATACTAACCAAAACATTCGATTCGTGAGGATTGAGCCCATAATTAGCATTTATCTTTAATGCTTCGCTTTTCGTTTCATGTGTGTGCCGATGTATGCATTTGAATTAGAACTTGTTCTTGTAATGCATTTCGAGATCACATCGATGAGTGCCACACGTGGCATAGGTACAACCTATGTTGATAGCTTCCAAGGAATCCAAAACACCTTTCCACCATCAAACATCCACCCGCTCAACACCCACTCTTCGCACCCAATAAAGATCTCCTGTCATTTATCCCGAACCTACAGAAGTCTCATCAACCCACAAACCTTCGAAGACACTTCCAAATTCCTAAGACCTTTGCAAGAAAAGCCAACATAACCCAAAATCATTAGAAACCTTCCAGGCCACAAAGTACATTATTAAGATCAACAGAATAGAAGAAAAGAAATCGAAAGAATCACGCCGGCACAATCATGAAAAGGGCCAATAAAAAGGAAGAATCCAAAGAAAAAAAAAAGGGGCTATGTAGTCCTTTCAAAAAGCTAAGGTGTTTGTCCCTATACTAGGATCTAACGGAACCGAGTCAATCCAATCGCTTGCGGAATAAACGATTAGATCACAAACACAATAAGCAAACTATGAAACACGATTAAGATCAAACTAAAACGTTCTTTATTGCTTGTAATCGACTAGCTTACAGAGATTTCGACTGATTGGCGTTTAGGGTTTCGTCCCTTACTCGTAGATCTGATCGGATCGCTTAATCAATGAATAACAAACGATAATGATTCATGAACACACAAAAGATTCTCTATAATCTTGTATATATTCACAATTGAACGTATAAAGATTACAATCACCAATCAAACTCAAACTCGTTTTCTCCCCTCTTCTCTTACAAAAACGGCTGACCCTATATCTCACACGTCCAACCCTAAAACTGAACTTAAACTCGCTATTTATATCAAGGCTATTGGGCCCTGCGACATTAGGCCCAACGTCGCAGGCCCAACCCAATGCGACATAGCCCATGTCATCGCCATGTATATTCTATATAATTACATTTCGTTGACACAGTAAACACTATACATATGCAGACTAATTGACTTTGACAATTACAATAGTTTGACCAACTGACTGACACACAAAATGCACCAACAAACTCCCCCTTGTCAGCAGCTTGGTCAAATAAGTCTTCAATTAGTCTTCATCAACAAACTCTTTCATGTCTTTGACAATCAGAAACTCCCCCTTTGAGATAGCATGGTCTTCAAAGAAATCTTGGTGTCCAAATTCATGTGACTGACACAAATTTATCATACAATAAGATCTTCAAACTATGTGACCATCTCTCAATCATCAGCAGCTTCTCCGATAGAATTATCTTCACAGTCTTTGGAGAATAGCTGACATCCTTTGCATCTTCAATATTTGACTTTAACAAGATATGTGATATTGAAGAAAATAACATAGAAATAAAATCTTTTTGAATTTTTCTTTATAAATGAAAAGTAAAGAATGAAGATTAAAATAAATTGGGGATAGGATTGTTTTAAGACTGCTTAGGGATCATATCAGGTCAACATGCAATTATTAGGAAATAGTAAGTGTTATCTCAATTATCAGTATATTTGTCCACTTTAAATTTACTTAGCACATTTAATACACCTAGTATAAAAATTATTTCAAGACGATTACGGGTATTGTTTTTCCACTTAAACATGTTACATCCGAGTCTGCGAGCTAACCTTTTATTATTAGTATGAATATTTCACCGTGGTCCCCACCATAGACATACCCCTGTAACCTAGACATGAACATAGTTTCCAAATTTAGAAAGAATATAAGAGGATCAATTTTAAGAATCAAGCCAGCGGTGACAGGTATGTACCGACGTACAACAGAGCAACATAACTTGATTCAGGTTTAAGCAAATCCAAACGCAGTCAAAACAAATTTGTGTCGACCTTGTTTAGTACCTTAAATTTAAGACTTTGCAAGTGCATTGACTCACGTTTGCTTAGTTTTGAGCTTATACTAACTGAGACCAGTTCTGTACTTACGTACAACAGAGGAAACAATCAGCATAAACCCCCAAATGATCTCAGATATCCGATCCAAAAATAGAAGTATGTCAAGCTACGCTAAGGAATTAAGACTTAGTGTCGTACATCACAAGGTGTTTACCACAAGATCATAGACAAGTATTAGACTTACTTCTTAATAACCCAGAGACCGGTATGTATCATGCCTACCAATACATCATATGATGAAGATAATTTTCATAAAAACTGTATTAAGTATGCTAGATAAACCTACTGATACATCAAGGATAAACCTTAAAATTTCCATTTTGTGCATGTCATCTGATGTACTATCATATCCCAAGTTGTTTTACAGACACACAATCCAACATCTTTTCAAGAATTAAGAATCTTGCTATTCACATTTCTGAATTAAATAATCAGAATTTTTAATATTCAGAATTAATCCCCCTGAACAGCAAATTCTTATATCCAATCCAAAAATACTCCCCTTAAACATTAAACATATTTTTGTATTTTTTTTAATTGAATAAATTTCGCAACATTGCATTTCTTTAATACTAAAAAGTATAAAGAATGGCTGTTGCATTTAGTAACAAATAAAAATAGATAATTATCAAAATCACATATCAAGTCAAGTCAAATGCCTTTTAGCACTTTTACCACCTCATAACATCGAAAATCTCATCCATCAAAATCATCACACACGAGCACTTTGAAAACAATCTTCCAAAAATATTCACATCCTCGCAGTCACTAAAAATATTAGCTAATAACAACCTGACTGCAACACCACAAACAATTAAACGTTAGTACTTATGGGACACCCAAGCCTTGATAGACTTGGGTTGTCCATGGTCATCCATAACCATCACATCAATGAGTTTATGATATTTTAAAAACTCAGAGGATTTCATTGATGTATTGTTTGTGGATTTGGGTTTCCAAACCTTTGTAGGTTCAGATGAGTTGTTTTCAACAATGTTGTGCTGTTGAACTTGATGTTTACTAGGCAAACTTTGTTTACTCTAGCCACGGGTTTTGGAGAAGAGGATGCATATCTTGATATAGGCGAATACGAAGCACGCCTAGAAAACAATTTTGAATAAGAATTCCTAAAGGAGGAAGTTCTTGGCATCCCTCTACCAAACCTATATAGGGATAATAACCGACAATCCCTAATTATATGTCCTTGTTGTCCACAATGGAAATAAGAACGTCGTTCAATGTACGACCTATTCCAATGATTACCCACAAAAGGTTGAGGTGGAGAATGAACTGTTGGAAGCTTAGAAGACGAGGCATTTACAGGAAGTGAACACTTATGTGTACACGTTGATGTAGAAGCCTCAGAAGTTGAACAAGTTGATGTTGAAGGTTGTTCACTTTTAGATTTTACATTTGAATCCTTCATTTGATGTTGAACCCTTTTGGATTCATTTTCAACCTTGTTTTTACCCTTTGTATTTGAAACCTTTACAGTTTCATTGGTAAGTATATGATTTTCTGGCTTTACATTAACTTTTTCAACTTTGATTTCAGCTTCTTCCGGTAGATCCTCTATCTCAACACCCTCCTCTACACTAACTGGAGGTGTACTATCAGACTTAACAAAAGTAGGCAAGGGATACTCTGTCCGTTTAGTTTTCTCCTTTGCCTGCCTTTTGGGATTGGATGTAGCTTCTTTAGACTTTGTAGCTGGCCATGATGAGTAGTCAGCCACAAGTTCTTCGTTGCCTTCCTTAACAGGCAGAGGATAGTGATTAGTAGGAGGTGGAACTGAGTTATACCCTATTTCGGCCTTACTTTTATCTGTCCTCTGCTTGTCAACAATTTCATCGAAGATCTTTTGAGAGTTCGAGAAACTTGTGATCCCCTTTTTAAAATTGTCAGACTCAGACTTTAGCTTAGAAAGTTCTTTATTCAACAAATCAATTTCTGTTAAATAACTTTTAATTGCATCTTGTTGACTAAAAACTTTTGCTTTAAAAGTCTGAGTATCTAACTTATAAGCTTCAATCTGCTTATCATAAAGTTTTTCATTAGCTTTTAGAAACTTATTTGACTCAGTAAGTTTCTCGACCTTTTCTCGTAAGTCTACATAGTCTATTTGAAAACATTTTAAAGAAGCTTCCAATTTAATACAGGAGATACATGTAAAAGGTTTTTCAGATTCTGTTTCTACCTCATGTATCTTTGCCAAGAACGCACTGTGTTGAACCTTTTCTTGAGTCGCACTTGAATCAAACATTCCTTGAGAATACACTGTCATCGCCTGTGATGTTGTGTTATTCTCTGGAGTCTTGGGAGCTGAAGGTGTAGTGAATCCAGATGAGGGATTTTTATTCTCCACACATTCCTTAGCAAAGTGCCCATGAATCTGATAGTTCTTGCATTTCACTTTGCTTTTATTAAAACCAAGACCTGTATCACCATCATCATCCAGGTCTTTTCTACCCGTTCTCTGGAGAAACTTCTTAGTTCTTTGGGTTATCATGGCCATGCTCCATTTGATGTCCATCTGCTCGAGATCATCTGAATTAATCTGTTCAAAGTCTTCTTCAGTAAGCTGTAGAGTACTAGCCTTCTTAGAAAGAAAATTCTCATAAGAGTTGAGGAAAGCTGCAAAGATTGTAGCATGATCCTCAATAGACTTTGAAGGAGCTGTATGAGCTGTATGAGAAGTATAGGAAGCATATGAAGTGCTAGTAGAAGTAGATGCTGCTGAGTTGGAAGTAGATCTGGAAGTATCATTTAGACTAGGAATTTGAATATTAGCCTCTGACTGCTTTTCCTTTTGATCGTAAGCCGCTATAAGAGCATCCCATAAACCTATAGAAGTTGCTTGATCTTTAAATTTATTAATCACAACTTCTGGCAAGCACTTGGTAATCATCTCATACGCTCTATTGTCTTTATCAAACTCTGCTCGTTCCTTGACTGACATTTGTGCTCTTGACTTAAGCACCCCATCGAGTCTTGGTTGCTCATATCGATCAATGGTGTTAAACCAATTCCACATATTTGGATCATTGTATTCAATGAAATTGCATAACTTAATCTTCCAACTCGCAAAATCACTATAGAACAAAGATGTAGAAGGAGGCATTTTCGCACCAAAAGCCATATCCGAATTTTCCCTCCAAAATTGAATTCGAAAATTTCAAAAACCGACAGAGAGTAGCGAAACTTTTCCGACACTAAAATTAGGTACTTTTAAGCTCAAAAACAAAATTTGGTACTACAAAAATTTACGCGAATTTCCCGCCAAAATTTGGTCCGAAAACGTCAAAAAAATGGCCGGGTAAAATGAAACTTTTTCTAGGCTAAAATTAAACACTTTTAAGCCCACGGAAAAATTTTGAAAACGCAAAAATTTTTCGGAGTTTCCCGCCAAAAAACTTTTTTTTTTTTTTTACGAATCTAGTGCGACACTGAGGGTAATGTCGCAAAATAGAATTCAACGTCGCAGAGGTACGTCGCAGAAGGCAAAAGATTCAATTAAGAATCGAAAATGCGACGTAGTGTATAACGTCGCAACTTAATGTCGCAGAAATTAGCGACGTCGCCCGCAACGTCGCAACTAACGTCGCAATAACCAATTAAGGTCAAAAGTGTGACGTCGCACACAACGTCGCAACTAACGTCGCTAGTAACGTCGCAGAACTTAGCGACGTCGCAGCTAACGTCGCAGAAACGAGACTGCAGCGGCCAAAACCCCAAAAATCAAAAATTTTCGAAACCCTAGCGAAATTTCGAAATCCAAACGTCGAACCAACCCAAAAACACTTCCAGAAATCAATATAATCAACCAAATCAACTCAGAAACGATTAATAACAATTAATACCTTCGCGAATCAAACGAAAACATCTAAAATAACGATCCGAAACCAACGAATCCTTGATTCTATGGCTCTGATACCAGTTGTTTGTCCCTATACTAGGATCTAACGGAACCGAGTCAATCCAATCGCTTGCGGAATAAACGATTAGATCACAAACACAATAAGCAAACTATGAAACACGATTAAGATCAAACTAAAATGTTCTTTATTGCTTGCAATCGACTAGCTTACAGAGATTTCGACTGATTGGCGTTTAGGGTTTCGTCACTTACTCGTAGATCTGATCGGATCGCTTAATCAATGAATAACAAACGATAATGATTCACGAACACACAAACGATTCTCTATAATCTTGTATATATTCACAATTGAACGTATAAAGATTACAATCACCAATACAAACTCAAACTCGTTTTCTCCCCTCTTCTCTTACAAAAACGGCTGACCCTATATCTCACACGTCCAACCCTAAAACTGAACTTTAACTCTGTAACACCCGCCAAATTAGGACTAGCAATTAGTGCCTAATCAGATGTTAATACATGTAATTAGTTCTGTGTTAGGCTAATTAATGTATCGAATTATATATATTGTTGAATATATACAAAAATGCGATTTGATTAAATCGTACGCAATTTAAATCGAATGTATTTCGATTCAATTTAATACGGACGTTGGTGACCAATTCTATTAAATAACGCTTTTATGTCAAAAATATTATTATGATAATATTTCGTATTCAATACGTATCGTACAAACAAACCTTACACAATTTAAAATGTTAAAACGCGCAAATTAAATAAACAAACTTACATATTATAACTCAAATATAAATTAAATTGTAAAATATTTAAATAAGATAACGTGTAATAAATTGTATTTTAAAACTTACTATTTAATATAGAAAATAATTATTTAAAGTTAAAAGACGGAGAAAACGAACACCGCGCGGAACGCGGGACGAAGACTGAGAAAGTGGGGATAACCCCCACCTCCCACTCACTTATTCTCATTTCTCTATCACTTCTCTCTCTCTTCTCTCATTTTCCTCCAAACCACCAAATCACCACAACTCACTAAAAATCGCAAATAACACCACGAAACGCAACCGGATCATAAATATTTTTAGAGATTCACGATCACCTCGCAACGATCTACATTTCTACCTTTCCGGATTTCCATTTCGGCAAATTGTAAGTTTCCGACAAAATCCCGAAATCTCTCGATTCTTAGTATTTTTCAATTACGGTTGTTATTATAACTAGTATATGTCCATTACAATGTATAGAACACGAAATTATAGCCTGAAAACGAGTTTAAAATGGAATTTTGGCCGGAAAATCCTTAACAGCCGGACTTTCTGGGCTGGTGTTCATCCATGCGACACAAGCCTTGTGTCGCATGTTGTGTCGTATTTTGGCCTTTGTGTCGCATAAAATCCCTTGTGTCGTACCTTGTGTCGTACCCAAGAATCAGTGTCGCAAGTCCTGCGACACAACCACTATGTCGCATACTCCATACGACACAATCATTATGTCGCTGTTGAATCAGCATTTCGCATCCATGCGACACAACCCTTGTGTCGTATGGACATTGTGTCGCACTCCTATGCGACACAACCCTTGTGTCGCATAACCCATTTAGTGTCGCATGATTGTGTCGCATAAAACAGCAGGTTTTTAAATTTCAATTTCACTAAGTGTCGAAACTATATAACCTCAAACACTTATACGATACGACTTATAAAACACTTTGGGACACACTTTTAAGTGCAAAAACGCCAATTACAAGATAATAATACTTAAGGTTTATTATTTCAAACCCGTCACCAACGGGCCGTACACTTTTCAAACACTTGACAAATCAACCAAATCGTAGTAATTTGGACATATATAGTTGTGTAACAACTACAAGGGTGATCTTTTGAGATACCCAATCATGATTATAACCATCGCGTGTCGTGGACACCCTCAGGTTACAAGTCGTTGGACTTCATTACTCGCTAATCAACTTACGTTTGTTTAAACGCTTTCGGACTCAGGTGAGTCTCATAGCCCCTCTTTTACTGTTTTACTCAGGGGTGTGATATATTGCTCAACTTTTAACATGTGAACGCAAGTACCAACTTTTCATATACTACATGAGTTTTTCGAAACTAATCATTTTAAAGTCCTCCGTCAGCATAGTTGTTAATACGTTGTAGCGTGAATATTAGTATATGGTACCATATAGGATTGACCCACCTCGTCCGGGTTAGCAAGCACTAACCGGGTAAACGGACGTACTAATATTTGGGAAGACGAATGTGGATTAGGCATTCGTGGAGGCACCTCGCCCGGAATTCTCTATAGGGGACCTGGCCCTCGAGTTAAGCTCAACTATGTGCTCATGGCTGTATACACGATGACTATCATTTAATTGCTGGATGCAATTCATTATTTAATTGCTGGATGCAATTCATTATTTAAATCTTGCGGTTCATACTATATTAACGGATTTCAAACCTGTGAGCTCACCAGCTTTTAGCTGACCTTTTAGCATATATCGCAGGTACCAAGCAGTAGGATGTTTCTGCTTCAGGACTTTAGCTCGAGTCAGCATACAGAAGATTGAGATTTTCTTGCATTAGTATATTTTGTTCAAGTACTTATGTACTGAAATCTCATTTTATTTAAACTCGAGCTATGTAAAGCTTTAAATGTTGTAAACATTCCAGTTATCAATATATTTTGTTAAAACGACGCATATAGAGTCGTTTACTATATATCTTTGTGCTTTGTTATTGATTAGTAACACCCAAATCAAGCTTCCGCAAATAATCAAATTTGGGGGTGTTACAGATTGGTATCAGAGCCTAAGGTTATAGTGAACTAGGTTGCATTTAGTGGGCCTAGACTATGACCATTAGGCAGTATTCCTTATTAGGTATAACTGGTTCAGTGATTACATCATACGAGTTTAATTTAACATAGCCTGATCAACTATGTACAATTAAGCAAAGATGATGTAAGATCTGAAAGTAGTTATGGCTGAACGGGGTACGATAGAAGACTCTGACCTCGAGAGAACCGAGACTTAAACATGTTTATGCTAGACACTCAATAGGCTATATTATATAGGAACTATATGAATATAGGCCTCACCTTCTTTAACGCTTTATCTCAGAAATGGCAAACATCCCACCCAATTCATCTCACTCTCAATCTGGGTCGCAGAACCCCAGGGTAGCTAGAAGGAAAGCCAGGTTGCCTCGAGCTGGCCCGTACCCCACTCACTTCACCTTGCCGGCTTTAGCCGCTAGGGTGAACCAACACGAGCAGCGACTTCGCACCATGGATGTCGTGTTGCAGGAAACGGACGAAAACTGGAGACTTACATCTCTCGAACGCATCGAACAAGTCACCGAGGATCACGAAACCACCGTTAACAATGTAGACGTTCTCTTCAACAAAGTGGTGGAGATAAGCGTGGAAACCGCCCTCTTGAAACACCGGCTTGAAGAATGTGAGCAACGCTCACGGGAAACTGATGAATATACCCGTGGATTAGTACAGCGACTAGCGTTGGCTGAAGATAACGCCCGACAGGCTAGCAGGCTTGCAAACACTGTGGATCGCCTCATTGAAATGATGGAACAGATTAATCTACGTTAAGACTAGTATAGTCCTTTTCTTGTAATCTATCTTGTAGTCTAATAACTATCTAAGCGTTACTCTCTAATTCGGTCGGATGTAACAATTCCCGACACCCTTTTGTAATACATCCATGAGATGTAACCTTTGAACTCATATTATCTATCAAATATTCCTTACTGTTTCAACTCATATAAATTGCCATTTTCCTTTTTCATATTGATGTTATGTATTACCGTCTTTATACATGTACATCTGAGACAAATACAATTTTCTTACAAAATCTCATGTATCTTTATTTCTTTGATTGAAGAATCATGCCGCCAAAGTCAAGACCATACACCGATGCTCAGCTTACATCTCTCATAACCCAGGCTGTGACTGAAGCCTTGGCCCGGAATACCCCTCAAAACTCCATGAGAAACAGCGATGCCGCTGAAACCCCTGCTGCTAAACCTTGTTCTTACAAGGACTTTCAAAGTTGCAAACCCTCAAGTTTCAAAGGTTCTGAAGGAGCCATCGGACTGATCAGATGGTTCGAAAAGATGGAAACTGTTTTCCGTGTCAGCAAATGCGCGGAGAACGACAAAGTAAACTTCGCCACCTGCTCTCTCGAAGATGATGCCCACTCGTGGTGGAATTCATATACCCAATCAGTGGGTGCTGACATTGCCTACCAACTAACTTGGGAGGACTTGAAAGCAAAACTCACTGCCAAATACTGCTCAATCGCCAAACTCCAAAAGCTAGACGAGGAGTTCTGGAACCTAAAGGTTCAGGGTGGTGATATCGATGGTTATACCACCAGGTTCCAACAACTTGCCGCCCTCCGCCCAGCCATGGTAAGCACCGAACCTGATAAAATCAGGAAGTACATCCTTGGCCTTCCTGAGCCTATTCGGGGGCATGTCGCCTCTTCAAACCAAACCACCATTGACGGTGCAATCCTACTGGCCCAAGACCTGATGTCAATGAGCCAAGATTCTGAACCACCTACTTCGTCCTCTCACAACAACAAACGAAAGTGGTCCGACTACCACAATAACCACTCCAGCCAACAAAACAAGAAACCCGACACCATCAAAGCCTACAACACCACCACCGACATCACACGGGGCTACACTGGGAACAAACCCTATTGTTCCAAGTGCAGTCGCCACCATGAAGGCTCCTGTGGTCCCTTTTGCAACAATTGCAAGAGGTACGGCCACCTCACCAAAGATTGCAATTCTCCTGCCAACAACAATTCCAACAACACCAGACCACCCAAAGTCTGCTTTGAGTGTGGGAAACCCGGGCACTTCAGGGACACATGCCCAAAGCTGAAGAACAATAACAACAACAACAACAACAACAACCGCAACAGCAACAACAACAACACCCGAAGCAGAGCCTTCGTCATAAAATCTGGGGACGCCCGCCAAGACCCGAATGTGGTCTCGGGTATCTTCCTCCTCAACAACTTACATGCTTCTGTTCTATTTGATACTGGTGCTGATAGAAGCTTTATCTCTGATGACTTTTGCCCACTACTTGACATCACTCATGTTGCCTTAGATGTTAAGTATACTGTAGAGCTAGCAAATGGGGAACTTATAGAAACCGATAGTGTGATACCTAATTGCACTTTAAACCTAGCTGATGAAACATTTTCAATCGATCTTGTACCCGTTGAAATCGGAAGTTTCGACGTCATCATTGGAATGGACTGGTTGTCCAAACACCGAGCAGAAATCGTTTGTTACGATAAGATTGTCCGCATTCCACTCGCTGCCGGTGGAACCTTGATCATACAGGGGGAGACCGGTGGGACGAGACTCAATATCATCTCTTGCTTAAAAACACGAAAATTTCTGAGAAAGGGTTACCCTGCAATACTCGCACACATCACAGAGAAGAAGTCAGAGGAGAAGCGCCTTGAGGATGTGCCAATTGTTAGAGACTTTCCCGAAGTCTTTCCGGAAGAACTACCTGGTTTACCTCCATCTAGACAGGTTGAGTTCTCAATCGATCTCGTGCCGGGTGCCGCACCGGTGGCCCGCGCACCGTACCGTTTAGCCCCATCCGAACTTCAGGAGTTGTCCGCCCAGTTACAGGAACTTCTGGATAGAGGATTCATTAGACCGAGTTCTTCACCTTGGGGAGCTCCAGTCTTATTTGTTAAAAAGAAGGACGGTTCATTCAGAATGTGCATCGACTATCGAGAGTTGAACAAATTGACCGTCAAAAACCGATACCCACTTCCTCGCATTGATGATCTATTCGACCAACTTCAGGGTTCAAGTTTCTACTCAAAAATTGACCTGCGATCAGGTTATCATCAGTTACGGGTTCGCGATACCGATATTCCAAAAACTGCTTTCAGAACTCGTTACGGGCACTACGAATTCCAAGTGATGCCCTTCGGTCTAACCAACGCACCGGCTGTATTCATGGACCTCATGAACCGGGTGTGCAAACCTTACCTCGACAAGTTTGTCATTGTTTTTATCGATGACATACTCATTTATTCGCGCAACGAGCAAGAACATGCGCAACACCTCAAAACCATCCTTGAACTACTTAGACACGAGGAGCTTTATGCCAAATTCTCTAAGTGTGAGTTCTGGATACAAACCGTTCAGTTCCTTGGTCACGTGATCGACAGTCAGGGAATTCACGTTGACCCCTCAAAAATCGAGGCTATCAAAGACTGGCAAGCACCCACCTCTGCAACTGAAGTACGACAATTCTTGGGTCTTGCTGGGTACTATCGGCGATTTATCGAAAATTTCTCCAAAATAGCTCAACCACTCACGATACTGACTCAGAAGGACAAAAGGTTCGATTGGACCGATAAACAAGAGTCAGCGTTCCAACTTCTGAAACAAAAGCTCTGCAGTGCTCCAATTTTATCCTTACCCGAAGGCACCGATGACTTTGTGGTATACTGCGATGCCTCTCACCAAGGTATCGGTTGCGTGCTAATGCAACGAGACAAAGTCATTGCTTATGCCTCACGACAGCTAAAAATTCACGAAAAGAACTACACCACTCATGATCTCGAACTTGGAGCTGTCGTTTTTGCTCTCAAAATCTGGAGACATTATCTCTACGGCACTAAGTTCACAATCTTTACCGATCACAAAAGTCTTTAACATATATTCGATCAGAAGGATCTCAATATGAGGCAACGTCGATGGGTCGAGTTGCTTACCGATTACGATTGCGAGATCAAGTACCATCCAGGGAAGGCTAATGTTGTAGCCGATGCCCTCAGCCGAAAGGAACAACCAAAACCACTTCGAGTCCGAGCCCTCAGTATGACCATTCACAACGATCTTACCATTCAAATTCATACCGCTCAGATCGAAGCCCTGAAACCTGAAAACATCAAAAATGAAGCCTTACGAGGTATTGACAAACAATTTGAAACCAAATCTAACGGGATTAGGTATTTCTCAAACCGAATCTGGTTGCCTAATTTCGGGAACCTACGAGACTTGGTGATGGATGAGGCTCACAAGTCCAAATATTCTATCCATCCGGGATCCGATAAGATGTACCACGGTATCAAGGAATTTTATTGGTGGCCGAACATGAAAGCCGGAATCGCCACTTATGTCAGCAAGTGCCTTACTTGCTCAAAAGTCAAAACCGAACATCAGAAACCACCTGGCTTACTCCAACAACCTGAAATCCCTGAATGGAAATGGGAACAAATTGCCATGGATTTCATAACCAAACTACCCAAGTCGTCAAGCGGTTGCGATACCATTTGGGTGATCGTCGAGTCTCACCAAATCTGCTCATTTCCTGGCAATCAAGGAAAACGATAAAATGGAACGCCTTACACAAATCTACATCAAAGAAATCGTTTCTCATCACGGCGTTCCAATCTCGATCATCTCTGACAGAGATGCCCGTTTCACCTCGCACTTTTGGCAATCACTTCAAAAAGCTTTGGGTACTCGTCTTGATATGAGTACCGCATACCATCCTCAAACCGACGGCCAAAGTGAACGAACCATTCAGACCCTGGAAGATATGCTACGCGCATGCGTAGTTGATTTCGGTACAAACTGGGAAAGACATCTACCGTTGTGCGAATTCTCGTACAATAACAGCTATCACGCCAGCATTAAGGCTGCACCTTTTGAGGCACTGTACGGTCGTAAGTGCCGATCACCGATTTGTTGGACTGAAGTGGGAGACAGTCAACTCACTGGTCCTGAACTCATACACGCCACCACTGAGAAAATTGTGGAAATCCAAAACCGACTCAAAGCCGCACGTGATCGTCAGAAAAGTTATGCTGATGTGAGACGCAAACCACTCGAGTTCCAAGTTGGGGATCGAGTACTCTTAAAAGTATCGCCTTGGAAAGGCGTCATCCGTTTTGGCAAACGCGGGAAGTTAAATCCCAGGTATATCGGGCCTTTTGAGATCCTCGAACGGATTGGCCCCGTAGCTTATCGATTGCAGCTGCCATCCGAGCTCGGCAGCGTGCACCCCACTTTTCATATTTCAAATTTGAAGAAGTGTCTGTCTGATGAGACACTTATTATCCCACTAGATGAAATTCGTGTTGACAATAAACTTCACTTCGTTGAGGAACCCGCTGAGATTATGGACCGTGAGGTCAAACAACTGAAACAAAGTCGTATTCCCATCGTAAAGGTCAGACGGAATTCGCGGCGTGGTCCGGAATTCACCTGGGAACGGGAAGAGCAAATGCGACTCAAATATCCTCAACTTTTCACTGATTCTACATCAAACACGACTTCGAGCTAAATTTCGGGACGAAATTCTTCTAACAGGGGGAGAATGTAACACCCGCCAAATTAGGACTAGCAATTAGTGCCTAATCAGATGTTAATACATGTAATTAGTTCTGTGTTAGGCTAATTAATGTATCTAATTATATATATTGTTGAATATATACGAAAATGCGATTTGATTAAATCATACGCAATTTAAATCGAATGTATTTTGATTCAATTTAATACGGACGTTGGTGACCAATTCTATTAAATAACACTTTTATGTCAAAAATATTATTATGATAATATTTCGTATTCAATACGTATCGTACAAACAAACCTTACACAATTTAAAATGTTAAAACGCGCAAATTAAATAAACAAACTTACATATTATAACTCAAATATAAATTAAATTGTAAAATATTTAAATAAGATAACGTGTAATAAATTGTATTTTAAAACTTACTATTTAATATAGAAAATAATTATTTAAAGTTAAAAGACGGAGAAAACGAACACCGCGCGGAACGCGGGACGAAGACTGAGAAAGTGGGGATAACCCCCACCTCCCACTCACTTATTATCATTTCTCTATCACTTCTCTCTCTCTTCTCTCATTTTCCTCCAAACCACCAAATCACCACAACTCACTAAAAATCGCAAATAACACCACGAAACGCAACCGGATCATAAATATTTTTAGAGATTCACGATCACCTCGCAACGATCTACATTTCTACCTTTCCGGATTTCCATTTCGACAAATTGTAAGTTTCCGACAAAATCCCGAAATCTCTCGATTCTTAGTATTTTTCAATTACGGTTGTTATTATAACTAGTATATGTCCATTACAATGTATAGAACACGAAATTATAGCCTGAAAACGAGTTTAAAACGGAATTTTGGCCGGAAAAACCTTAACAGCCGGACTTTCTGGGCTGGTGTTCATCCATGCGACACAAGCCTTGTGTCGCATGTTGTGTCGTATTTTGGCCTTTGTGTCGCATAAAATCCCTTGTGTCGTACCCGAGAATCAGTGCCGCAAGTCCTGCGACACAACCACTATGTCGCATACTCCATACGACACAATCATTATGTCGCTGTTGAATCAGCATTTCGCATCCATGCGACACAACCCTTGTGTCGTATGGACATTGTGTCGCACTCCTATGCGACACAACCCTTGTGTCGCATAACCCATTTAGTGTCGCATGATTGTGTCGCATAAAACAGCAGGTTTTCAAATTTCAATTTCACTAAGTGTCGAAACTATATAACCTCAAACACTTATACGATACGACTTATAAAACACTTTGGGACACACTTTTAAGTGCAAAAACGCCAATTACAAGATAATAATACTTAAGGTTTATTATTTCAAACCCGTCACCAACGGGCCGTACACTTTTCAAACACTTGACAAATCAACCAAATCGTAGTAATTTGGACATATATAGTTGTGTAACAACTACAAGGGTGATCTTTTGAGATACCCAATCATGATTATAACCATCGCGTGTCGTGGACACCCTCAGGTTACAAGTCGTTGGACTTCATTACTCGCTAATCAACTTACGTTTGTTTAAACGCTTTCGGACTCAGGTGAGTCTCATAGCCCCTCTTTTACTGTTTTACTCAGGGGTGTGATATATTGCTCAACTTTTAACATGTGAACGCAAGTACCAACTTTTCATATACTACATGAGTTTTTCGAAACTAATCATTTTAAAGTCCTCCGTCAGCATAGTTGTTAATACGTTGTAGCATGAATATTAGTATATGGTACCATATAGGATTGACCCACCTCGTCCGGGTTAGCAAGCACTAACCGGGTAAACGGACGTACTAATATTTGGGAAGACGAATGTGGATTAGGCATTCGTGGAGGCACCTCGCCCGGAATTCTCTATAGGGGACCTGGCCCTCGAGTTAAGCTCAACTATGTGCTCATGGCTGTATACACGATGACTATCATTTAATTGCTGGATGCAATTCATTATTTAATTGCTGGATGCAATTCATTATTTAAATCTTGCGGTTCATACTATATTAACTGATTTCAAACCTGTGAGCTCACCAGCTTTTAGCTGACCTTTTAGCATATATCGCAGGTACCAAGCAGTAGGATGTTTCTGCTTCAGGACTTTAGCTCGAGTCAGCATACAGAAGATTGAGATTTTCTTGCATTAGTATATTTTGTTCAAGTACTTATGTACTGAAATCTCATTTTATTTAAACTCGAGCTATGTAAAGCTTTAAATGTTGTAAACATTCCAGTTATCAATATATTTTGTTAAAACGACGCATATAGAGTCGTTTACTATATATCTTTGTGCTTTGTTATTGATTAGTAACACCCAAATCAAGCTTCCGCAAATAATCAAATTTGGGGGTGTTACAAACTCGCTATTTATATCAAGGCTATTGGGCCCTGCGACATTAGGCCCAACGTCGCAGGCCCAACCCAATGCGACATAGCCCATGTCATCGCCATGTATATTCTATATAATTACATTTCGTTGACACATTAACACTATACATATGCAGACTAATTGACTTTGACAATTACAATAGTTTGACCAACTGACTGACACACAAAATGCACCAACATAAGGAATTTCAAAGAAAAGCTTCAAAAAAATACAAGGAAAACCATCACACCCCTCACCACTTACCTTCTTCAAACCAAAAACCCGATTTCTTCCAAGATATCTCGAAAGGTTAGTATCGTCCTCATCAAAAGTAATGGATATTTGATTCTCGATCAAGCCTATGACGAGAATGCTGCATGACTGGCTATCCGAGTGATTGACACTAGTAAGTAGGAAACCCTAAACACTTGAGTGATTTGAGTGAGCCACTTGTGAGGATTGCCTAGTCATGATCACCATATAAGTTGCCCGAAGAAGGTATCAAGTTCTATAAACCCTTAGTTTCCAGTAAAAACTCTTTCATAACCACAGTTCTATATTTTCTGAGAATAGTATTTCTAGCAACTGATGCAATTAGAATCCTTCCAGAAGCTTTTTATGAATGAGTTTGCTTGAGGACAAGCAAAGTTCTAAGTGTGGGATACTTGATATCGCGTAAAAAGTCATGTTTTTACTACCGATATCTCTCTCATTCTGGAACGATTCTTGGCATTTTAACTCAAATATAGCACAAATCAGTAACATTATGCCAAGCTGGTCAAAACAAGGTTGCACGAGAAAAATCAAGCAAAACGGATGTAAAATGAAGATTCCACACACGTTTGAAGATTCAAGGCACCAAAACGAGATTTCCAGACTAAAGTGCCTTTCACCAACATCCATTCTATCCAAGATGTTTGTTTTCAAAATACAAATCCAACAGAAGAAGAATTGACTAAAACGGATAAAGAATGAAGATTCTACGCCCACCGGAAGATCCAAATGATTCGTACACAATATCTGGAGTTAGGGACCTCATCCCAGGGGCTATCTTATGTCAAAATCTTCATTTTTGAATTACGAATCCAACAAAAAAAGAATCGACTCAAACGGGTACATAACGAAGAAAACATGCACGAATCAAGAAACGAAGCAAAAGACGGCGAAACGGGGCGGGTGGCAACCAGCCGCCACCGGCCACCACCAGGGCGCCGCCGGCCTGCTGTCCCCCGCCTCGCTTTCCTTTTTTGGCTAATTCCCGTACCTGGTGCGCCTACTTTCCGCGTTGTACAGTACCCGGTGCACCACCTTTCCGCTTTGTACAGTACCTGGTGCACCTTTTTACCCACGTTACGCTAATGTGCACCCCTTGATGCTAATGTGAGCCAAAACTCACCTATAAATATGGGGCTTTAGTTCATTTGCAAAACACACCTTCCATACTTTGGAAAAACTCTTTCTTTCTTACTTTCTCACTAGAAAATCTCTTGTAGTCTTTTAGTCTTTCTCATTCTAGGATTATTGTAATTAGTCTACGGACTAACATAGAAGCTAGGGCGAACGCTAAGGATTCGGAGATCAATCTTTGTACGTACGAAAGAGGTGTCAATTATAATAATACGCTGCTACGCATTTAATTCCGGGTGATATCTAGACTTTTATTATACTTGTCTCATTTCATATTTTGAATATGTATTATTGCCTGGTATGTGATTTATTTGTTGCCATGAATTGCGAGTAGTTTATTATTGTGATTGCCGATGATGTAGATAATTATAAGTAAGGATGTCATTACATAATCAGTGCACGATAATCGTAAAATGATATAATGGCCCCTATTCAACTGTTTATTCGGTATAGTGCTTGAAATGCTTTAGGCAAAGTACAAACGTACGGAAGCCGGTAAACGATCGAAGGTAGTTATATCATTGGAATCAGCTCTGGTTTAAAAGTTGGAACTCCGGAAGGATAATACAACTACGCAACTAACTGGTGTATCCTACGAGAGTCAATGCATTATAAAATAATGTTCGTAAAACACGTTCAGATAAAATAGGAGATAATAATCCTTGTACTGTTAGGACTTTATGAATTTAAGTTTAGTTTATGGAGTACCCTTTCCAGTTATCCACGTGACTGCAACCTAGTAATTAGGACTTGATCAACCTTAATTATGGTAAGTAGTTATCTGTGCCCATGACATGCAATAAGTAAGACACAATGAAACCACTCGTTGTATATATTAGGTTTACATTTTTGTACTGCTTTACATTTAATTAGATAGATTGTCACTTTCACTGTCAATTACTCTTGACCGCGTGTTGGATATAAGACGCCGTGGAAATCTCATGTAAAGTACACTGTCTATTATTGAAAGGCATGGTCCTCATATGAAACATGTTTTAACAAACTGTGAATAATCTGGAGATGTATAACTGTTTGAAAAGGAGAACTTAAACCGTAAGTCGAAGCAATTAGAGCTTAATCGAGCAAAAACAAGACTTAGGAATAAGAGTAAAGTCCTAGTGACCTAGAATCCTTAAAACACTAAGCCTTACACAATCGACGGTCCAAACATACAAAGTTATTAATCTGCGTGCTAATAAAGTAGTAAACTACCTTAGGGGTTAAGAATGGTCGGACCTATGAGACGATACGCTACTGATTCATGCACCTCGGTATAAAACAAAAATAGGTTGCTCATCTTTCAACTAGATGAGTATTGGAAGTTTGTATATTGCTCCGATCAGAATCACGATAACCTAGTTCCAAGTGACACGCCAATGAGAAATTGAGTTGGTAGGGTTCTAGAGTTTACACCTACTAGTTTAACTACAACATTAAGTATCAACCCTATCTGTTCTGTCATCCTGAAATATTAATTATCGAAATCTCAGCAATCACATCTTTATCTTTATCTGCTTTTCCTGTACTTTATTTTCCAGCAATTTACTTTCCTGCATTTTAATTATCTGTCTTTAAATCCCAAACCTACTTACTTTGTTCCATCCTAAATACTTCCCTACCGAAAGTGTCAATTTTAATCGCCCACACGTTTGGATTCATAGAACTATCTTAGGTTATACTTACCGCTTACTAATCAGAGTAGGTAGTACGGTTAATTTAAGCCCCGCAAAATATAAATTTAAAACCCCTACTGCGCTCGCATCATCATTTGAAAAACAATGACACGGTGTGAGCACAACACCCCATCAGAACACTTAAATCAACTGTAGGCCAAAACAGTGATTAACTGCTAACTTATTGTTAATCTTCATCAACACATGTACGCAACCCTGTGTTGACCAACAATAGCGATCAAGTCCAACCAACAATCTAGTTGACCTCTGGATTCTACATTCCTGCACACAGGCTAATCAAACAACCAATCCAATGGCATATCATTTCAAATTTGACATTCTATCAATAGTAATCCTATAATTACTGATTGAAATCAAATTGACGCAACCAAATCAAACTGTGAGTTTCAAATCCACTCACCTGATTGTCTCGATTCACTTACTAAGCTGTCTTATCTCGCTGAGTCCTCCGAGGATCTGAGAATCAACAATCAGATATTAATTAGAAATCATAATCATCAATCCATAACATTAGGAACTTAATACAATTATCATTACAATCATAAGTTCCTAATCACATATTATGAATCACAACATAGCTATTATCATGTACTACTACTGATTCATCAATGTTATAACATATAGAAATCAATCAATATTGAAATAAATCAAGTAAAGATGCAATTGTCGGACATCCAAACAAACCGCCGGCTAGGGTCTCTGTGTAACACCCTCCAAATTAGGGCTAGCAATTAGTGCCTAATTCTCTGTTAATACATGTAATTAGTTTTGTATTAGACTAATTAATGTATCAAAATATATATTGTTGAATATATATGAAAATGCGATTTGATTAAATCGTACGCATTTAAATCGAATGTATTTCGGTTCCATAAATACGGACGTTGGTGACCAATTTTATTAAGTAACACTATTATGTTAAAAATATTATTCTAATAATGTTCAAATTACAATTCGTATCGTACAAACAAAACAAACTAACTTACATTTTATAACTCAAATATAAATTGATTAGTGAAATATTTAATAAAATATCGCGTAATAAATTTGTATTTTAAAACTTACCATTTAATATGTAAAATAATTATTTAACGTTTAAACGACGGAGTAAACGAACACCGTACGGACCGCGATTGCGGGGACTGAAAAGTTGGAGGTTAAACCCCCAACTCCCTTTCTCCTCATCTCATTTCCCACCTCACTCTCTCTCTCTCTTACTCTCTCCTCTCCCTTTTTCTCTCAAATTTGGAACCACCCCACAACCTCGCAAAATCACCAAATAAACATACTAAACCCGCTCGGATCACCTCGGCACTTTGGAAAAAAAAGACCACGACATCACGATCTATCATCCTACCTTTTCGGATTTCAATCCGACACTTTGTAAGTTTCCGACAAATCCCGACATCTCTCGATTTCTAGTGTTTTTACGTTCTAGTTGTTTGTAACAACTTATTATGTCCATAAAAGGGTTGGGTAAAAATATTGGACCGATCGGAAACCCGAAAACATGATTTTTGCTCGAAATCCGTCGAACAGTCTGAAGTGTCGCTAGTGTGCCAAAAACAGTGCTAGCGACACTAGCTAAGTGTCGCTATGCCTAAGTGTCGCCTCTATAGCGACACTACTTAAGTGTCGCTGTAATACTTAACCGGATTTAGATTAGCAACACTCCCTTAGTGACGTCAAAAATATAAGTGTCGCCTATAGCGACACTAATCAAGTGCCGCCCTCTCTGTTACCCGACACTACTTAACGACACTTCCCTAGTGCCGCCTTACTATATTACCCGACACTTCCTTAGTGTCGCTATACCACACGTCACTCCTTAAGTGACGCCCAAATTCTGGAAATCTCTATTTTATACGACACTCCATAAGTGTCGCCATTGTACGTACCCGTCACTCCTTAAGTGACGCATAATATTATACACGACACTAGCCTAGTGACGCATGCCCTTATACCGACACCAATACCCGACACTCTATAAGTGACGAATAGAACATGTAAGTGACGCATATAAGTGTCGCATAAAACAGCAGGTTTACAAACTAAAATTTCACTAAGTGTCGAACCTATATAACCTCAAACACTTATACGATACGACTTATAAAACACATTGGGACACACTTGTAAGTGCAAAACACCAATAACATGATAAAAATACTTAAAGTTTATTATTTCAAATCCGTCACCAACGGGCCGTACACTTTTCAAATACTTAAACTTATCAACCAAATAGTGGGAATTTGGACATTCTAGTTGAACGAACAACTACAAGAGTTATCTTTTGAGATACTCAATCGTATTTATAACCAACGCGTGTCGTGGACACCCTCAGGTTACAAGTCTTTGGACTTCATCACTCGGCTAATCAACTTACGTTTATTTAAACGCTTTCAGACTCAGGTGAGTCTCATAGCCCCTCTTTTTACTGTTTTACTCAGGGGTGTGATACAATGCTTATTTTAACATGTGAACGCAAGTACAACTTTTACATATACTACATGAGTTTTACTCTAATCATTTAAAGTCCTCCGTCAGCATAGTTGTTAATACGTTGTAGCGTGAATATTAGTATATGGTACCATATAGGATTGACCCTTCTCGTTCGGGTTAGCAAGCACTAACCGGGTAAACGGACGTACTAATATTTGGGAAGACGAGTGTTGATTAGGCACTCGTGGAGGCACCTCGTCCGGAATTCACTATAGGGGACCCGGCCCTCGAGTTAAGCTCAACTATGTGTTCATGGCTGTATACACGATTACTATCATTTTATTTGCTGGATGCAAATCATTATTAAATCTTGCGGTTCATACTATATTACTTGATTTCAAACCTGTGAGCTCACCAGCTTTAGCTGACCCATTTAGCATGTATCGCAGGTACCAAGCAGTAGGTTGCTTCTACTTCAGGACTTTAGCTCGAGTCAGCATTCAGACGTTTGAGATTTTCTTGCATTAGTATATTTTGTACAAGTACTTATGTACTGAAATCTCCTTTTATTTAAACTCGAGCTATGTAAAGTTATAAATGTTGTAAACATTTCAATATTAATATATTTTGTTAAAACGACGCATATAGAGTCGTTTACTATATATCTTTGTGCTTTGTTATTGATTAGTAACACCCAAATCGTGCTTCCGCAAATAAATAAATTTGGGGGTGTTACATATTGGTATCAGAGCCTAAGGTTATAGTGAACTAGGTTGCATTTAGTGGGCCTAGACTATGACCATTAGGCAGTATTCTTTATTAGGTATAACTGGTTCAGTGATTACGTCATACGAGTTTAATTTAACATAGCCTGATCAACTATGTACAATTAAGCAAAGATGATGTAAGATCTGAAAGTGGTTATGGCTGAACAGGGTACACTAGAAGACTCTGACCTCGAGAGAACCGAGACTTAAACTTGTTTTTGCTAGACACTCAATAGGCTATATTATATAGGAATTATATGAATGTAGGCCTCACTCTTACTAACGCTTTGTCTCAGAAATGGCAAACACACCGCCAAATTCATCGCGCTCTCAATCCGGGTCGCAGAACCCAAGGGTAGCTAGGAGGAACTCCAGGTTGCCTCGAGCTAGCCCGTACCCCACTCACTTCACCTTGCCAGCCTTAGCCGCTAGGGTGAACCAACACGAGCAGCGACTTCGCACCATGGATGTCGTGTTGCAGGAAACGAACGAAAACTGGAGACTTACATCCCTCGAACGCATCGAACAAGTCTCCGAGGATCACGAAACCACCGTTAACAATGTAGACGTTCTTTTCAACAAAGTGGTGGAGATAAGCGTAGAAACCGCCCTTTTGAAACACAGACTTGAAGAGTGTGAGCAACGCTCACGGGTATCAGAGGAATACGTTGGCAGTTTGGTACAACGACTGGCCTTAGCTGAAGACAATGCCCGACAGGCCAGCAGACTTGCCAATACTGTGGATCGCCTCATCGAAATGATGGAACAAATTAATCTACGTTGAAACTAGTGTAGTCCTTGTCTTGTAATCTATCTTGTAGTCTAATAACTATCTAAGCGCTACTTTATGATTCGGTCGGATGTGACAATTCCCGACGCCTTTTGTAATACATCCATGGGATGTAACCTTTGAACTCATATTATCTATCAAATATTCCTTGCTGTTTCTACTTATACAAACTGCCATATTTCTTTTTCATGTTGATGTTATGTATTACCGCCTTTATACATGTACATCTGAGACAAATACAATTTCTTACAAAATCTCATGTATCTTCATTTCTTTTATTGAAGAAGCATGCCGCCAAAGACAAGACCATACACCGATGCTCAACTTACGTCACTCATAACCCAGGCTGTGACTGAAGCCTTGGCTCGGAATACTCCACAGAATTCCGCGAGAAACAGCGATGCCGCTGAAACCCCTGCTGCTAAACCTTGTTCTTACAAGGACTTTCAGAGCTGCAAACCCTCGAGCTTCAAGGGTACTGAAGGAGCCATCGGACTGATCAGATGGTTCGAAAAGATGGAAATTGTTTTCCGTGTCAGCAAATGCGCGGAAACCGACAAAGTAAACTTCGCCACCTGCTCTCTCGAAGATGATGCCCACTCTTGGTGGAACTCATATTCCCAATCAGTGGGTGCTGACACTGCCTACCAACTCTCTTGGGAGGACTTGAAAGCAAAACTCACCGCCAAATACTGCTCAATCGACAAACTCCAAAAGCTGGACGAGGAGTTCTGGAACTAAAAGGTTCAGGGTAGTGATATCGATGGTTATACCACCAGATTTTAGCAACTCGCTGCCCTCCGCCCATCCATGGTAACCACTGAAACTGATAAAATCAGGAAGTACATCCTTGGCCTTCCTGAGCCTGTTCGGGGGCACGTCGCCTCTTCAAACCAAACCACCATTGACGGTGCAATCCTACTGGCCCAAGACCTGATGTCAATGAGCCAAGATTCTGAACCACCCACTTCATCCTCCCACAACAACAAAAGAAAGTGGTCCGACTACCACAACAACCACCCAAACCAACAAAACAAGAAATCCGACACTATCAAAGCCTACAACACCACCACAGACATCAAACGGGGATACACTGGGAGCAAACCCTATTGTTCCAAGTGCAGCCGCCACCACGAAGGTTCCTGTGGTTCCTTTTGCAGCAATTGCAAGAGGCATGGTCACCTCACCCAGGATTGCCGTTCCCCCACCAACAACAATTCCAACAACAATTCCAACAACAACACTAGGCCACCCAAGGTCTGCTTTGAATGTGGGAACCCCGGGCACTTCAGGGACACGTGCCCAAAGCTGAAGAACCACAACAACAGCAGCAACAACCGCAACAACAACAACACCCGAAGTAGAGCCTTCGTCATCAACTCCGGGGATGCCCGCCAAGACCCGAATGTGGTCTCGGGTATGTTCCTCCTCAACAACTTAACTGCTTCTATTCTATTTGATACCGGGGCTAATAGAAGCTTTATCTCTGATGACTTTTGCCCACTACTTGACATCACTCCTGTTGCCTTAGATGTTAAGTACACTGTTGAGCTAGCGAATGGGAAACTTATAGAAACAAATAGTGTAATACCTAATTGCACTTTAAACCTAGCTGACGAAACCTTTTCAATCGATCTTGTACCCATTGAAATCGGAAGTTTCGACGTCATCATTGGAATGGACTGGTTGTCCAAACACCGAGCCGAAATCGTTTGTTACCATAAGATCGTCCGTATCCCACTCGCCGTCGGTAGGACCTTGATCATACAGGGGGAGACCGGTGGGACGAGACTCAATATCATCTCTTGCTTAAAAACCAGAAAATTTCTGAGAAAGGGTTACCCTGCCATACTCGCACACATCACAGAGAAGAAGTCGGAGGAGAAGCGACTTGAGGACGTGCTAAATGTTAGACACTTTCCCGAAGTCTTTCCGGAGGAACTACCTGGTCTACCTCCGCCTAGACATGTTGAATTCTCAATCGATCTCGTGCCGGGTGCCGCACCGGTGGCCCGCGCACCGTACCGTTTAGCCCCATCCGAACTGCAGGAGTTGTCCACCCAGTTACAGGAACTCCTGGATAGAGGATTCATTAGACCGAGTTCTTCACCTTGGGGAGCTCCGGTCTTATTTGTTAAAAAGAAGGACGGTTCATTCCGAATGTGCATCGACTATCGAGAGTTGAACAAATTGACCGTCAAAAACAGATACCCACTTCCTCGCATTGATGATCTATTCGACCAACTTCAAGGTTCAAGTTTCTACTCAAAAATCGACCTGCGATCAGGATATCATCAGTTACGGGTTCGCGACACCGATATTCCAAAAACTGCTTTCAGAACTCGTTACGGGCACTACGAATTCCAAGTGATGCCCTTCGGTCTAATCAACGCACCGGCTGTATTCATGGACCTCATGAACCGGGTGTGTAAACCCTACCTCGACAAGTTTGTCATTGTCTTTATCAATGACATACTCATTTACTCGCGCAACGAGCAAGAACATGCGCAACACCTCAAAACCATCCTAGAACTACTCAGACACGAGGAGCTTTACGCCAAATTCTCTAAGTGTGAGTTCTGGATAAAAACAGTTCAATTCCTCGGTCACGTGATCGACAGTCAGGGAATTCACGTTGACCCATCAAAAATCGAGGCTATCAAAGACTGGCAAGCACCCACCACTGCAACTGAAGTACGTCAATTCTTGGGTCTTGCTGGGTACTATCGACGATTCATCGAAAATTTCTCCAAAATAGCTCAACCACTCACGGTACTGACTCAGAAGGAAAAGAAGTTCGATTGGACTGATAAACAAGAGTCAGCATTTCAATTATTGAAACAAAAGCTTTGCAGTGCTCCCATTCTATCCTTACCCGAAGGCACCGATGACTTCGTAGTTTACTGCGATGCTTCCCACCAAGGTCTCGGTTGTGTGCTAATGCTACGAGACAAAGTCATTGCCTATGCCTCACGACAGCTGAAAATTCACGAAAAGAACTACACCACTCATGACCTCGAACTTGGAGCTGTCGTTTTTGCTCTCAAAATCTGGAGGCATTATCTCTACGGCACTAAGTGCACAATATTTACCGACCACAAAAGTCTCCAACACATTTTCGATCAAAAAGATCTTAACATGAGGCAACGTCGATGGGTCGAGTTACTTACCGATTACGATTGTGAAAGCAAGTACCATCCAGGGAAGGCTAATGTTGTTGCCGATGCCCTCAGTCGAAAGGAACGACCAAAACCACTTCGAGTCCGAGCCCTCAGTATGACCATTCACAACGATCTTACCGTTCAGATTCATACCACTCAGATCGAAGCCCTGAAACTTGAAAACATCAAAAACGAAGCCTTACGAGGTATTGACAAACAATTTGAAACCAAATCTAACGGGATTAGGTATTTCTCAAACCGAATCTGGTTGCCTAATTTCGGGAACCTACGAGACTTGGTGATGGATGAAGCTCACAAGTCCAAATACTCTATCCATCCGGGATCCGATAAGATGTACCACGGAATCAAGGAATTTTATTGGTGGCCGAACATGAAAGCCGAAATCGCCACTTATGTCAGCAAGTGTCTTACTTGCTCGAAAGTCAAAACCGAACATCAGAAACCTCCTGGTTTACTCCAACAACCTGAAATCCCTGAATGGAAATGGGAACAAATTGTCATGGATTTCATAACCAAACTACCCAAGTCGTCGAGCGGTTGCGATACCATTTGGGTGATCGTCGATCGTCTCACCAAATCTGCTCATTTCCTGGCAATCAAGGAAAACGATAAAATGGAACGCCTTGCACAAATCTACATCAAAGAAATCGTTTCTCAACACGGTGTTCCAATCTCGATCATCTCTGACAGAGATGCCCGTTTCACCTCTCACTTTTGCCAATCACTTCAAAAAGCAGTGGGTACTCGTCTCGATATGAGCACCGCGTACCATCCTCAAACCGATGGCCAAAGTGAATGAACCATTCAAACACTGGAAGATATGCTACGCACCTGCGTAGTTGATTTCGGTACAAATTGGGAAAGACATCTACCGTTGTGCGAATTCTCGTACAATAACAGCTATCACGCCAGCATTAAGGCTGCACCTTTTGAGGCACTGTACGGTCGTAAGTGCCGATCACCGATTTGTTGGACCGAAGTGGGAGACAGCCAACTCACTGGTCCTGAACTCATACACGCCACCACTGAGAAAATTGTGGAAATCCAAAACCGACTCAAAGCCGCACGTGATCGTCAGAAAAGTTACGCTGACGTGAGACGCAAACCACTCGAGTTCCAAGTTGGGGATCGAGTACTCTTAAAAGTATCGCCTTGGAAAGGCGTCATCCGTTTTGGCAAATGCGGGAAGTTAAATCCCAGGTACATCGGGCCTTTTAAGATCCTCGAACGGATTGGCCCCGTAGCTTATCGATTGCAGCTGCCATCCGAACTCAGCAGCGTGCACCCCACTTTTCACATTTCTAACTTGAAGAAATGTCTGTCTGATGAGACACTTATTATCCCACTCGATGAAATTCGAGTTTACGACAAACTTCATTTTGTTGAGGAACCTGCTGAAATCATGGACCGTGAGGTCAAACAACTGAAACAAAGTCGTATTCCCATCGTCAAAGTCCGATGGAATTCGCGGCGTGGTCCGGAATTCACTTTGGAACGTGAGGACCAAATGCGACTCAAGTATCCTCAACTCTTCACTGATTCTACATCAAATGCGACTTCGAAATAAATTTCAGGACGAAATTCTTCCAACAGGGGGAGAATGTAACACCCGCCAAATTAGGGCTAGCAATTAGTGCCTAATTCTCTGTTAATACATGTAATTAGTTTTGTATTAGACTAATTAATGTATCAAAATATATATTGTTGAATATATACGAAAATACGATTTGATTAAATCGTACGCATTTAAATCGAATGTATTTCGATTCCATAAATACGGACGTTGGTGACCAATTTTATTAAGTAACACTATTATGTTAAAAATATTATTCTAATAATGTTCAAATTACAATTCGTATCGTACAATCAAAACAAACTAACTTACATTTTATAACTCAAATATAAATTGATTAGTGAAATATTTAATAAAATATCGCGTAATAAATTTGTGTTTTAAAACTTACCATTTAATATGTAAAATAATTATTTAACGTTTAAACGACGGAGTAAACGAACACCGCACGGACCGCGATTGCGGGGACTGAAAAGTTGGAGGTTAAACCCCCAACTCCCTTTCTCCTCCTCTCATTTCCCACCTCACTCTCTCTCTCTCTTACTCTCTCCTCTCCCTTTTTCTCTCAAATTTGGAACCACCCCACAACCTCGCAAAATCACCAAATAAACATACTAAACCCGCTCGGATCACCTCGGCACTTTGGAAAACAACGACCTCGACATCACGATCTATCATCCTACCTTTTCGGATTTTCAATCCGACACTTTGTAAGTTTCCGACAAATCCCGACATCTCTCGATTTCTAGTGTTTTTACTTTCTAGTTGTTTGTAACAACTTATTATGTCCATAAAAGGGTTGGGTAAAAATATTGGACCGATCGGAAACCCGAAAACATGATTTTTGCTCGAAATCCGTCGAACAGTCTGAAGTGTCGCTAGTGTGCCAAAAACAGTGCTAGCGACACTAGCTAAGTGTCGCTATGCCTAAGTGTCGCCTCTATAGCGACACTACTTAAGTGTCGCTGTAATACTTAACCGGATTTAGATTAGCGACACTCCCTTAGTGACGCCAAAAATATAAGTGTCGCCTATAGCGACACTAATCAAGTGCCGCCCTCTCTGTTACCCGACACTACTAAACGACACTTCCCTAGTGCCGCCTTACTATATTAACCGACACTTCCTTAGTGTCGCTATACCACACGTCACTCCTTAAGTGACGCCCAAATTCTGGAAATCTCTATTTTATACGACACTCCATAAGTGTCGCCATTGTACGTACCCGTCACTCCTTAAGTGACGCATAATATTATACACGACACTAGCCTAGTGACGCATGCCCGTATACCGACACCAATACCCGACACTCTATAAGTGACGCATAGAACATGTAAGTGACGCATATAAGTGTCGCATAAAACAGCAGGTTTACAAACTAAAATTTCACTAAGTGTCGAACCTATATAACCTCAAACACTTATACGATACGACTTATAAAACACATTGGGACACACTTGTAAGTGCAAAACACCAATAACATGATAAAAATACTTAAAGTTTATTATTTCAAATCCGTCACCAACGGGCCGTACACTTTTCAAATACTTAAACTTATCAACCAAATAGTGGGAATTTGGACATTCTAGTTGAACGAACAACTACAAGAGTTATCTTTTGAGATACTCAATCGTATTTATAACCAACGCGTGTCGTGGACACCCTCAGGTTACAAGTCTTTGGACTTCATCACTCGGCTAATCAACTTACGTTTATTTAAACGCTTTCAGACTCAGGTGAGTCTCATAGCCCCTCTTTTTACTGTTTTACTCAGGGGTGTGATACAATGCTTATTTTAACATGTGAACGCAAGTACAACTTTTACATATACTACATGAGTTTTACTCTAATCATTTAAAGTCCTCCGTCAGCATAGTTGTTAATACGTTGTAGCGTGAATATTAGTATATGGTACCATATAGGATTGACCCTCCTCGTTCGGGTTAGCAAGCACTAACCGGGTAAACGGACATACTAATATTTGGGAAGACGAGTGTTGATTAGGCACTCGTGGAGGCACCTCGCCCGAAATTCTCTATAGGGGACCCGGCCCTCGAGTTAAGCTCAACTATGTGCTCATGGTTGTATACACGATTACTATCATTTTATTTGCTGGATGCAAATCATTATTAAATCTTGCGGTTCATACTATATTACTTGATTTCAAACCTGTGAGCTCACCAGCTTTAGCTGACCCATTTAGCATGTATCGCAGGTACCAAGCAGTAGGTTGCTTCTACTTCAGGACTTTTAGCTCGAGTCAGCATTCAGACGTTTGAGATTTTCTTGCATTAGTATATTTTGTACAAGTACTTATGTACAGAAATCTCATTTTATTTAAACTCGACCTATGTAAAGTTATAAATGTTGTAAACATTTCAATATTAATATATTTTGTTAAAACGACGCATATAGAGTCGTTTACTATATATCTTTGTGCTTTGTTATTGATTAGTAACACCCAAATCGTGCTTCCGCAAATAATTAAATTTGGGGGTGTCACACTCTGACCCGCCGGCTTCACCTCCCCAGCAGCCGGGTCACACCCCCAAGCCGCCGGGTACAATACATTTTGAGGAATCAGAACCAAGTCGTGTTTTAAAGCCTAATTTAGCCGCCGAATAGGTCACATATCAACCGGGTTTGGGTCACAACCCGCCGGCTTGATTACACTACCCGCCGGCTCCCTAGTGTTTACAAGAAGCCGCCGGCTAAGGGTACAAGCCGCCGGCTTCTACCCTTCTTCCAGCTCTGTTCGCCAGAACCAAAACCCAGCTACGAAAACTTAACTATAAACACAAAACTCAGTTTTCCAATTTATGTATTACAATCACAACTTTACATAGCATCCAGTAACATCATCTACAACATGTATTAACAACTATCAATTACCAATTCAAGTTTATAACCAATCAATCCATACAAACTTGAATATAACATAAAGATTTAAACAAGATCAATAACTCACAATTTTGAAAGTTAATAAGTGATGATGATGATGATGATATAAACTCAGCTTCACAATCCAAGACTTTGATCTCAAGTTCTAATTAAGTTCTAGGTTTCTTGTTAAGTTTTTAGGTTTTCAAAGAAAAAGGAAATAACTTTCCTTTTTAGGAAAGTGATATATATAAGTCGGCTCAATCACAAACTGAACCCGTATCCACTTAAAATAATCCCCATTCTAATCTATTGTCTGGAACCTAACTATCAATTGCGAGAAACTTGTTTTATTCTACCGTCAACTAAAGTAAATTAAAACAAGCAACAATTTACTATTCACAATAAGTCCTAAGACTTATTAATCTAAGTTTCTCAATTTAACAATTAATATCAAATTATTTCTAACACAATTAAATAAGCAATTTAAATTAGAAATTACCAGACCGGTACGGAAGATGTTACAAATCTCCCCTTCTTAAGAAGATTTCGTCCCCGAAATCTCAACACGATCAAATAATCCAGGATATCTGGATCTCATACTATCTTCGGTCTCCCAAGTTAGGTTTGAACCTAAACTATGTTTCCATTTCACTAAGACCACAGGTATCTGTTTTTTCCTAAGTTTGGTAACTTTTCTGTCAAGAAGTTCAACTAGTTCTTCAATTAACTTCTGACTTCTATCAACTTTCAAATCTTGCAAAGGAAGAATCTGAGACTGGTCTTCAATGTTACATTTCCTCAAATAACAAATGTTAAACGTATCATGAATACCAGCAAGTTCTGGAGGAAGATCTAATGTAACTGACTGATCATTAACAATCTGACGAATTCTAAATGGTCCAATATATCGAGGAGCCAACTTGCCACGTTTCCCAAACCGAATTACCCCCTTCCAAGGCGAAACTTTCAGGTAAACAAGTTCACCTTCAACAAAAGTAATAGGTCGACGTTTAGGATCAGCATATTGTTTCTGTCTATCACGTGCAGCTTTCAACTTTTCACGAGCAACTGCCACTTTATCAGCTGTCATCTGAACAATGTCTGGGCCTGCAAACTGTTTCTCCCCAGCTTCTAACCAACAAGTCGGAGTTCTACAACGGCGACCATAAAGCATTTCATATGGTGGCATACTAATACTCGAATGATAAGAGTTATTATAAGCAAACTCAACTAACGGCAAATGAGAATCCCAAGAACCACCATATTCCAAAACACAAGCTCTCAACATATCCTCCAATGTCTGAATCGTACGTTCTGACTGACCATCTGTTTGAGGATGATAAGTTGTACTGAGATTCACTTTTGTACCCAACTCATGCTGTAAGCTTTGCCAAAAATGAGATACAAACCTCGAATCTCTATCAGATACAATCGATAATGGAATACCATGCCGTGAGACAATCTCATTCACATATAACTGTGCAAGCTTACTCAAAGATGCAGTCTCACTGGTAGCTATAAAATGTGCACTTTTAGTCAATCTATCCACAATAACCCAAACCATATCATTTCCTCGGGCAGTTCGAGGCAACTTAGTAACAAAATTCATAGTCAAATATTCCCACTTCCATTCTGGAATCTCAAGCTATTTCAATGACCCATACGGCTTCTGGTGTTCAGCTTTAACTTGAGAACAAATATGACAGGAACTAACAAACTTTGCTACATCCATTTTCATTGTAGGCCACCAATACAAAGGTTTCAAGTCATTATACATTTTAGTACTTCCAGGATGTACAGACAATATGGACTTATGGGCTTCATTCAGAATCACATCCCGAAGACCACCAAACAAAGGAATCCAAACACGAGACTGAAAGGTTTTTATCCCCTCGAATCATTTAATAACAATTCCTTTTGATTCAACATAATTTCAGATTTTAAATTATGATCTAACAAAGGCTCCAACTGTACAGCTTTTATCTGACCCACCAAATCAGAATAAACTTCTAAACGCATAAAGTAAACTCGATCAGAAGTTACCTTGCGACTTAAAGCATCAGCAACCACATTGGCTTTTCCTGGATGGTATTTAATTTCACAATGATAATCTTTGATTAACTCTAACCATCGCCTCTGACGCATATTCAACTCTTTCTGTGAAAACATATACTGAAGACTCTTGTGATCTGTACAGATAACACTTAGTACCATACAAGTAATGCCTCCAGATTTTCAAAGCAAATACAACAGCTGCAAGTTCTAAATCATGGGTAGGATAATTTCTTTCATGAGGTTTGAGTTGACGAGAAGCATAAGCAATAACACGATCTCGTTGCATTAAAACACATCCCAAACCAGCAATCGATGCATCACAGTATACAACAAAATCATCGGACCCATCTGGCAATGCTAACACAGGAGCCTGACATAACAACTATTTCAAAGTCTGAAAAGCTGTTTCCTGTTGTTCAGTCCACACAAATTTTTCATCCTTACGGGTCAATTTAGTCAATGAACTGGCAATTTTAGAAAAATCCTTAATGAACTTCCGGTAATAACCCACCAGGCCAAAAAAAACTCTTTATCTCTGAAGCAGACTTTGGAGCTTTCCAATTCATTACAGCTTCAATTTTTGAAGGATCAACTTTCACACCATCATTACAGATAATATGACTCAAAAATTGTACTTCCCGAATCCAGAATTCACATTTAGAAAACTTTGCATACAATTGTTCTCTTTTCAAGGTTTCCAACACTAACCTCAAATGCATTTCATGTTCTGATTCGGATTTAGAATATACCAGAATATCATCGATAAACACAATCACAAATTTATCAAGAAAAGGTCGACATACCCGGTTCATCAAATCCATAAAAACTGCTAGCGCATTTGTTAAACCAAAAGGCATAACCAGAAATTCAAAGTGGCCATACCTGGTACGAAATGCAGTTTTTGGAATATCACTATCACGAACACGAACTTGATGATAACCTGACCTTAAATCAATTTTAGAATAAAATGAAGATCCCTGTAACTGATCAAATAAATTATCTATCCGGGGCAAAGGATATTTATTCTTTACCCTTCGTTTATTCAATTCCCTATAATCAATGCACATTCGAAAAGACCCATCCTTCTTTTTCACAAACAAAACTGGTGCACCCCAAGGAGAAGAACTAGGTCTAATGAACCCTTTATCCAACAACTCCTGTATCTGATTCATCATTTCACGTATCTTAGACGGAGCTAATCTATAGGGAGCTTTGGCTACAGGTTACGAGCCAGGAACAAGACCAATCTGATATTCAACTTCCCTAACCGGTGGTAAACCAGGTAATTCATCAGGGAACACTTCCGGATATTCAGAAACAACCGGGACATCAGAAAGAGATTTCTTTTCTAACTTAGCATCAATCACATAAGCTAGGTGCGACTCACAACCTTTGGACAATGACTTCCTAGCTTTCATCATGCTAATCAAAGGTATACCCCCATTATCCCTTTCTCCTCGTGCCACAACATATGACTCATCAGAAATTAGGATTCTAATCAGCTTATTGTGGCAATCTATACTTGCTTTACATTGACTTAACCAATCCATGCCAATAATCACATCAAAACTAGCAATCGGCATTAACAGAAATGAAATTGGGAAACAATTACCGAGGTGGTAACAGGAACTGATTTGCCACTAGCTATTTCCACTTCAACAGGGTTTGTAATCACAGTAGGCATCATTTTCAACTTGTCACAGAAACACAGAGATAAAAAGAACAATTTGCACCAGAATCAAATAAAACACGTGTTGGTACAGAGTTTACAAGAAAAGTATCAGTGATAACATCATCTGTGTGGACAGCTTCATCCACTGTCATCTGAAAAGCCCTACTAACTGCACATGGCGGATTCTTCCGCTTCTGACCGGAAGATGACGAATTAACAACCGTCCCAGAACCCTGTCTCTTAGCCTCATAACACTGATTTGCACGATGACCTTCTTTGTGACAATTCCAACACACATACGTAGGAAAAACACAATCTTTGGCTTCATGACCAATCACACCACATTTCACACATCTAGTGGTTTGCACAGTACACGGCCCAAAATGTCTAGCTCTACACTTAATGCACCAATTGGGACGATCGGAAGTACCACCACGACTTTCTTGTTTCTTACCCTGTTGATTTCCTTGCCACCGCTGCTTGCCTTTACTAGAAGATTCACTCCTAGGTTTTTGAGAAGACATTGCTTTACTTGGTTCCTCTCGGGGTCTCAAATCACTGTCAACTGACCGAGCTAACATAAAAGCTTGAGAAAGAGAGCCCGCTAACCTCACTGAAGTTCGATAATGATTAGGTAAAGTACCAACAAACTGCTCGATTCTGGTTCTCTCATCAGGAACTTACTTCTGAACAAACCTAAGTTTCTCTGAAAACTGATTAATCAAATCATCCATTGACATTTTATCAGTTAATTGCAAATCCATAAACTCCTTTCGAA
Organism: Helichrysum umbraculigerum; assembly: GCA_949592205.1. NCBI lineage: Eukaryota > Viridiplantae > Streptophyta > Magnoliopsida > Asterales > Asteraceae > Helichrysum > Helichrysum umbraculigerum. The sequence continues at coordinate 5,661,804 of CATIUR010000003.1, forward strand.
TCCGAGCTATATCAAAGTTTGAACAATACTGCTTACAGACTTCATTATGAAAATCAGACCATCGGATAGATGCTTTCTGAAAGGGTGTTAACACTGAAGTAATTGAATCCCACCAATTCATAGCTGCTCCTTTTAAAAGTTGAGTTGCATAAGGAACCTTTAATTCTTCATTACATTGACATACTTCAAATTTTCGTTCAATATCCCTTAACCAATCCAGAGTTACGGAAGGATTTATACTACCAGAATATTCAGACGGATTACTGGTCATAAAAGTTTTAAAAGAACACCACTTTTGCTTTGGCGGTGGAATAGTACCAAACACAGGATGAGATGATTCAGCCTCTTTTTGTTGTTTATACATTCTAAGCGCTTGATTTTCTTTCTTCCAATTGGAGAAGATACTCATCTCTTTCTGCTTCCGCTCTAGAATTGAAAGAAACACTAGCATACCCAGTTTGATCATCGTGAATCTCAGCATGAACTTCAGGCCTTGAGGCATTATTAGGGTTAACAGGTTGTTGCTCGTTATCCGCCATGTCTGTAAACACAACAACAGCTCACAAATCGTAAATCGTTAGCACCTATCCTACTAACCAATTCATATTCAGTACATAATCCCATTCCCAAGAATGTTTGACACAACACAATCAAAGTTTAGGATTGAACATACTATCATATTCAATTCACCCAAACTATTGCCTTGATACCAACTTATAACACCCCTCATTTATTCTTAAATTGTTTTATTATTTAACATGGAAGCGTACACTTTACAATACATATTTCGATTAAATAGTGCAACGATTTTCACAACTATTATACAAACTGTTTAACAACTAATCCAAACACAGTTTACATGTTATAAAATGGGGTATTATATATTACAAAACATAGCTTATAACAAACTTGATCAGAGTTGCCAGTTTCAAACATTCCCAGCATCAAAACTATCACTTCCTGACTACCCACATAATAAACATGACCTGCAGGAAGTAAACTGAGGGATTAGCACGAAGCTAAGTGAATGAATATCAACTACAATTCAATTTAGCTAGCAATTTGTTCACAATCAATAATGTAACAAATATCGTCAAGAGGAACGGTGGTTCCTAAGGACCCTGTGCCGGGTGGCCCCATCAGAACACTTAAATCAACTGTAGGCCAAAATAGTGATTAACCGCTAACTTATTGCTAATCTTCATCAACACATGTACGCAACCTTGTGTTGACCAACAATAGCGATCAAGTCCAACCAACAATCTAGTTGACCTCTGGATTCTACATTCCAGCACACAGGCTAATCAAACAACCAATCCAATGGCATATCATTTCAAATTTGACATTCTATCAATAGTAATCCTATAATTACTTATTGAAATCAAATTGACGCAACCAAATCAAACTGTGAGTTTCAAATCCACTCACCTGATTGTCTCGATTCACTTACTCAGCTGTCTTATCTCGCTGAGTCCTCTGAGGATCTGAGAATCAACAATCAGATATTAATTATAAATCAGAATCATCAATCCATAACATTAGGAACTAAATACAATTAACATTACAGTCACAAGTTCCTAATCACATATTATCAATCACAACATAGCTATTATCATGTACTACTACTGATTCATCAATGTTATAACATATAGAAATCAATCAATATTGAAATAAATCAAGTAAAGATGCAATTGCTGGACATCCAAACAAACCGCCGGCTAGGGTCTCTGACCCGCCGGCTTCACCTCCCCAGCAGCCGGGTCACACCCCCAAGCCGCCGGGTACAATACATTTTGAGGAATCAGAACCAAATCGTGTTTTAAAGCCTAATTTAGCCGTCGGATAGGTCACATATCAACCGGGTTTGGGTCACAACCCGCCAGCCGGCGGCTCCCTAGTGTTTACAAGAAGCCGCCGGCTAAGGGTACAAGCCGCCGGCTTCTACCCTTCTTCCAGCTCTGTTCGCCAGAACCAAAACCCAGCTACGAAAACTTAACTAAAAACACGAAACTCAGTTTTCCAATTTATGTATTACAATCACAACTTTACATAGCATCCAGTAACATCGTCTACAACATGTATTAACAACTATCAATTACCAATTCAAGTTTATAACCAATCAATCCGTACAAACTTGAATATAACATAAAGATTTAAACAAGATCAATAACTCACAATTTTGAAGGTTAATAAGTGATGATGATGATGATGATATAAACTCAGCTTCACAATCCAAGACTTTGATCTCAAGTTCTAATTAAGTTCTAGGTTTCTTGTTGAGTTTCTAGGTTTTCAAAGAAAAAGGAAATAACTTTCCTTTTTAGGAAAGTGATATATATAAGTCGGCTCAATCACAAACTGAACCCATATACACTTAAAATAATCATCTTTCTAATCTATTGTCTGGAACCTAACTATCAATTGCGAGAAACTTGTTTTATTCTACCGTCAACTAAAGTAAATTATAACAAGCAACAATTTACTATTCACAATAAGTCCTAAGACTTATTAATCTAAGTTTCTCAATTTAACAATTAATATCAAATTATTTCTAACACAATTAAATAAGCAATTTAAATTAGAAATTACCATAGCGGTACGGAAGATGTTACATTAGACGGCTCGTGTGTATACACGGATTTAAAAACTAGTTAATACTATCGGTATGTAGCATTTATGATATAATAAATGTTTTGTTTTTGTAAAATACGGAGTATTATAAATATCAAATAGTCTGATTTGTAATCTTATTCTAATTCTACTCAGTGTTCTTTCTAATATTCAAAATGAAAATTATTTTCTACAAATTTCATGTATGCTATTGTTGATCGCCAAGACGAAATTTGCAATCAATATGGAAGTAATATAACTTTCATTGACTCTCATTTTTATGAATGTAATCCCAAATATACGTATCAATCGGTTTAACAAGGAGAATTTGAAACATGATACATAGAGAGAAATTAAATATATGAATCAATAAGTGAATCAGAATTAACTTTAAGTGTATTTAAATAATTTGGTTTATAATTATTCATGATAATTCTCTTATAGTTAGTAAAATAATATACATACGATCAAGTTGATATATTGGACTAAACCTAACATGTGAATTTACTTATGTTTTCATTGCTAATGTTTTTATTGTATTTGTTGTCAAACAGATCGTTTTAGAACTCATGTTTTTGGTGTGGACGCAAGACCTTGTGATGATGATGTTTGTGGTAGCGTGTGCGAGGAAAACACTCCTAGGGGAGGAGAACCAGCAGATTCAAAGTGTCATTGCAACGTGTGCGTTTGTTGTTACAAATAGCTAATGTAATAGTGTAAAAGGAAAACAAACATTTATAAAACTATGAGAGAACTTATTTCTCTTCCATCAGATATGTACACATCAATACACATCAGTAGATAAAAATTCGAAATAAATAATGAGATGAAATGAGTTAAGTGATTTGGAGTCGCAATGTACAACTTAAATTGTTCATGCTGGTTGAATATACTTAATCACTTAATTTATTTGTTTTAAATTATTAATTTATTCTTAATTCAGTTTAAGCAGAGTATAAATTGAAAATATACATAAACAACTAACTGAGAGTGTAAAATCAAGAGCTGAAAAGGTGAATTTTTAAATAACTAATTACCCCAAGTATCAAATGCGGAATGATCTAGCTAAGTTTAAGATAAGTTCAATACAAAGCTACATATTACACTCGATGAAGTACATTTACAAAACTAACAAACAAACTAATATATTGCTTGTTGATACAAAATTTGTACTTAGACAAACTAAATGACTGGATTAATACAAAAATGGCAAGTTTCAATGTATATTTGTTAAACATGAAAAACATAGTTTAATAATTATCTGAATTGACTAAAGAATTCAAATGTTGAAGTAGTTAAGAGTGTCTATTATTTATATTTAAACCACTAACTAATATGTCAAAGCCGTTACATATTAGTATGGAACATAGCTATTAATTTATATATGTAATATCTATCTTTTATATTGATAGTTAGACTATATATAATAACAAATGACATTTTTAATATATATTGAAGTAATTTGTTACATACGATCTACAAGAATCAAATAAGTATGGGGTTTAAATGTTTTGTAACCAAAACTAATTAAGATATATTAATTTTTATAGTTGCATTTAGAGTAAATTCTATAGATGGTCCCTGTGGTTTTCACCAATTTACGAAAATGATCCCTATACTTCTTTTCTCACTTTTTCAGTCCAATAAGTTTACTTTTTGCTCGAAAATAGTCCATCATCCACTTAAAATGACTAAATTACCCTTCCTTATGTCATTTTCGGATAGTCACGATTTAAACGGTCAAAGGGTAATTTAGTTATTTTAAGTGGGTGAGGGACCATTTTCGAGCAAAATGTAAACTTATTGGACTGAAAAGTGAAAAAAGAAGTATAGGGACCGTTTTCGTAAATCGGTGTAAACCACATGGACCATCTATAGAATTTACTCTTGCATTTAATTGAATTGACTCTTATTGATTAAAGATCACTAAAAAAAACTTAAAAGGGTAATTTTGTCATTTGTATTATCCCGTTTTTAAGAATTAAGATTGGAAGTACAAACTCTTTATTAAGTAGTATAGATAAATGTGTTTATTGATGATAATATTAAATTAGTGGGTAGGTATTTTATAACAAAATGGTGTGAATGGACTAAATGATGGTGTGTTAAAGATCACCTCCCATTGTTTAAGATAATCACAAAATATAACATGATAATCACATGTAATTATTCTCTAATATAATATGATTATCAAGTGTTCGAGATAATCATAATATATGACTTGATAATTACATATTGTTCATGTGATTATCAAGTTATATAATATGATTATTAAGAATAAGAGAACTAATAAATAAATAAATAAAAATGTCGTAAAAAAATTATTTGAAAAATAGCATATAAAAGTTATTTGAAAAAGAAACTATTAAGAAAACTATGTAAAATAACATATTTTGAATATTTAAAAAGTGATTTTCAAATGTTTTTTGCGTTCCTATGAAAATCGGGCTTCTTATTTGAACCCACAACTATATATATATACTAGTAGACTACCCACGCTTTGCAGTGGGAAAAATAAAATACACAGTGGTTGTCGGTCAAATATTGTTCTAAAAAACATAGAGTTAATGCAACTCAATACGAATAATTTAATAGCAACACGTATGTTCATTGTTATCTCATAAAATTTAGATTCAAACCTTGTTATAAAATTACAAATTGTCATGTGTTTCCTATTTTGGCTTCAGCAAAAGAGAATCGAATTAATCTCTAGTAAATGAAAGCTAAAGTACAAAACATTATTTCCATACAAAAAGTAGCGTAAACATAATTCATTTATTTATCATAATAGTATTGTATAGATTTATTATATTAACTAACTTGCCATAAATATATTTTAAGTTTTAAGAAAAATAAAAGGTTAAATGCTTTATAGTATTATATATATATATATATATATATATATATATATATACTAGGTGAGGTCCCGCGACAACGCGGGGCTTCGACATTTGATTTTATAAATTGTGTAATTAAAAATTTAAGTCAAATGAAATTGTACCATGAACCAGATTTATAGGCAGTATAGAATCATTGTAACCCACAAAACTATTTTTTAAAACTCAAATTAACAATGAATTTTGTCTAAGTCAGATATTGTAGTTTGGAATGCAAATCTAAATTTCTATCCAAATCGTACATTGTAGTGATCATATACTCATATAGATAAGCAATGACAATGGATTTTAAAACATATTCGCCAAGTTGATCTTTAGCTGATCAATAATACGCTCGATAGCAATGAAAATGGATTTTAATTTTCTTCATAAGGTTTTTGAAAACATATTCACCAAGTTGATCTTTGTAGACGTTAATTTTTAGCTAATCAATAAAATGCTCGATAGCAAATTCATCAACTTGTTATACTCCGTAATAAATTCAAAGATGTGCGTATAAAAAAGGAAAATTAATATTTTTATATGAAAATTTACATTTAATTTCATACCTTCAAAATCAATTGAAGTTTCATGATCTTCAAGAGGGTCTTTATCACAACTTGTAAAAATATAAGATTCATGAATCACAAAAAGAAAATAGAACATATTACGGTTGTAAGGCTATATGGACGACCAATTTTTAGCACTACTACATTTATGCTTAATTAGACCCCCACATTTAGACCGGTCTTGAGCAAAACCGGTCTTCATAGCATGTTCCGCCAAAACATTTTTTTGATAACCGGTCTTAATGTTTAAACACGTCTAGATAAGAACCGGTCTTTATGTGCCAACCGGTCTAAATAGATATGCACCGGTTTAGATGTGCTAACCGGTCTAATTAGAAATTGGATTTCATTCTAGCGGCAAATCATCCCAAAATAATTCGAGCATCTCAAAAACAATTTAAAGCCCTAACTCCTTCCTTAATTTTTATATCCCCAATCAATTTTTCTTTAACCCTAAAAGCTATACAACCATTACTGTCGGACTACCACCACTTTCATTCTCATCTCGCAACATACCACACCAACACCCGTGTTTCTCCCTATTGTATCACCTCCATCACAGCGGAACCACCACTACTAGGAATTCAGTATCACAACAAAAGGTAAAAAAAAATGGTTTTTTTCTTCTTTAGGGTCCATTTTTTTGTAATTTAGGGTTATAATTATGATCTTTCCATTCTCAATTGGTTTATCTTTTAGCTCATCTGATATCCTTTACGGATTATAATTCTAAAGATAGCCGGTTTGTTTGGCAGCCGGTATCATTACCTCCAACAATCAATAGGTCTTATTGGTTTATACTTGAGGTATTATTCATTATATTTTCCTAATTTTTGTTCTTGTTAAATTAAAATCCATATCGTTCTTTACTTTTTTAAGGTGCTTGTTTCTCAAGATATAACTCCCAAAAATCCTTTGCTAGCTTTCAGAGTTAACAGGGAGAAAAATTCATGATTATGTGTTTTTAATCATAGATGTATCTTATTTGATTTATAGTAGGTCTTAAATCGTCTGTATAACATGAAGCAAAATTGAAAATTCTGATTACTAGTTCAGCCTTGTATTGAATATAAATCTAAAATCAAATTGCACTTTAGGGCGAGGGGAGTGAAATTAAAAGGACTCGTTAGTGTTTGTGAAGATTTATCTTGTAGAAACAAAAGCAAAACACGTTGGATATTTAGTACGTATTAATTTTTTAATTTCTTTAAATAAGTGTTTTCGACTTGCTCTTTTTTTTATTTAGTAGATGAGCATCAAGTTTGGTACATCGATTAAAAGTCGCTTTTTCTTCTGTTTTGATAGTTAGAGAATGAATATAGGTAGAATATAAGAGTACATGCCATTGGAAAAAGGATAAGAGAAGCGTGAAGAGTATGAGATGGGTCTGACTTCTAAGTGTCCGACACTACATCGACACAATTGTACGTGAATGATCTTTGTATGATTTATGCTGTATTTATGAGTTTTGTATATATAATTTCTTATATTGATTCACTTGATTGTACTATAACATAGTGTTCTTAATATCTTCATACAGCTTACATCCATCGAATTAAGATGAAATATATGTCTAATGAAAAGTAACATTGGGTAAGAGGTCCTGAAAGACATTCTTTTCTGTTGCATTAAGGCTATGCAATATTCAATAATAGGTTAGGTTTTTAAATAGTAAGCTTTATGATGAGTTTGGTTAGCGGAATAAAAAAGAAAGATCGCTCACTCTATCTTTGAATGTTGCATTTAGGTTACTTTGGAAATAATTTGAGTTTGATGAGTGAGTTCCACTTAGAGTTTTGCACAGGTAAAAACCTTTATGGTTTAGTTTTTCTGAGACACTTTTGAGTACATATCAACCCAGACATGGCTGATATTGTAGATTACCAAATGGGCGGATTGGGTAATGGGACAAAACGCATCATGTCAAGCGGGTTATTTTATGTTACACGCATATAGTGTTGACATGTCACTTTTCTGATATATGAAGTATGTGGTTTATCAGTTGATGTTTTTTCCATTGTGTGTCTTCTAGTGAGGTTTTTATTTGTGACTTCCCTGAGTTATGTTTTCTTTTTATGGTCGCTTGTAACAGTTGATAACTGAGTTTGCAAATAAGGAAAATATACTACTTGATGGAGCAAAAGGTGCTGCAGTATTATTGGGAAGAGACACAAGGCCCAGCAGTGAATCTCTTGTTGAGGCTGCAAAACAAGTAAGACCTCTTCAAATATCCGATACTAATTAGATTATATCATTGTATGGCATTTGATCACTTTGAATAACCAGCTACATTATTTACTTTGACTTTTATAATTAGTATATTCTGAATTTAAACTCAAATGAAACAGTAGGCTATTTTCAGCAATTGTAGTACTAGAAAACCGTCCAATTATGCATTTGGAGAGTAATAGTAATAAAATATGAACTAAAGTTGTGCCTTCTTCTTATGGAATTTGAGTAATATGACTTTGTTTATTTGTTCAAGCCTTAAAATTCTTTAGAATAACTGGGAACTGGAAATCTACCATATTTGATATATTAGAAACAACTTTATGAATTGCTGGAAATTGGGAAGTCATCAATTTGAAAACCCCCTTTTCAGGCCATGTAACTTTAATACGATTTCTGTTATAGTTGTATCTTGTTCAAATGCTTAATAGTTAAATAACATATTTCTATTTATGGAATTTTGGTTGTGTTTTATTAATTTAATTATTCATGTGTGTACGTGTTTCGCTTTGTAGGTACAAATGTTGGAAATGAACTTGAGGTGTAAAAGGGAGAAGTGACTTGACAACGAGATTGGCTAATGAAAGACCATATGTAAACTCAAAATTATAATTAGATGGTATAGTTTGGATAATTTAGAAGTACTTCGCTTTCTAGGCAATGTTAAACTGGCCCATTGTATGTAATTAGATTTGTATATATAGTTTGTTTTGTTTGCGGATAAATCTGATATTTTTGTATTTCGAAAAACTTGGTAGATGAGCATATATTTTTTGTTAATCTGCTGGATATAGATTTTTGTAATTTTGAATTGGATATGGATCTTGAATTTGCAGGTTTTGAAATACGTCTAAATGCTTTATCTAGACTGGTTTTGAAACACGTCTAAATGGTTTATGTAGACCGGTTTGAACTCTTTAAAACGCATGCGAGTAATGCTAATAACCGGTCTAATTAATCCTATTAAGACCGGTTGGGGAACCGGTCTTTTTGAAATTTCAAAAGTAGACCTGTCACATCTAGAGCGGGTAAAAAACCGGTCTACATAAGCTATATGACCGGTCTATATGTGGCCGAATGTAGTAGTGTAGTTTCATGATGTTGATAAAAAAAATTCATGTAATTAATTAATATAGATAAATATTTCAAATACGATTGGTTTATTTATAAATTACTACTTAAAACGTCATGATATCTAAATTATAAGGACAAACAAATAGGGAAGTACTGGAAGTGTCAATTTCAATAGTTGTGGGTACATATTTTAAAAAGTGAAAATATATGTAGGAAATAATTTTAATCGTATGATCTTTATGGATGGAACCAATCTAAGGTTCAGATTGCTCCATGATATTCTGTTTTAATTATATATAAAGATATATATATATATATATATATATATATATATATATATATATATATATATATATATATATATATATATATATATATATATATATGTAGTGGCATGATCCAGAGGGAAGTCCATTTTTTGAGGGAAGGGGGAAACGTTAGTACGCATCAGGAAGCATATTACCTTCACCTATACTAATCTCGAAAAAAGCAAACTGAAATTTAGTAAATGTTAATCAGAATCGATGTTATAAATGTTAAGCTTCCTTGATAAATTTTTTCTTCAAGTTATAGTATCGATTTATGAATATTTGATCCAAATCCGTTAAGATGCATCGCGGTGCATATTAGTTAATGTAACACCCCCAAATTTAGTAATTTGAGGAAGCATACTTGGGTGTTACTAATCAATATACAAAGCACAAGATATACAGCAAACGACCTCTAAATGAGACGTTTTGTAAAATAATTACATTTCATAATTTAATCGTTTGAAAACATATAGTTTTCTTTACAAAAATATGTAAGCCTAGAGTCCGCGTATGTGGCGGGAGATTCTATTACATAACCATAGTTACAAAAGATAATGCCAAAGAATCTCCGTTAAATGCAGTTTGGAAATCATGCGACTCTAGCTAGTAATCCTGGAGTGATCCTACTCCGTAAGTGTACCTGAGAATACATGCTAAAAAAGGGTCAACCAAAAGGTTGGTGAATCTCACAGGTTTATCAGTAAATAATCAGTTTGAACACAAGATTTCATCAGTAGTGCCCGTAGGCGTATATCAAGTATTTGCAAATCTCGCAAAAGTAAAGTAATCAAGTTATACCGTTGCCATGAGACTCATAATCGAAGCTTAACCCGTAAATAATCAGTTGCTCCCGTGACATGCTCGAAATTGAGCAAGCATAAGTAAACGAAATAACAGTCGCCCGTTTATACATAACGGTTCGTGGTAGCGCTACTACCCCGGGCGGGGAGGGTCATTTCCCTAATGGATCCATTAACTACTGTTCGCGCTTAAGTACATAACTAACGATATATGATGGAGAGACTTCAGTAAATAGTAAGTAACTCATGCAATTCCGTTTGGTATAGTAAACAGTTTAGTACTTGTGTTCAAGAAAAATCAGTAGCATGTATCTCCCCCAATAAGTTAAAACAGTAAAAGTGGGGCCGTAAGACTCACCTGAGTCTTTGCAAGTGCGTTTATATCAATAAACGAGTAAGTAATATCAACAGTTGGTTCTCCGAACCCGTAACCTCCAAATGCCTAAACACGTAATGTCAAGTAAGTAGATGTCTCGCAAGATCATCTAGGCTAGTTGTTCATACAACCCAATGTGTCCGAATGTTGGTTCGTTATCGTTTGTATAAAAGTGTACGACCCGTTGGTGACGAGTTTGAAATAATAAACTTTAAGTATTATTATCAAATTATCGATGTTTTGCACTTACAAAAGTGTCCCAAAGTGTTTTATAAGTCGTATCGTATAAGGATTTGAGGTTGTAAAAGTTCGACACTTAGTGAAATTTTAGTTAGAAAACCTGCTGTTTTATGCGACACTATATGCGTCACTTATGTGTTCTATGCGTCACTTATGGAGTGTCGGGTATTGGCGTCAGTATAAGGGTATGCGTCACTGATATAGTGTCGTGTATCATCTTATGCGTCACTTCAGAAGTGACGGGTTTCGTAACATCGCGGCACTCAAGCAGTGTCGTATAAAGTAATGATTTTCTGACATTTGGGCGTCACTTAAGAAGTGGCGTGCAATATAGCGACACTAAAGAAGTGTCGTGTAAAATAGTATGGCGGCACTAAGGGAGTGACGTTAAATAGTGTCGGGTAACATAGAGGGCGGCACTAGGGAAGTGTCGCTAAGTATTGTATGCGTCACTCTTGAAGTGACGGTATGAGGTTCGGGTGACGTCATCGGTAGTAACCGGACGTCACTTGTTTCTGCCGAAAGTACGGGTTTCTACTGATGATAGCGACACTTACGAAGTGTCGCATGGTTTCTGCTGAAAGTTATATTCTTGCGTCACTACCGAAGTGACGGTATATGTGTGGTAGCGGCACTTAAGTGACGCATGTACTGTTTTTGGCATTCCTGCGACACTTAAGGCTGTTCGACGGATTTCGAGCAAAAATCACGTTTTCGGGTTTCCGATCGTTCTAATATTTTTACCCAACCCTCATATGAACATATTAAGCCTATGAAAACCATAAACTAGTAAAAATGATTAAAAACGATAGATGTCGGGTTTTGTCGGAAACTTACAAAGTGTCGGATCAAAAATCCGAAAAGATAGGATGATAGATCGTGATGCGGTGGTCGTTTTCTTCCAAAGGGATGATGAGATCCACGGTCGTTTAGCACGTTTATTTGTCGATTTTGATAGATTGGTGGTGATGAAAAGTTGAGAGAAAAAGTGAAAGAGAGAGAGAGAGAAAGAAAATAATGAAAGAAAATGTGGGGGAATGGGAGGTTATCTCCCATTTTCGCTCCGCGTTCTCGTTCCGTGTGGTGTTCGTTTGCTCCGTCGTTTAAACGTTAAATAGTCATTTTATATATTAATTGGTACATTTTAAAATACAATTTATTACGCGATATTTTATTTAAATATTTTACAGTTTAATTTATATTTGAGTTATAAAGTGCACGTTATTTTATTTAGTCGCGCGTTTTAACATTTTAAATTGTGTAACTATCTGATTGTACAATACGAATGAATACGAAATATTATTATAATAATATTTTTGACATAACAATGTTATTTAATAAAATTGGTCACCAACGTCCGTATTAAATTGAATCGAAATACATTCGATTTAAATTGCGTACGATTTAACCAAATCGTATTTTCGTATATATTCAACAATATATATAATTCGATACATTAATTAGCCTAACACAGAACTAATTACATGTATTAACAAAGAATTAGGCACTAATTCTAGTCCTAATTTGCCGGTTGTTACAGTTAATCTGCATTGTGATGCATCTTAACAATAAAAATATTTTTCAAATAATGTGAAGTTTTATGATGCATCGCGATGCATCTTAGTTAATATACATCACACTGCATCTTAACAATTAATTAAATAAATATTCATCAATTAATGTTATGACTTAAAAATGAAATTCATTCGTTAAAATATTCTTTATAGCATCGATTTTGATTACTATTTACCGATAAAAATAATTTTTTGTTGACGTTTTGATTGATAATTGTAATATGCTTCCTGATGCGTACTAATGCTTCCCCCCTTCCCCCCAAAAATACACTTCCCTCTTGATCACTACCCTATATATATATATATATATATATATAGTTGGGGGATCTAAAAAGAAGAAAATTTTAGTGGAGAAGGTGAAGAAGAAATCCTGACCATACACTCATTTGATCATATAAAGGGTAGGATTGACATTTTAGTTTATAATTAATTAATAAATAATATTATTTGGTAAATTAGAAATCAATAATGGGTACGTAAAATCAGGAGCTAGCAATTATTGATTTATTTCACATTCACTCTTTAAAATAGCAACCACTACATCTCCACTCTCTCTCAATCAACTACAAGTTTTCTTTTTGAATTAATCGAAATCATGCACTACTCATGGTATTGCATGAATTATATGTTTTGTTTTACTTTTATTTTATTAGATAGCCTCTTTAATTTGGCTTGGAAAAATTCGGATGAGCATAAATGAATCCCTATCCTGGAGAAGCAACTTTTTCACATTTAAAAATCAAATTAATTCAAGTCAGACAAATGAAGATGATATAGTTGGAATTCCTTATGTACTTTAATTTGTAATCACGTTTGTAACCAATTAATTTGATGGCTCATTCCACATCGATTTTTTTTTTTTTTTTTTTGGTGCTGTATGCGTTATGAATTGATTTGTTTATTAAAATAAATGAAATTTTATGATCCATATATTGAATTGTCCATTACCGCTTGAAAGTTGATTGTACTTTTTCGATGCCGAAAATCGACCCACTTATTTGCAGGATTATGTATTGAAAAATGTTATTAACTTGAATTATTTAGATGAAACGATTCCTAAAAGGTTGATTGATTCGTAATATGTAACAATGAATCAACACAAATTGATTCACATATTATTTAAGTGTTGATTCATAAGTTTTATCATATTGATTCACAAATCCATATTATGTACAGAACGATATTATTCAACTTGAATTATTTTGAAGAAACGATTCCTAAAAGGTTGATTGATTCGTAATATATATGTAACAATGAATCAACCGAAATTGATTCACATATTATTTGAGTATTGATTCAAGTTTTATCATATTGATTCACAAATCTATAATAGTGATTCGGAAAGTTAATAATACTGATTCACTAATCTATAACAATGATTAATAAAATTTATATTACTGATTCAAAATTTGTGACAATATAACAATACAAGGTTTAGATCAAATTAATGAATCATCTTAATCATTGAGCAAAATACATTCACTTATAATCGTGTTTCCACCATGTTAAATACACTCATTGTTAGTACATGGATTCATAAACTCATTACATGATTCAATATGACAACTAAAAAGTAAAAAAAAAAAAAAAAAAAAAATAATCATTTACGACATGACTCAAATTGTACGTAATAGTTGATTCAATATATTATTACAATGATTTTTTTCACATTGATTCACAAAATACACAATTGTTACTCGACAAATAAATTTGATTCATATAGTAGTGATTAAATAATTATTGTTGATGATTCATTAACATCTAAAAAAATTGATGAGTACCATCGCATAAATTTAAAATAAGAAGAATACTAGAAACCCCACTAATTAAAAACTTCATTTTATTAATTATTAATTAATGAATAGTAATAATTAAAGATCCCAACTTTTTAGGAAATAATAAGTGACGTTGATATCAATACAAACTAGTATTATACCCGGGCATTGCCCGGTTATACCGACACCCATAAAACAAATGTTAATGTTGAAAGGATTGGAAAAATGAAGGTAATGTTGAAGGGACTCAAAAATGAAGGAAATAAAGAAAAGGTGGTAGGAAGATATGTGATATAAAGTGACGTAGGATGTAAACCTGAAGGATAGACAAGGGTAGGAAGGCAAAATGCACACAATGAGACAATGTAACATGAAGGATAGACAAGGCAGGAACGCAGAATGCGTATAAGGATACAATGTAATGTTTATAACAAAATTATTTTTAATGTTTCTAAGACTATCGGAAGCTTGAATAAGTTAATTATGATTAAAACACTTACAATATATTTTTTATATTTTTAAAGAACAATTATTCTTAAGAGTATATCCGTTCGTTTTTGTAGAGCATGTTATGTGTAATGAAATGCATTACTTACTATATGTGTAACAATATTTATTTTTACTTACTATATGCGAAACAATATTTATTTTAACGTAAAATCAAATCTTACTACTTTGGTCTTCCTGCATTTTGTTAGGCTTTGTTAAGTATTAGGCCTACATAAAAATTGAGCCCATTAATTTCATTGCCTTCCTGCGTTCCTTCTTCTGATTAAATCGGATTTTAGCCCATTTACTTCCTTCTTGCGATCCTGCCTTCTGCGTCCCTGCCTGCTCTGCCTTCCTGGCTTCCTGCTTTGAGTTAACCGGAGCCCATCAACGTTCCCGCCTTTCCTTCTTGCGATCCTGCCTTCTGCGTCCCTGCCTGCTCTGCCTTCCTGCGTCCTGCGTTTCTGCTCTGACTTAACCGGAGCCCATTAACGGTTCCTGCCTTCTGCCTTCTGCGCGTTCCTGTTACTCGGAGAACATTAGGTATTTTATTTTATTCAATCTTTAATAAAGCCACTTACAATGATCACAAGTTCGATAAACGTTCACCCATTGAGAAGTGCAGAAAGAAAATAAGAAGAATATCACAGATAAAGTGAGTCGAAAAGTAAATATGTTTCAGAAGGGAAACAATTTATAAAGTTTTACACATAAATAACCACCCAAGTCGTAGTACATAACGAACGTGAATCCTAAAAAAGTGTAAGACGTGGGACAATACAACCACCAGTTGCTAAACAGTTATAACTCCCTTTATCAGTTCGTTTAAATAAAACATGCCATATCTTCTATCTACAATGTATAAATATAAGATTCTGTAACAATGGTAATAATAATCCATATCCACAGTTTCACAAAACCCTAAAAAACCTT
This sequence comes from Helichrysum umbraculigerum, assembly GCA_949592205.1. Lineage (NCBI taxonomy): Eukaryota > Viridiplantae > Streptophyta > Magnoliopsida > Asterales > Asteraceae > Helichrysum > Helichrysum umbraculigerum. Next base: position 5,677,660 of record CATIUR010000003.1, read on the forward strand.
GATTCATTAAATTTTCTAAAATTGATCACTGAAATGAGTTTAATCGAACATAATAGCCCATGAAATGTCGTTTGCACAAATTTAAAATCAAAAAGCACATCTTAATTTTAAAAAGTAGAAAAGAAACAATCGAGAGCACTGAATGAATCGATCTACATTATATATATATATATATATATATATATATATATATGATATAAATAATAAAGAAAAATACAAAAGTTGTTCTATTTAAGATTTGGAACAAATAATGAGTTGAATGGAAATTTTAATAAGACGTTTAGGTAATTGAATTCACTTCCATCCGGGAATCGGGGCTTCCTGTTAGTTGGACCTAATAGACCTGTGGTATATGCAAATGGGCTTCTACAGTTCTACATGTCTAGACCTACCCATTTTGTATTTGCCATCCTGGGATATGGCATTTCAATGTATCCTGCGTATCATGACTATTATTTTTCTTAATAATTTATTAATTTACCATCCTGCATATGGCATATCACATAAGCTACAATACCATCCCGCCATAATGGTCGTTTGAAATCAGAAGTCAACAATGAACAGTTTTATTCCATAGTTAATATTTAATTTATATAAAATGTATCATATAAAGATAATCAGAAGAAGTGATTAAGTAAGTTATAAACAAATTAAAATTTTAGACCTGATAATATTTCACCAATTGGCCACAAATACAATTTTATGTATATAACATTTTGGGTAATTGTTATGAAAATATGATAATTATATTACCGTATATAATATATGAAAATAATGGTTGCCATTATTTAGGTATTTTATCACATTAATTTTTGATCCTGCATTTCCTATTTCCTAAGGTGGGGAAATTTGGTCTTGTTGGGCTATGTTTATGGGCCTAGCCCATTAATTTCATTATCCTTCAACCCTCAAGCATTCCTGCAATCCTGCGTTCCTACCTAGCCTTCTATATTTCATTTTCCTTCCAGCATTCCTGCATACACTACCTTCCTGCGTTTCCTGTTCCTGCCTTGTGCGTTCCTATTAGAATCGTAGGAATGGACAAATTATGTTAATTAAATACTTTAGTTTTGTAAGGAAATCTAGTATCCAGAAATTTATGTGGCATGCAGGGAGGAGAAAACCGCCATAATACAACCACCAAAATGTAACCGCAAGTAACCAACAAATCCAAGTTGTGATGGTCAGGATTAAAAGTTAGGCTAATCGTGTGGATGAAAATAGAAGTCAACCCAAAACCACCTTTTCAACCCACCGGCAGCCATATATATGGGCAATTGGCAGGAGCCGTTTTCTAGCAAGGTTATATGTAAAAGTCCTTTCTACCCTTTAGAATTAATCCCATGGGTAAAGTCCTTCTATCCATTGATTATTAGATCCGACGTCCCAAAATCCTTCTCCCTCTTTTCTCATATAATTTCCTTCTCCCTCGAACCCAATCCATATATATATACATATATATATATACATATATATATATACATATATATATATATATATATATATATATATGTATGTATATATATATATATATATGTATGTATATATATATATATATATGTATGTATATATATATATATATATATGTATATAATGATGTGAACCCTTCAAAATCAAACTTCAAAGTATTTACAAAATTGCCACCATCAAAATCAGGTTTTTTGATTAAAATATGGATGGCTAAGAAGTGTTCTCACCGTTCTCACGGAATCCCCTTGTTCTCACTAGAACCTAACCCTATATATATATAGATTGGATCAAATAAGAACAGTTAAGAATGCTTCAAATGTACACATATATATAAAAAAATCATTAGATTTAAACTCACACATCTCAAATATGCAAAGAAAAATTAATGCACATTTCTAAAAATGTACAAAAATCGAAAAAATGGTTGATGCACAATTATCTTTATAATTGTACATCCAACGTTTTATTTTTATTTTTGTGCATTTATGAGATTGCGCATCTATTTTTCTACATATATTTGAGATTTATGAGTGTAAATCTAATGATTTTGTAGGTTAGTTATGCGATATGAGGTGTTCTTGGCTGTTCTTATTTTGTGGGTGTTCTCACTGAAATACACATATATAAATAATAAATAATCAATACAATAACACCCTCATTGTTCACCAAAATGATAAACTATATATGAAAATTACATTGAGTTTGTCATCTCAATTCTTGCAATATGCCGATTAGCCTGTGATTTGAATTGTGATATAATAACTCAATTACTACTATATATAGGTAGGTGGCATTTATGATATAATAAATGTTTTGTTTTCGTAAACCACTTATAAATATCAAATAGTTTGGGTTGTAACTTTATTTTAACTCTACTCAGTAATCAGTATTCTTTCTAATATTCAAAATGAAAATCATTATTACAAGTTTTCTTTTCTTTTATATGTTTTCTACAAATTTCATGTATGCTATTGGTGACCCCCAAGAAGAATTTTGCAGTCAATATGGCAGTAATATAACTTTCATTAACTCTCATTTTATTTTATTGATATGTATACGACTGAATATATATTTATTAGACTAAAGCTAACATGTCAATTTATAAATTTTTTCATTGCTAATATTTTGATTTTATTTGTTGCCAATCAACAGATAAAGATCGTACTCTCGTTTTTGGTTTGGACTCAAGACCTTGTGATGATGATAATTGTGGTCATGTGTGCACTCAAAAAGAATGGGGAGAAGAACCAACATACTCAAAGTGTCATTGTGACGTGTGCGTTTGTTGTTACTAGCCTACTACCCGCGCGTTGCGGCGGCAACATTATACCAACGCGTTACAACGACAACCTTATACGTAAAATTTTATGGTGGTCTGTAGATATTGCAGTCGGAAATTATCATACCGTCGATGTAATTAAAAATAAACTGAAAAATATGTTCGTTTATAGAAAGGAACTTACAGTCACCTATAAATATCCTTTATACATCCCGTAAAACTTCTTGATAAACCACATTTGCAGTGTATACTCTAGGTTGTTTAAAATTTTTCACGGGCTCGACCAACACCTTCGTAGTAGAGCGTGATATCCCTCTAGAGAGTGCCACGTATAGTTGCCCATGCGAAAATACCGATTCCGGAAGATACACACCAACGTTTGAAATCGTTTGACCTTGAGCTTTATTGATAGTCATTGCGAAACTAAGTCTAACAGGAAACTGCTTTCTCTTCAATTTGAACGGGAACATATCATCTTCAGATGGACACATAGGTATCCTTGGCAAAAATACTCTTTTCCCAGTGTGCTGACCAACAGCTATCTCCGCATCAATGACAGTCAGTTGAAATCTTTTGCATATCAGTCTTGTGCCATTACACAGTCCATCTGACGGATCGATATTCCGTAATAGTATAATGGGGCATCCCGTCTTCAGTCGGAGGTAATGAGGGGGCAAACCGCTAACATTTAGTGAGTTTAGTAGTTCGGGTGGATATAAACCGTTCCTATCGTCCACTGCTTCATCAAAGCTGTAATAAACTACTTCTTCTCCACAAAATCTGTCAATCAACTTCTCGTTAATCGCGTCAACACTTTCAGTCTTCGTTGATGATATCGCCCCAGAAGTAATATTTCCCGAAGACCATCCGTTTTGAAAAGGATGAAATATTGAATTAATCAAAGCATCTTTCGATTTGTCTTTTTCGGTGTACGGGATAACCATGTCATCAGGTTTGCGAATAAAGCCTTCGTCGATCGATTCTTCTTTTCCATCACCGATTCGCAATAGAAATTCACAAAACCATGGATCTGACCGCGCTCTCATATTTATTGTCAAGCTCATCTTTTTAATTACTGTCCATAGAGGCGACATTCGTATGCTAGAGTCAACAGTCTGTGCGCGTGTTCCCCTTCTTACGACCGGTAGAACTTGTCTAAAGTCTCCCCCCAATACCATTATCTTGCCACCGAAAGGGAGTCTAACACCAGTTATGTCTTGCATCGTTCTATCTACTGCTTCCACTGCCTGTCTTTTAGCCATCGATGCTTCATCCCATATGATTAATTTCGCAGACCGCAATAGTTGTGCAAGGCCGCTTTGTTTACTAATGTTACAGAGAGAGTTATTCTGAAGAACGATTGGAATCTTAAATCGTGAGTGAGCCGTTTGGCCTCCTGGCATGTTATTAGCGGCAGCACCTGACAAAGCGATTGCGAGTGCTATATGTCCACGGGAATGGACCTCGGCAAGCAAAGCTTTGTACAAAAACATTTTTCCGGTTCCCCCTGTGTAACACCCCCAAATTTAGTGATTCGCGGAAGCATACTTGGGTGTTACTAATCAATATACAAAGCACAAGATATACAGCAAACGACCTCTAAATGAGACGTTTTGTAAAATAATTACATTTCATAATTAAATTATTTGAAAACATATAGTTTTCTTTACAAAATATGTAAGCCTAGAGTCCGCGTATGTGGCGGGAGATTCTATTACATAATCATAGTTACAAAAGATAATGCCAAAGAATCTCCGTTAAATGCAGTTTGTAAATCATGCGACTCTAGCTAGAAGTCCTGGAGTGATCCTACTCCGTAAGTGTACCTGAGAATACATGCTAAAAAGTGTCAACCAAAAGGTTGGTGAATCTCACAGGTTTATCAGTAAATAATCAGTTTGAACACAAGATTTCATCAGTAGTGCCCGTGGGCGTATATCAAGTATTTGCAAATCCCGCAAAAGTAAAGTAATCAAGTTATACCGTTGCCATGAGGCTCATAATCGAAGCTTAACCCGTAAGTAATCAGTTGCTCCCGTGACATGCTCAAAATTGAGCAAGCATAAGTAACGAAATAATAGTCACCCGTTTATACGTGTAAATCGGTACGTGGTAGCGCTACTACCCCGGGCAGGGAGGGTCATTTCCCTAATGGATCCATTAACTACTGTTCGCGCTTAAGTCCATAACTAACGATATATGATGGAGAGACTTCAGTAAATAGTAATTAACTCATGCAATTCCGTTTGGTATAGAAATCAGTTTAGTACTTGTGTTCAGGAAAAATAAGTAGCATGCATCTCCCCCAATAAGATAAAACAGTAAAAGTGGGGCCGTAAGACTCACCTGAGTCTTTGCAAGTGCGTTTATATCAATAAACGAGTAAGTAATATCAACAGTTGGTTCTCCGAACCCGTAACCTCCAAATGCCTAAACACGTAATGTTAAGTAAGTAGATGTCTCGCAAGATCATCTAGGCTAGTTGTTCATACAACCCAATGTGTCCGAATGTTGGTTCGTTATCGTTTGTATAAAAGTGTACGACCAGTTGGTGACGAGGTTTGAAATAATAAACTTTAAGTATTATTATCGAATTATTGATGTTTTGCACTTACAAAAGTGTCCCAAAGTGTTTTATAAGTCGTATCGTATAAGGATTTGAAGTTGTAAAAGTTCGACACTTAGTGGAATTTTAGTTAGACAACATGCTGTTTTATGCGACACTACATGCGTCACTTATGTGTTCTATGCGTCACTTATGGAGTGTCGGGTATTGGTGTCAGTTTAAGAGTATGCGTCACTGAGATAGTGTCGTGTATCAGCTTATGCGTCACTTATGAAGTGACGGGTTCCGTAACATAGCGGCACTCAAGGAGTGTCGTGTAAAGTAGATATTTCTGAGATTTAGGCGTCACTTATGGAGTGACGTGTAGTATAGCGACACTCAAGAAGTGTCGTGTAAAAGAATATGGCGGCACTAAGGGAGTGACGTTAAATAGTGACGTGTAGCATAGAGGGCGGCACTAGGGAAGTGTCGTTAAGTATAGTATGCGTCACTCTCGAAGTGACGGTATGATGTTCGGGTGACGTCATCAGTAGTAACCGGACGTCACTTGTTTCTACTGAAAGTGATGAGCTTCTACGGATAATAGCGACACTTAAGGAGTGTCGCATGTTTCTACTGAAAGTTATATGCTTGCGTCACTAAAGAAGTGACGGTGTATGTGTGATAGCGGCACTTAAGTAGTGACGCTATAAGGGCGGCAGAGAGTATAGCGACACTTAGTGACGCTGGTACTGTTTTTGGCATTTTAGCGACACTAAAGGCTGATCGACGGATTTCGAGTCAAAAACATGTTTTCGGGTTTCCGTTTGGTCCGATTCTTTTACCCAACCCTCATATGAACATATTGAGCCTATTAAAACCGTAAACTAGTAAAAATGATCAAAAACGAGAAATGTCGGGATTTGTCGGAAACTTACAAAGTGTCGGATCAAAAATCCGAGAAGATAGGAATGTAGATCGTGTTGTCGTGGTCACTTTCCTCCAAACGAGTGGTATGATTCGGCGATGTTTCGTGGTGTTATTTTGCGATTTTGTGTGATGAATGTGGTTTGGTGGTTGAGAGTAAAAGAAAGAGAGAGAGAGAAAATAGAAAATGGAAATGAAAGAAAAGGTGGGGGAATGGGAGGTTATCCTCCCATTTTCCGGTCCCCGCTCCCCGTGCGGTGTTCGTTTGCTCCGTCGTTTTATCGTAAATAATTATTTTAAATATTAAATGTATGTTTTAAAAATACAAATTATTACGCGAGATTTTATTTAAATATTTTACAATTTAATTTATATTTGAGTTCTAAATTGTACGTTAATTTATTTAGTTGCGCGTTTTAACATTTTAATTTGTGTAACTTTCTGATTGTGCAATACGAATAAATACGAGATATTATTATAATAATATTTTTGACATAACAATGTTATTTAATAAAATTAGTCACCAACGTCCGTATTAAATTGAATCGAAATACATTCGATTTAGATTGCGTACGATTTGACCAAATCGCATTTCGTATATATTCAACAATATATATAATTCGATACATAAATTAGCCTAACACAGAACTAATTACATGTATTAACAAAGAATTAGGCACTAATTCTAGGCCTAATTTGCCGGTTGTTACATTCTCCCCCTGTTAAAAGAATTTCGTCCTGAAATTTAAGTCGAAGTCGCGTTAGGGGCAGAATCGGTGAATAAGTGAGGATACTTGAGTCGTATCTGGTCTTCCCGTTCCCAAGTGAATTCCGGACCACGCCGCGAATTCCACCTGACTTTGACGATTGGAATACGACTTTGTTTCAGTTGTTTGACCTCACGGTCCATAATTTCGACAGGTTCCTCAACGAAATGAAGTTTGTCATCGATGCGGATCTCGTCAAGGGGTATAATAAGTGTCTCGTCAGACAGACATTTCTTTAAGTTAGAAATGTGAAAGGTAGGGTGCACGCTGCTGAGTTCAGAGGGCAGCTGCAATCGATATGCCACTGGACCTATTTTCTCGAGGATCTCAAAAGGTCCAATGTACCTGGGGTTTAATTTTCCGCGTTTGCCGAATCGGATTACGCCCTTCCAAGGCGAAACTTTTAAGAGTACTCGATCCCCAACTTGGAACTCGAGTGGCTTGCGTCTCACGTCAGCATAGCTTTTCTGACGATCACGTGCGGCTTTCAGTCGGTTTTGGATTTCAACGATTTTCTCTGTGGTTTCATGTATGAGTTCAGGACCAGTGAGTTGACTTTCTCCCACTTCAGTCCAACAGATCGGTGATCGGCACTTACGACCGTACAGTGCCTCAAAAGGTGCAGCTTTAATGCTGGCGTGATAACTGTTGTTGTACGAGAACTCGCACAACGGTAGATGTCTTTCCCAATTTGTACCAGAATCAACTACGCAGGCTCGTAGCATGTCTTCCAGTGTCTGAATAGTTCGTTCGCTCTGGCCATCGGTCTGAGGATGGTACGCGGTACTCATGTCGAGACGGGTACCCAGTGATTTTTGGAGTGATTGCCAGAAGCGAGAGGTGAAGCGGGCATCCCTGTCAGAGATAATTGAGAGAGGGACACCATGTTGGCAAACGATTTCTTTGATGTAGATTTGTGTAAGGCGTTCCATTTTGTCGGTTTCTCTGATTGCCAAGAAATGAGCCGATTTGGTGAGACGATCGACGATCACCCAAATGGTATCGCAACCGCTCACCGATTTAGGTAGTTTGGTTATGAAGTCCATGGTAATTTGCTCCCATTTCCATTGAGGAATTTCAGGTTGTTGGAGCAATCCAGAAGGTCTTTGGTGTTCGGCTTTGACCTTGGAACAAGTTAAGCATTTGCTGACGTACAAAGCAATGTCAGCTTTCATATTCGGCCACCAGTAAAACTCCTTGATGCCGTGATACATTTTGTCGGATCCCGGGTGGATAGAATATTTGGACTTGTGAGCTTCATTCATCACCAAGTCCCGCAGGTTTCTGAAATTGGGCAACCAGATTCGGTTAGAGAAATACCTAACTCCGTTGGGTCTGATCTCGAATTGTTTATCCATGCCTCGCAAGGCCTCGTTCTTGAAGTTATCGGGTTTCAGGGCTTCGAGTTGGGCAAGATGTATTTGGGTGGTGAGGTCGTTATGAATGGTAATACTGAGTGCCCGAACTCGGAGTGGTTTTGTTCGTTCCTTACGACTGAGAGCATCAGCAACCACGTTTGCTTTGCCTGGATGATATTTGATCTCACAGTCGTAATCAGTGAGTAATTCAACCCATCTACGTTGCCTCATGTTAAGATCTTTCTGGTTGAAAATGTGTTGGAGGCTTTTGTGGTCGGTGAACACAGTGCTGCGGGTACCATAAAGATAATGTCTCCAGATTTTTAAGGCGAACACCACGGCCCCTAGCTCGAGGTCGTGAGTTGTGTAGTTTTTCTCGTGAACTTTAAGTTGTCTGGAGGCGTAAGCAATGACCTTATCTCGTTGCATCAGCACGCAACCGAGACCTTGGTGAGAAGCATCGCAGTATACCACGAAGTCATCGGTGCCTTCGGGTAGAGATAGAATGGGTGCACTGCAAAGCTTGAATTTCAATAGTTGAAATGCCGACTCTTGTTTCTCGGTCCAATCGAATTTCTTTTCCTTCTGAGTCAGCACGGTGAGGGGTTTGGCAATTGTTGAAAAGTTCTCGATGAAGCGGCGGTAGTAACCGGCCAATCCCAAAAATTGGCGTACCTCGGTGGGAGTGGTTGGAGCTTGCCAATTCTTGATTGCCTCGATTTTTGACGGATCTACATGAATTCCCTGACTGTCGATAACGTGTCCAAGGAATTGAACGGTGTTTATCCAGAACTCACACTTAGAGAATTTGGCGTACAGCTCCTCATGTCTAAGTAGTTCTAGGATGGTTCTGAGGTGTTGTGCGTGTTCCTGTTCGTTTCGCGAATATATAAGGATGTCATCTATAAAAACAATAACAAACTTGTCGAGGTAAGGTTTGCACACCCGATTCATAAGGTCCATGAATACAGCCGGTGCGTTGGTTAGACCAAAGGGCATTACTTGAAATTCGTAGTGCCCGTAACGGGTTCTGAATGCGGTTTTTGGGATGTCAGCATCGCGAACACGCAACTGATGATAACCTGATCGAAGATCAATCTTTGAGTAACAGCTTGATCCCTGAAGTTGATCGAACAGATCATCGATTCGAGGAAGTGGATATCGGTTCTTGACGGTTAGTTTGTTCAACTCTCGGTAGTCAATACACATTCGAAATGAACCGTCCTTCTTTTTGACAAATAAGATCGGAGCTCCCCAAGGTGAAGAACTCGGTCTGATGAATCCTCTATCCAGGAGTTCCTGTAACTGGGTGGACAACTCCTGAAGTTCAGATGGGGCTAGGCGGTACGGTGCTCGGGCCACCGGTGCGGCACCCGGCACGAGATCAATCGAGAACTCAACTTGTCTAGGTGGAGGTAAACCAGGTAGTTCTTCTGGAAAGACTTCGGGAAAGTCTCTAACGATTGGCACATCTTCAAGTCGCTTCTCCTCCGACTTTTTCTCCGTGATGTGCGCTAGTATTGCTGGGTAACCCTTTCTCAGAAATTTTCGGGTTTTTAAACAGGAGATTAAGTTTAGTCTCGACCCACCAGTCTCCCCCTGTATGATCAAGGTACTACCGGCGGCGAGAGGAATTCAGACGATTTTATCATGGCAAACAATTTCGGCCCGGTGCTTGGACAACCAGACCATACCCACGATGACATCAAAACTTCCTAGTTCAACAGGCATTAGATCAATTGAGAAGGTTTCGTTTGCGAGGTTTAAAGTGCAATTAGGTATCACACTACTGGTTTCTATGAGTTTACCATTTGCGAGCTCTACAGTGTACTTAACATCTAAGGCCGAAGGGGTGATATTAAGTAGTGGGCAAAACTCATCAGATATGAAACTTTTATCAGCACCGGTATCAAATAATACTGAAGCAGTAAGATCGTTGAGAAGAAACGTACCCGTTACAACATTCGGGTCTTCCCTAGCTTCCCCAGCTTTGATGACAAATGCTCTGCTACGAGCTGGGTTGTTGTTCCGTTTGTTGCTGTTGTTGTTGTTGTTGTTGTTGTTTCTCTGCTTAGGGCAATTATTCTGAAAATGCCCAGGACTTCCGCACCCATAACAAGTCTTCGGGGCACTGGTGTTTCGACAATCCTTGGCCAGATGCCCAAAAAGTTTGCAGTTTGTGCAAGGGCAGGAACCGTCGTGGTGACGATTGCATTTGGGACAGTAGGGCCTGCTTCCAACGTACCCTTTCCTTTCAGAAGTGCCAGATGAATAAGCCCTAAGGGGCTCAGGCTTTCGGTTGGTGATTTGGTTGGATGAGTTGGGGTTTCCTTCCCATTTTCGTTTGTTGTTTGCAGGTGGGGCTGAGGTTGTGTTACGGCGGACAGCGTTTGCCGTAAGTTCATGGGCCATACGGATGGCGTTCTGGATAGTACCTGGTTTGGATGAAGTCACCAGATCCTGGAGTTTCTCGGGCAATCCATCAATATATTTCTCGATCCTCTTGTACTCAGGATCGACCATGGTTGGGCACAGAAGTGCCAGTTGGTGGAAACGGTTGGTGTAACCGGTGATATCATTACCTTGCATCTTATGGTTCCAGAATTCTAGCTCCAGTTGTTTCAGTTCATCCCTGGGGCAATACTCACCCCTTAACATCTCCTTCAACTCCTCCCACGGGAGTTTGTAAGCATCGGCAACGCCCACAGTTTGGGCATAGGTGTTCCACCACGTGAGCGCGGTGTCGGTAAAAGTACTAACAGAGAACTTAACTTTGTCCCCCTCCGCACAGTTGCAGATAAGAAATACCGATTCAACTTTCTCGATCCAGCGTATTAGACCGATAGCTCCCTCGGTACCTGCAAAGTTTAGAGGTTTGCAGTTCTGGAAGTCCTTGTAAGAACAAGGTTTGGCAGCAGTGGTTTCAGCGGCATCGTTGTTTCTCGTGGAACCTGATGGAGTATTCCGAGCCAAGGCTTCAGTAACAGCCTGGGTTATAAGGGAGGTAATCTGGGCATCGGTGTATGGTCGTGTCTTTGGCGGCATGATTCTTCAATAAAAGAAATGAAGATACATGAGATTTTGTATGAATTTGTAATTGTCACAGATGTACATGTATAAAAGCAGTAATACATAACATCAACATGGAAAATGACAATAAATGTGAGTTGAGATAACAAGTGATATTTGATAGATAAAGTGAGTTCAAAGTTGCATCCTACAGAGATATTACAAAAGGTGTCGGGAATGGTTACATCCGACTAGTTTATAGAGTAGCGCTAGATAGCCCCTAGATTACAAGATAGATTACAAGACAAAGGCTACGCTAGTCTTCTTGTAGATTAATTTGTTCCATTAGCGCGACAAGGCAGTCCACGGTTTCTGCTAGTCGGTTGGTTTGCCTGGCGTTGTCTTCAACCAAGGCCAGTCGTTGTGCTAGTGTTCGAGAATGATCCGCAGTCTCCTGTGAACGCTGTTCACATTCTTCTAATCGGTTTCTTACAAGTTCATCTGCACCTAATTCGGCGGTCATGGAATCCTGAATTATGCTTACAGAGAGGTTGGTATCCTCTCGTTCTCGCTGTAGTTGTGATATGCGGTCAAGAGCTTGACGAAGCAGGTAAGTCATTCGGTGTTGTTCCAGTTCCAGGTTTTCGAGTCTTTGCTCCTGACGGCGGAATTGGGTAGCCAATACTGGCAACGTGAGATGTGCCGAGTTCTGAGAGTTATGTACAGGATAAGGGCTGGTTCGAGGTGACCTTGTGTTCCTCCTGGCTACTCGTGGGTTTCGTAATCCATGTGAGTGAGAGTGTGACGGATTAGGTGGTGTGTTTGCCATTCCTGTGGCCGAATGTAAGTAAGACGAGGCTAATATATATATACATATATCATATCCAGCCTAGTGTCTAGCACGTACCAAGTAATGGTCTGGTTCTCTCGTGGTCAGAGTCAACTAACGCATTCCTGTTCGACATAACCATTTCAGACCTCACATCATCTTTCCTTAATTGTACATAGTTGATCAGGCTATGTTAAATTAAAGTCGTATGATGTAATTCCTGAACCAATCATGCCTAGTAAGGGAATACTGCCTAATGGTCATAGTCTAGGCCCACTAAATGCAACCTAGTTCACTATAACCTGGCTCTGATACCAATCTGTAACACCCCCAAATTTAGTGATTCGCGGAAGCATACTTGGGTGTTACTAATCAATATACAAAGCACAAGATATACAGCAAACGACCTCTAAATGAGACGTTTTGTAAAATAATTACATTTCATAATTAAATTATTTGAAAACATATAGTTTTCTTTACAAAATATGTAAGCCTAGAGTCCGCGTATGTGGCGGGAGATTCTATTACATAATCATAGTTACAAAAGATAATGCCAAAGAATCTCCGTTAAATGCAGTTTGTAAATCATGCGACTCTAGCTAGAAGTCCTGGAGTGATCCTACTCCGTAAGTGTACCTGAGAATACATGCTAAAAAGTGTCAACCAAAAGGTTGGTGAATCTCACAGGTTTATCAGTAAATAATCAGTTTGAACACAAGATTTCATCAGTAGTGCCCGTGGGCGTATATCAAGTATTTGCAAATCCCGCAAAAGTAAAGTAATCAAGTTATACCGTTGCCATGAGGCTCATAATCGAAGCTTAACCCGTAAGTAATCAGTTGCTCCCGTGACATGCTCAAAATTGAGCAAGCATAAGTAACGAAATAATAGTCACCCGTTTATACGTGTAAATCGGTACGTGGTAGCGCTACTACCCCGGGCAGGGAGGGTCATTTCCCTAATGGATCCATTAACTACTGTTCGCGCTTAAGTCCATAACTAACGATATATGATGGAGAGACTTCAGTAAATAGTAATTAACTCATGCAATTCCGTTTGGTATAGAAATCAGTTTAGTACTTGTGTTCAGGAAAAATAAGTAGCATGCATCTCCCCCAATAAGATAAAACAGTAAAAGTGGGGCCGTAAGACTCACCTGAGTCTTTGCAAGTGCGTTTATATCAATAAACGAGTAAGTAATATCAACAGTTGGTTCTCCGAACCCGTAACCTCCAAATGCCTAAACACGTAATGTTAAGTAAGTAGATGTCTCGCAAGATCATCTAGGCTAGTTGTTCATACAACCCAATGTGTCCGAATGTTGGTTCGTTATCGTTTGTATAAAAGTGTACGACCAGTTGGTGACGAGGTTTGAAATAATAAACTTTAAGTATTATTATCGAATTATTGATGTTTTGCACTTACAAAAGTGTCCCAAAGTGTTTTATAAGTCGTATCGTATAAGGATTTGAAGTTGTAAAAGTTCGACACTTAGTGGAATTTTAGTTAGACAACCTGCTGTTTTATGCGACACTACATGCGTCACTTATGTGTTCTATGCGTCACTTATGGAGTGTCGGGTATTGGTGTCAGTTTAAGAGTATGCGTCACTGAGATAGTGTCGTGTATCAGCTTATGCGTCACTTATGAAGTGACGGGTTCCGTAACATAGCGGCACTCAAGGAGTGTCGTGTAAAGTAGATATTTCTGAGATTTAGGCGTCACTTATGGAGTGACGTGTAGTATAGCGACACTCAAGAAGTGTCGTGTAAAAGAATATGGCGGCACTAAGGGAGTGACGTTAAATAGTGACGTGTAGCATAGAGGGCGGCACTAGGGAAGTGTCGTTAAGTATAGTATGCGTCACTCTCGAAGTGACGGTATGATGTTCGGGTGACGTCATCAGTAGTAACCGGACGTCACTTGTTTCTACTGAAAGTGATGAGCTTCTACGGATAATAGCGACACTTAAGGAGTGTCGCATGTTTCTACTGAAAGTTATATGCTTGCGTCACTAAAGAAGTGACGGTGTATGTGTGATAGCGGCACTTAAGTAGTGACGCTATAAGGGCGGCAGAGAGTATAGCGACACTTAGTGACGCTGGTACTGTTTTTGGCATTTTAGCGACACTAAAGGCTGATCGACGGATTTCGAGTCAAAAACATGTTTTCGGGTTTCCGTTTGGTCCGATTCTTTTACCCAACCCTCATATGAACATATTGAGCCTATTAAAACCGTAAACTAGTAAAAATGATCAAAAACGAGAAATGTCGAGATTTGTCGGAAACTTACAAAGTGTCGGATCAAAAATCCGAGAAGATAGGAATGTAGATCGTGTTGTCGTGGTCACTTTCCTCCAAACGAGTGGTATGATTCGGCGATGTTTCGTGGTGTTATTTTGCGATTTTGTGTGATGAATGTGGTTTGGTGGTTGAGAGTAAAAGAAAGAGAGAGAGAGAAAATAGAAAATGGAAATGAAAGAAAAGGTGGGGGAATGGGAGGTTATCCTCCCATTTTCCGGTCTCCGCTCCCCGTGCGGTGTTCGTTTGCTCCGTCGTTTTATCGTAAATAATTATTTTAAATATTAAATGTATGTTTTAAAAATACAAATTATTACGCGAGATTTTATTTAAATATTTTACAATTTAATTTATATTTGAGTTCTAAATTGTACGTTAATTTATTTAGTTGCGCGTTTTAACATTTTAATTTGTGTAACTTTCTTATTGTGCAATACGAATAAATACGAGATATTATTATAATAATATTTTTGACATAACAATGTTATTTAATAAAATTAGTCACCAACGTCCGTATTAAATTGAATCGAAATACATTCGATTTAGATTGCGTACGATTTGACCAAATCGCATTTCGTATATATTCAACAATATATATAATTCGATACATAAATTAGCCTAACACAGAACTAATTACATGTATTAACAAAGAATTAGGCACTAATTCTAGGCCTAATTTGCCGGTTGTTACACCCTGGACCATCTATGAAGAATACGCCTGGGCAATTATCATTTACGTGCCTCATAATTTCATCATATGCAAAATTTTGATCATGATTAAGAGAATCTCGAGCACGTAGGTCCTCAACCGGAACCGGTATGGAATACTCTTCTTCTAACTCCAGATAAACTCCATGCTCTAAATTGACATATGTGGTTACCTTGGGAAGATCAAAAGAATTGAGAGTCTTACCCATTGACCGAAGAAAAACGGAGATGTCATTCAGCACCATATTTTGCACTCGCTCAACACTTTCGCAATGACGTCTGTAGTCTTCAGAAAGGAAATCGTAATGATCATTCCACAACTTTCGAACATCTCCGGGCTCACAGAATATCAATGTCGTCCCTCGATCAGTCACGGTCGTCAATGCAACGGAAGGAGGACACGGTAGTGGAGTTTTAAATTTATAATAGCTGGGGACCTAAGTTTTACTACGGCTGTATAGCAGCAGTATGACCTAGGGTCGTTCTTCAAGCTAATTGTATTGTGAAACGGGAGTATCAAGACAAGTTATTTAGTTTAGTGATGGGATTTTTAAAACAGAGTTTTGAGTGGGTTTTTGTTACTTAGGTCCGTAATTTAAAGCAATAAAAATAAGTAAATAAGTGAGAAATAGAAATAGGGATGAAATCAGTATGGAGGAGATGTGTTTGTTATGACTTCGTTAGCTTATGCGGGGGTGATGCTAGGGTTTTAGTATGAAAACGTCTTTTAAATGTTTGTGTCTTATCTGAGCTTAATTGTTCGTAGTGTAAACACTAGTACCCTACTGATTGGGGAAATCAATCAGTATGTCACTGAATACTAGGCCAAATTGAGTCTGATCGGAGGAGGATGCTCAACTCTTCAACATTATCCAGTGATGGAGTAACGACCCTTCTTGGAATGTTAGTTCCTGGGTGCATGAGATAGAGTAACATACCCACTAAGGTTCCGACCTTTCTTAACACTACGGGGACAACGAAGTCAAACAAGGCATTTAAGATTAAGACTTGGTTTGGTGACTATTAACTTTATATTAATGGTTTTATTTTAGCCTAGAGCTTTCATCACGGTGTACAGTGCGACTATGCATTTCCACAGTTTTCCAGACCCAAGATGTACTAACGGTGTACAGTGCATCTAAGCATTTCCACAGTGTTCCTGATCTTTAGGTGTACTAACGGTGTACAGTGCGATCAGACATTTCCACAGCTTTGAAGTCAAACCAGGATGTGACACAGTCTTCAACCACCGACATTTCCTTAGCTCCTACGTATTTGTACTCCACCAAAGGTGTTTCCAACGTTACACGAAGTACAGTGCCGTTTACCGTGGTCTTTCCGGGGTCACATACTTTATGGTCACTCTAGACTAGTTTAAACTACGTTTGTATTAAAGTCCAACCATCTATGATATAAACCAGCCCTCACTATTTCCCAATAAATCCCTGATTGATTCACGGTGTACTATACAAAAGGTTTTTAAACAGTATTTCCACAGCTACGCAATTCAGACCATGTTTACAGTTTCAGAAAACATAGATAGGTAGTGACCGTTTGATCAAGGTTCGCGACTCCTTGTCATAAAGGTTCTAACCACGTTTAATTGGAGGAAAGGCGATTTGGTTTAGAAATTCATAAATACAAGATTAATAGATCACCGGTTTTCATTTGTATAATATAACTGGAAACATTATTTCCACAACGGATTGTGCCCACGACTTTCATAGCTTCCACGTTCCGTACTACACACATAAGTGATGATTCCGGCGCTATACAAATGGAAGCCGTATAACGTTACCTCCGTTATTTCATAATGTTATCCAATTATATGTTTAAAGCAGCATCACCCCACACATATATAAACTAACTACATCATAACAAACACATAAAGAAACTACTCACTACGCATAATAATAGATCCTAAATCTAGCATAATAACAATAGCAATTATCATTATAACAGATAAGGAAAGAAGTAACCGTTAATAAAGCGTAGATTGAATAAGCGTTTAGAGAGAGAGTACAAGCAGAACTTCCGCAATATCCTTGACAATATTACAATAAAAGCCCCTGGACTATTCCCTATGCTATTACAAAAGTAGTCCCTCCGTTAGTTTCAGTTAAATATTAACTGAGAACTAACTAGACCTAACCCTAATTTCTAGAGAGAGAAAGAAGGAAAGAGAGTTTAAAGAAAAAGAGAGAGTGTATGAGAGAGAAAGTGGAAATGGAGAAATGAATGAAATGTTGAAGTGTGTTGAATGATGGAGGGGTGGCCTCCTATTTATAGGCAAAGCTTGAAATCAGCCGTACAACTCGCGAAGCACGCACGTACAAGCAAACGAAGCACAAACGAGCAGCATATGGGGTGCAGGGGGCCGTATACGGCCTTCATAGGGCCGTATACGGTGTGTTATGGGCCGTATACGGTCTATGAAGGGCCGTATACGGTGGCCAAGGCCGTATACGGCTTCCGTCTGATTTCGTTCGTTGCTTAAAACGTTCGTATCTCCTTCGTTATGCGTCCGTTTGACCTGATTCTTTCGCCTGTGTCTTCGTAATTCTGTTACGCTTCTAATGGTGCCAATATCACTGAAATTGGATGTGTACAACTTTAGCATAGCCGAAATCACTTTATAGGAGTTTGTAACCGTCCAGTCTTTTCCGTCCTTTGTCCGATTTGCATGATTCTTGATTTTATCGTCTCGATTTTACCTATTACATCATATCATAAGGTTAGAATATGTTTATCATAGGATAAATGAGGGTGCGAGAGTTGGTTGCTGCTTATTTGCTCCGTTTTGTTCGTTATTCGGATGTTTTTACTGATTTTTGTAGCAACGCCTATATTTTGAGCACTTTAGTGAATTTTGGTAAATAATGATTGTTTTGGAATGTTTTCACTAAAGATGTGCCCAAAAAGTGTGGAATAATAGCCTTGAAAACATGACTTTTTGCGTCACATCAAGTTATCCCACACTTAGACGTTGCTTGTCCTCAAGCAACACTCAGTTTTTGAAAACATTTTAAAACAATTTTTAGAGCGAGCTTCAACATTTTTTAAGAGTTACCACTGTCGAATGCAAATAAGATAGTTTCAGGAATTTAGGGGAATATAAGATGATCCTTCCTTAAACAAGAAAAGATTCTCTTAGGCATACATCCAAATCTCATGATCTTGGAGTACACATGACTAGGCGATCTCACTAAAGGTGGTCACTCAACTCACTCAAAGTGTATCGGGTTTCCTATTAGTCTAGAACAAAAGAAATCGCTCAAATAGCCAGTCATGCAGCACTCATCGTCATAGGCTTGGTCGAGAATCGGATCTCCACCACTTAGGTGAGGACGGTGCTAATTATCCCAAGACATTCATGAGGGTTGTAGTGTTTGATGAGGGTAAAGGGTATGGATAGTGGTATTTTTGGGTTGTAAGGGTTGCTTATCTTAAAACAACTGAGATCATGAACAACTTTATTTCAGAACGGAGAGAGAGGTAGCTTTTGGTCTTCTATCAGAATCTTCTTGTGAGGATGATACTTCAAAGGACTTTAAGCTTTATTCTTGCGGAACTATTTTTCTTTCTTTTTCTTCTTTTTTTTTTCTTTTTCTGCTTTTGTATTTTTTTTTCTATTTTTCTTTTCTTCTTCAGAATTTCTTCGCCAGAGAATTTCCAAGGATATTTTTCTTCTTTTGATTCTTTTAGAAATCCCTTATCTTGAATGTTTCGAGTCTTTTCGCGGTGTCAATTTTACACACCAAGGATTCTTCAATCTTTTTGAGAGCACGAAAGGGGTAGGATAAGATGTTCTAAAAGATGTTCTTCATAATCTCCGAAATTCTAAGATAAGTTTGGGAGTATTTTGGGAAGTAGGGTTTATTGAGGGTTTTATGAAACGAAAGGTTTAGGCTCAATAGGGTTTACTAGGCGGATCATCGATAATAAAGATGAGTATCGGAAGGGTTTTGGGCTTGAAGAGATATGTGAAAAGGGGTTTATATCCTAGGGAATGTCAAGGTCATCTAATTGCACTTATACCGCGTACGGTACACACCAATGTGGTCTTGAAGCGTATGTCAAGAGCAAGTTCTAATTCAGAGATGCATGCATCGGCACACACAAGAAATGATTAGTGAAGCATTAAAGATGAATGCTATTAGGCTCAAGATACCTCACTGCAAATAGGGTTGTATGTGCTTCGTCATGCTTCCATCAGATTATTATTTCTTGTTTAAGCAATTTCTACCTTATTTTCCCTAGATTCCGAAATATATTACTCACATCAGAAAATAGCTCCTCTCAAAAGATATTTTGGCTCAAAATTAGCAGAGTTAATCAATAGATTTAGCTCATACTTTCAATTTTCTTGAAAAATTTTTGAAAAATTTGAGGAACATTTTATGAGTTTACTATTTCGGACATTAAAAATCAAAGAAAACTAACTAAGGTATTTTATACCTGCTATCCCACACTTAGAGGAACATTGTCCCTAATGTTCTCTTTAGTTGAGATTTACTGGAAGTAAAATCCCACACTTAGAGTTTGAACATGTAAGAAAATGTTTCTCAAGTGCCTGTTTTGGGCTGGAATCTCACACTTAGTGATAAGCTTAGGATATAGTATAGACTACTTCAACAAACTAACAAAGCAAATAATAAACAGAATCATAAACAAAAGAGAGTAAAGGTTAAGACACTCCCTAGATAGCGAGCAGCAAAGAAGCTGAGAATCTGAATTTGCTGAAAAGAGATGTTGCCAAGATCTTTTTCTGCATTCATGAAGAGCAGTACAGCTTCAAGCGTCTTGCTATTTGGTTTTCTTCTCCATCCATTATTCCCTTTGTGAATCAATCTCGTAAGTGTGAACACGTTGGTCGTACCAGATTACAAACTCAAAGTATTTGCAAATGAAAAGATAAATCATCGTCTCAGAACTTGAAAAGATATTTTCTACTACAAATCATTTTTCTAAAGCATGTGTTTTTAAACGAGATCGAGCATAATGCATAAAAGTAGTATGCAAGTACCTCAAATGCTCGAAACATATGAATTATCATTTTTCAAATTGATTTCCTTAATTCTGAGACGAGTGGTTTATTTGCAAATGAGTTGTAATATCAGAAAAGTATTTTGGTGACGACCAAGTGTGAAGGATAGTCAGAGATATATCTTCACTTATTGACACTGTTCTCTCTACACGTCTTTATTGCACGGGTTGCCTCCCGAGAAGCGCTGCTTTTAGAGTCGAGAGCTCGACTTTGCCTTCCTTCAGATTTAGTTGGTTCTGGAACCACCAGGACCGGAAGCGCTCAGTAGTGGATCCATCTCGATGTCTTTTTCCTCCTGAGAATCAGAATCACGGCTAGATCCGGAAGTACTTCCCTTCTCGAACTGACTTCGAGGTGCAGATGTGTCAAAGGTTTGAATCCTTTGGGGAAGTCGGGATGCTTTATATGCTGAAATCTTTCTCAAGAGTTTGTCTCGAAGCTCCGGGTGCTGTGCGGATAAAGCTATAGTCTTCTCAATATTCAGCAGAGCGTCAAGTCGGGGAGACACGAGAGGTTTGGTGGGATCAATAGCTGATGCAATGAGTTTCTCCATGGTGAGACCAAATTCTGCATCGTGAGAGTAATCAGTCGGTGTATCTTCATCTGATTCATCTTGTGACAGAGGGATGAAGTTCTCGAAGTTCTCGATTTGCATAATCTATGCTATCGGTAAATATGAGTCAGGAAGGTATTGATGAGGTGGTGTGGACTGATATACTTCCTCTGATTCTTCATGTTCTTCCTCGGACTCCTCCATTTCTTCTAGTTCCGTTTCTTCCATCTCTTCTTCCTTTGATTCTGTTTCAGGTTGTTCCTCTTCTTCTTCATCCTGCTCTGAGTCTTCCTCCTCTTCTATTTCTTCTTCTGGTTCAGATTCTTCCATCTCCTCGTCTTTTGATTCTGACTCTTCAGTAGCTGAGATAAGACAAGTATGCTCGTATGGCCTGTATGGTTCTGGCTCTGAATCAGAAGTGTTATCATCTGAAGTAACTCTGCCCATGGATATTGCGTATATCTCTGCATGCTCCATTGTTGAACAGTCGGTCTGATCAATCTTGTATGATATTGTTTGTCCATGTGCTCGTAGACTGATAACCTGAGAATATACATCAATAATAGCACGTGCAGTATTCATGAATGGCCTACCTAGGATAATGGGTATGTTAATGTCTTCCTGTATATCCATCACTACAAAGTCAGTGGGGAAATAAAACCTGTCAACTTTTACCATGACGTTTTCAGCAATGCCTTTCGGGTATCGGACTGATTGATCGGCAAGCTGGACGCTCATTTTAGTGGGCTGGAGAGGTCCTAATTCTAATCTGGAGTAGAGCGAGTAAGGCATCAGATTGATACTAGCTCCAAGATCGGCCAAGGAGCGTATTGTGCCTGAGTGATAGATGGAACAGGGCAAGGTGAATCGACCCGTGTCTCCTAGTTTTTCCGGTAAGGCATTCTGGATGACGGCTGAACATTCGGCGTTCAGGGAGACTTTAGGAATGGCAGGAATCTTGTCCTTAGTTGCCAGCATTCGTCGGATGTACTTTGTACTAGAAGGGATTCTAGACACGGTGTCTAAGAATTTTCTATCAAGTTTGAATGACTTGGCATTGTACTTCTTGTGCAGGCGGTTAGGGAAAGGAATCTCAACCTCACGATTCGGCGTGGGCATTGATTTGGTCTCAACTGTCGGCAGGACAGGAGAATGTTCCCTTGGAGAAGCAGTCATAGAAGGAGTTGGTTTATCAGAGTTTAAGGTCTTGGCTTCCTCGACGTGGGGGTTCTGAATAGTATTGCTTGGTAAGGTCCCTTGCGGTCGGGTATCGAGACGTTGGGCTAACTGACCGATCTGGTTCTCAAGGCTTTTTAGGACCGAGAGTTGATTTCGAAGGAATAGATCAGTTTGGTCTTGTCGAGCCGTAGTCTTTTGGTTGAAAGCGGTCTGACCTTGGATGAATTTGTTGAGGTTGTCATCAGTACTCGTGACTGGAATGATGGTCTTCGCAGGCTCAGCAGGCTGGGTATCCTCAGTGGCGGTTAATGGAAGTGGTTGATTGTATGGAAGTTGTGGTTGTTGTGGGTACGTCGGATATCGTGGCTGAAACCTGGGCTGAAAAGGGGGTTGGTTGTTCCGTGGAGGATACTGGTTTCCTCGAGTTCTGGGTGGTGAAGTTCTAGCGAAGCCAGGCGGATTTTGAGGTCTAACAGGAAACTGGGCATAGTAGACTGAACCGTCAGTAGGATCTTCGTACTCAATCTCGTATTCTTCAGCGGGATGGTTGGTACAGTTCTGGCAAGCCTGAACTTGGTGGATCTGCTGTGGTTGTTTCTTCAGATATGCTATCTGTTTTGTCAGAGTCTCAATTTGTTCGCTCAGAGACTTAATGGCTTCAGTTTGGCGGGTGTTATTTGCGGAGAGGGGTAAAGATGAGGATTGCTCATCAGACTTCCAATCGTGGTGATGCATCGCCATATCCTCAATCAAGCTCCATGCTTCATCATCAGTGAGTTTCATGAAGTTTCCTTGAGCTGCTGCGTCAAGATTGATGCGATGGTTAGGATCAAGACCTCGGTAGAAGGTGCATACCTTGTCAGTCTTTGTCATTTGGTGGTTTGGACATTTTCTCAGTAAACTCTTGAATCGCTCCCATGCTGAGTAGATAGATTCATCGTGGGCTTGTTGGAAGTTTGCGATGTCATTCTTTGCCTGAGTTTGTTTGGACGGGGGAAAGTATCTAGCGAGAAACTTATTACCCATGTCGGTCCATGAGGTGATTGAGCCGGTCTCAAGTCCCTCAAACTAGGTAGAAGCATGTAAAGCGAGAGAATAGGGGAACAAGTATAAGCGGATGATATCCTGCTCAACCCCATTCTGCTTATAGGAGTTTGAAACCTGAATGAATTTGTCGATATGAGCGTTGGGATCATCACGGGGTAGACCGTGGAATTGGCAGTTATCTTCTATGAGTTGTACGATGTGGTGTTTAAGCTCAAAAGAAGCTCCGTCAATCACTGGATAGCTAATCGGTCCTCCTCGTCCTTCGCTGGATGGTTTGGTGTTGTCGGCGAGAGTAACACGAGCGGCCATTTGTGGAAAACGGGAACGTCTTTCTTTGCGGATGGTACGGATAATCGACTCAGGATCGGGTACGAAAATGAGAGATTCAGATCCGGATGATCTGGTCGAATGTCGTTGTGGGATTTGGGAAGATATTGTCGGTTGGAACTAGGAAAAGAAAATAAGAATGGGAAAGAAGTATCACTAAATAGATAACTCGTCTGGATACTTCATAGTCTTACGATTAACTCCCCAGCAGCGGCGCCAAAAACTTGTCGTCCCTCGATCAGTCACGGTCGTCAACGCAACGGAAGGAGGACACGGCAGTGGAGTTTTAAATTTATAATAGCTGGGGACCTAAGTTTTACTACGGCTGTATAGCAGCAGTATGACCTAGGGTCGTTCTTCAAGCTAATCGTATTGTGAAACGGGAGTATCAAGACAAGTTATTTAGTTTAGTGATGGGATTTTTAAAATAGAGTTTTGAGTGGGTTTTTGTTACTTAGGTCCGTAATTTAAAGCAATAAAAATAAGTAAATAAGTGAGAAATAGAAATAGGGATGAAATCAGTATGGAGGAGATGTGTTTGTTATGACTTCGTTAGCTTATGCGGGGGTGATGCTAGGGTTTTAGTATGAAAACGTCTTTTAAAGGTTTGTGTCTTATCTGAGCTTAATTGTTCGTAGTGTAAACACTGGTACCCTACTGATTGGGGAAATCAATCAGTATGTCACTGAATACTAGGCCAAATTGAGTCTGATCGGAGGAGGATGCTCAACTCTTCAACGTTATCCAGTGATGGAGTAACGACCCTTCTTGGAATGTTAGTTCCTGGGTGCATGAGATAGAGTAACATACCCACTAAGGTTCCGACCTTTCTTAACACTACGGGGACAACGAAGTCAAACAAGGCATTTAAGATTAAGACTTGGTTTGGTGACTATTAACTTTATATTAATGGTTTTATTTTAGCCTAGAGCTTTCATCACGGTGTACAGTGCGACTATGCATTTCCACAGTTTTCCAGACCCAAGATGTACTAACGGTGTACAGTGCATCTAAGCATTTCCACAGTGTTCCTGATCTTTAGGTGTACAAACGGTGTACAGTGCGATCAAACATTTCCACAGCTTTGAAGTCAAACCAGGATGTGACACAGTCTTCAACCACCGACATTTCCTTAGCTCCTACGTATTTGTACTCCACCAAAGGTGTTTCCAACGTTACACGAAGTACAGTGCCGTTTACCGTGGTCTTTCCGGGGTCACATACTTTATGGTCACTCTAGACTAGTTTAAACTACGTTTGTATTAAAGCCCAACCATCTATGATATAAACCAGCCCTCACTATTTCCCAATAAATCCCTGATTGATTCACGGTGTACTATACAAAAGGTTTTTAAACAGTATTTCCACAGCTACGCAATTCAGACCATGTTTACAGTTTCAGAAAACATAGATAGGTAGTGACCGTTTGATCAAGGTTCGCGACTCCTTGTCATAAAGGTTCTAACCACGTTTAATTGGAGGAAAGGCGATTTGGTTTAGAAATTCATAAATACAAGATTAATAGATCACCGGTTTTCATTTGTATAATATAACTGGAAACATTATTTCCATAACGGATTGTGCCCACGACTTTCATAGCTTCCACGTTCCGTACTACACACATAAGTGATGATTCCGGCGCTATACAAATGGAAGCCGTATAACGTTACCTCCGTTATTTCATAATGTTATCCAATTATATGTTTAAAGCAGCATCACCCCACACATATATAAACTAACTACATCATAACAAACACATAAAGAAACTACTCACTACGCATAATAATAGATCCTAAATCTAGCATAATAACAATAGCAATTATCATTATAACAGATAAGGAAAGAAGTAACCGTTAATAAAGCGTAGATTGAATAAGCGTTTAGAGAGAGAGTACAAGCAGAACTTCCGCAATATCCTTGACAATATTACAATAAAAGCCCCTGGACTATTCCCTATGCTATTACAAAAGTAGTCCCTCCGTTAGTTTCAGTTAAATATTAACTGAGAACTAACTAGACCTAACCCTAATTTCTAGAGAGAGAAAGAAGGAAAGAGAGTTTAGAGAGAGAGAGAGAGAGTGTGTGAGAGAGAAAGTGGAAATGGAGAAATGAATGAAATGTTGAAGTGTGTTGAATGATGGAGGGGTGGCCTCCTATTTATAGGCAAAGCTTGAAATCAGCCGTACAACTCGCGAAGCACGCACGTACAAGCAAACGAAGCACAAACGAGCAGCATATGGGGTGCAGGGGGCCGTATACGGCCTTCATAGGGCCGTATACGGTGTGTTATGGGCCGTATACAGTCTATGAAGGGCCGTATATGGTGGCCAAGGCCGTATACGGCTTCCGTCTGATTTCGTTCGTAGCTTAAAACGTCCGTATCTCCTTCGTTATGCGTCCGTTTGACCTTATTCTTTCGCATGTGTCTTCGTAATTCTGTTACGCTTCTAATGGTGCTAATCTCACTGAAATTGGATGTGTACAACTTTAGCATAGCCGAAATCACTTTATAGGAGTTTGTAACCGTCCAGTCTTTTCCGTCCTTTGTCCGATTTGCATGATTCTTGATTTTCTTGTCTCGATTTTACCTATTACATCATATCATAAGGTTAGAATATGTTTATCATAGGATAAATGAGGGTGCGAGAGTTGGTTGCTGCTTATTTGCTCCGTTTTGTTCGTTATTCGGATGTTTTTACTGATTTTTGTAGCAACGCCTATATTTTGAGCACTTTAGTGAATTTTGGTAAATAATGATTGTTTTGGAATGTTTTCACTAAAGATGTGCCCAAAAAGTGTGGAATAATAGCCTTGAAAACATGACTTTTTGCGTCACATCAATATAGTCACAAATAGCATTCTTAGAGCAGTCGGAAACTGGAAGGCTGAGGCTTCCGCTAAACACTGTGATATGCTGTCATCGTTCTCTATTAAACCTCTCTCAAGAGCCGTTTTTCGGAATGTCGAGTATAACACACCATTGACCGTATAAAGATCTTCGAAGCATGTAGGACCTTTAACATGACATAAAAGCACACGTAGGTAGTAACACTCTCCTTCGGATGGGTTAGCGGAAACCAAACGCCCCCTTATCGGTGGGCCTCTTCGAAGATGCCACCGACGTTTGCTAGCATCCCATGTGAACTTCTTTGGAAATTCTCTGTACAAACATTCCCTCGCAAGGCTATTCGTTCTATTCATCTCAAAAAACACAGTCAACATTGATCGTTTATCCCTCTCCCTATCAATTATATCGGTCATTATATCATCATCGCTGAATCTAACCAACTGCTGATTTGGGAGATGAAGATGCATCGCCATGACATGAGGGTGGATTTAGGAAAGCGGAAAACCATAAATACGCCACATTGCCTTGGGGGGTGAGACGTAACGCGCATCTTGAAATCTTTTGATCTCATTAACAACCACATCTTCAGCATCCGGATCGATATGGACAGCTTGTTTGTCATGGCCTTTGTAGACGTACTTGAAGACATACTTGACAGATTTTATGCTCGAACAAACCTTGACATTCATGTGACAGTTGTACATCATCAACAACTTCGGGTTATAGGGAACTACCCATCTGTTATCGATGGTTTTTCCTCGTACTTGCATTTGAGTGCCATTATCTCTCCTTCTATATATCGGATATGCGTCATCTCCCTGTATCGTACTTTCACTAAATTGCCTAGAATATCTCCAACGACATTGTTTTGGATCACCTTGCATACACGAACTGTTCTTATTTAAATTACCGCAAGGGCTGTGATTCTTGTGCTTGGCAACCAGCTCATGCAATTTGGGATATTTTATCCGATCCGGGATTTCAGCGGACACAACCCTGTCATAATGGTCTGGAGTAGTCATCTTGTGCTCGGAATTCATTATTAGAAGGAAATGAGCATGAGGCAGACCACGTTTTTGAAACTCGATCACATAAACATGTGCCGCGACCTTGCCAAGTATATCCCTCTGGAACAACTGTACCTTAAGATCCTCTAGCTTAGCGTGAAATGCTCTGGCAATAACCCCTGGCCTATCTTGCGGTGTTTGACCAGGCAATAGATAGTCTGTGATCTCTGGCCAATTTGGATTGCACGTCATAGTGAGGAATATATCACGCTTGCCGTCTTCTTGAACCAATGTCATAGCATCTAGAAATCTCCGTCGCATGTCACGTGGGCCCCCGATGAAGGTTGCAGGCAACACGATACGCCTTCTGACTCTACTTGGCTGAACTTCACCGGCATGATGATCTTTCCAACGACATCTACAACATAAGTAACCATTTTTATAGAATTTACATGTGTATTTAACCAAATTTTTTGATTAAAGGGCTCTTAGATTTACCAATTAGCATGTTTCGATTCGTTTTATCATCCACCAGTTCTGTCATTGATGACACGTTAGGATATAGTGGAAGTTTGGTTTCCTCGTCATCCGTCAAGAGCGTAAATTTGGTGGTCTTCCATATTACAATTTCGATCTCCGAGCGTAACAAACTGTATTTTCCATACCTTCGAAAGTCGGCTTGACCCCTTTCTTGGATGGCTCACTCACGATTTTGAAAACACCACCCAACAAATTCACTTGTTGATATGTGTCAATCAAATAAGGCGGGACGACTGCTATGATATTGTCTCTCTAAAAATGACATAGTATATCTTAAATTAATTAATGGTATTTAACTTTATGTAATTAAAGGTAAGTTGTAAATATTATATTGTATAGTTATCTTACTATTCGGTCAAGTAGAAACAAATATAATTTGTCTTCCTTCACGTTCATCCATACGTATTCAACTCGAACGGCCTTACTTGAGTACTTTACATGACAAAGTTAGAGTTCGGAAAAGACCTCATGACAATAAGGGTTCATCGTCTACAATACCATCAGTATTAAGAATTATTTGGTGTAAATTAATACATTAGATGTCAAAAATAAAAGAAGTATTAGTATAAGAAAGAAGTTTTGTATACACACTTTGGAGTTATGTGACAAATTATTTTTGAAACAATAAAACAGTAGTCATATAAATTCAAAAACAAAGATACGTAATCTTCAATCAAACAAAGATAGGTAGAATATTTTATGAATTATTACTCATACCTATATATAACTATTATTGTTGTTTTCTTTTTAAAGAAATATTGAAGTATCGATTTCCATTTATATAAAAAAGTAACATCCCATACCGCCTTCCGCGGGTTAGGGCCCAATACCGTCTAAGACAGTATTGAAGTAACATCCCATATCGATTTCCATTTATATATCTATTTATAAAGATTTTTTCTTGATTTTTAGACATGCCACATCATAATATTTCTTTTGCTTTAAAGTCTCCTAAATTGCCACAACATCATATTTTTTTTCTTAGACTATTATTTATCAATTATAGTTTATTATAATAGCCTGTAAAATTCCAAGATTACATTATATTTAATATATAAAAATTTTAACCTATATAAAAAAAGGGTTCAATCACCAATCCATATCTTATACACTGCCTTTTAACAAATTAATTGTGTTATCGATAACACTAATTATATACCCATTAATATATTCGGCTACTTACAAATTACTATTCCCTCCGCCCCAATTTAATTGTTCCCAGACAAAAAGCACGCAGTTTAAGAAAACATCAACTTCTCTCTTACTTTTTGATAAGATGACAGTTTTACCATTTACTTTTTACCTGTTTTTTTGTCTTACATATATGAATTAGGGGTATAAAAGAATTTTATCTCATCATTTTTATCTATTTATGAAAGTGGACAATTAATTTGGGACATCCCAAAATGGAATACTGGACTATAAATTTGGGACGGAGGGAGTATATAACTGCACTTTTTAAACTGTCGTGCATCATACGGGCTCAATGCCTGATTTACCAATAAAAAAAATACTTACACACAAATAAAAAAACACTTATATGCCGTACAGCTAATTAAAGAAGAAACTGTGATAAAAGAAGTACAGCTAATTATTGTTTATTGTTTGTACTTTGTGATGATACCCTCTTAGCTATTCGTTTAAATGTGAATTATAATATAATATGTATACTTTCAAGTAACTATTGTTGTTAATTGTTGGGTTAATACACACGGAGGGGATTAAAGTATCCCAAAATGTTCGCTTGAGGTACTAAAGTTTATGATTTGACAAAAATATAACTCAACTATACGTATTGTGTTTAAGGGTAACTAAAGTTTATTAATATGTTTACAAGGATAACTAAAGTTTATTAAAATGTTTACAATGGTAATCAAAGTTTATAAAATTATTCAAATTGATGAATCTTTATCGGCTCATTTTCCACTTAGGGGAGGTTTTAAAAGTTCGGGTATAGTTTTGTCAAATCATAAACTTTAGTATCCCAAGCGAATATTTTGAGACACTTTAATCCCCTACGTGTGTATTAACCCTTAATTGTTTAGATCATATATTACAAAGTTAAACTAAAATTGTTCTAATGATAAATTCAACTTAACTTGTAATCTAATAATGACAGCTTTATATGTAACGGAGTGTTCAAATTATGCATTGGGTAAAAAAAAAAAGGTATTAATTCATGAAAAAAGGTTAATAAACCGAGAAGGTACATTTGAAAATTTAAGTAACTTGTTTTGTCTAGTAATTTGTGTATTTTTCTACTAAAAAATTGTAATTATAAATCCCTTTAATAAAAACAATTTTGTAAAATTTCAAATGAAGTAGAATTACAAAGTAAAACATAAATAATCCATGAACACCAAATTAATTTGTGTATTTCTATTTATATATTTATTTTAATATGATAACCATAGACCCAAAAGTCATACATGACAACTTAAGTCTTACTATCTAACACCTCTTTTTTCATTATCTCGATAAAACCATTAAACCAAATTCTCAAAACCTTGTTCTGGTTTTACCTTCTCAAACCATCTTCTGGTTTCTAAAGGGAAAGTTAGATTTTTTTTTTCTAAATAAAAGGTAGGTTTTCTTCATATGATTATCCTCTTTATATTCAAAGATTATGCTTTTCATCAAATCGGTTTATAATTTGACAAAACATTCACAATCCACGAATCAAACATCCATGGTATTTATCTCTCTATAATTTGGCGTCTCTCTCTAAAACCTTCTTCAAAATTGAAAACCGACACTCCAATATACCGTTTGATTTTGGTTTAGAAATCAGATTCAAGTGGTGGAGGCCGGATAGTGGTGTCGATGGCAATAGCCACTAAATTCCGATCAGAAGTTCCTGAAGAGCGGTGGCGACGGAAACCTCCGGCAGCAGTGACGACGGAAACAAACAGCAGCAGTGACCAAGATATGTAATTGTTGTTGTTGATTTGTTGACTATTTTTAATACAGTTTATGAACAATAAATGAATACTTTTAATGGATTAATGTAGGGGCATGTTTGTCCTTTTCAATGGGTTTTTACAGGCATTAGTAGTGAATTGGGGGTATTTTTGTCATTTCCCTCTTAAAAAAACAGGGGAAATGTATTATATATAGTATATAGATAAGTAGCTAGTGAAAAATTTTAAAACAAAACAAATATCTGTAAAATTATGAGAGAAGCTAGTTATTTCACATCCATCTAAAATTAACTCTACTACAATCACCAAAGGTGATTTTTACTATTTATAACATATTCATACTCACAATGCACTAATCAAACTCAGTGATAATATTGTATATTAATTTCTCACTTATTATGTTAGTCACCTAGCTTTAATTTTGTCTTTCTCTTTTTACCTATTATTTTATGATCTTTTTTCCTTATAAGAAAAACAAATAAGCAATATAAATATTTTGTGTTCTTCCATCCATGATCCAACTAACAAAGTATCTACAATATCTTATTGACGTAATCAAAACTAAAAATTTATCATGTTAACTAAATAATTATTGTGACCATGAATAATATTTATTTCTTTAAATTGATGCAAAATAAATCCTATTTGTCATATATGAATAATATTTATTTCTTTAAATTGATGCTAAATAAATCATGTTTGTCCTATTGTAACACCCACTTTATGGGTCTAGTGACAATTGGGTTATTTCCTGATTTTAAATAATTGTTTAAATAAGTTAGGAAAATTATTTGCTTATTTTATTAAGTTATTGTGAATAATTAGTGAAGAAGTCAAATGACTTATTGTGACTAGTAAATTATGGGTTGTTTTAACTTTATACAGTTAAAGGAAAAATAAAATTGTTGAAATCGTAAATGGTTTTAGATTCCAGACAATAGATTTAGAACGGGAATAAAAATTAAAGCAATTGGATATTAAAGTCGGTTTGATGAGCCAACCTTAAAATCCATAAGTTCTCAAACCTTCTTCCATTTCTTCTTCTTGAACATTTACCAATTCTATGAAACCATATCAAAATTTATAGCCAAACTAGTTCTGTGATTTTGATTTCAAAACATCAATTCTGTATCAAGCTCTTATCACCTTCATCTTTAACTGAGTGATTGAATGAAATTAAAGCTTCTTATGTGTAATTTGTTGTTATTAGATGTTATATGATGTTAGTTGAAGTATTAGAAACCTTAGAAACTGAGTTTTTAGAGTTATGGTGAGATTTGATTCGAAAAACTCGTAACAGCAGCGAAGTTCGCAGTTCTCAGTTCGTCTTGCGAACTGAGTTTTGTTGCGAAGCGAGGTGAGATGTTGCGATGCGAACCGAGATATGCGAACCGAGTTGCTGCGGTGCGAGTTGAGTTGTTTCGCTGTGCGAATTGAGTTTTTTTTGCATTGCGAACCGAGTTTTTGCGAACTCAGTTGGCTGTGCGAACCCAGATAGCTGCGAATTTTGATTTTAAAATATTTTGTTTTGCAAATTTTGAAAATGCGTAAGTTTTCAGGGTCGCGGATAAGTGACAATTTCATTAACTCGGATTGGTTTGAAATTTACATGGTCACTCAAAAATTGCCCAATGATCAAGGCTCTATGTTGGGAGCCTAGGCGGTTTTTGGCCATTCGGGGTCGTTTAGAGGTCGAAAATGACATTTTACAATTTTTAGAACTCGTTTCGGCACTTTTTGATTATGTTCCGGATTAGACTATTGATTTCTTTGACTTCATGGGTTTACCTACTTAGGTAAATATGTTATAGATTAGTTATGATTGTGATTTACAACTCGATTATAGTGTTATGTTGATGTTGTATATTGAGAAGTTTGATTACAAAATACAATTGAATAATCACCAATACAATATGTTTAAAATGTAAACTGAATATGGGATATTGAGTTTTATATCATTATTAACTAATGATTTGACTGAGTTATTATTAATGGTTATTGTTTATTACTTATTACTATTACTAAGTATTGAAATACGATTGGATTAACCAGTTATAAGTGATAATATAACTTGGTGATTATTTGTAGCTTGATATAATTAAATTAAATGAGTTATATATTATGGACTACTACTAACTCATTATTTAATTGTTGTATTCTCAGATCACCAGAAGACTCAGTAACATTAGACTTCTGAGTGGGCACTGAGGTATTGGTGAGTGGATCTGTAACCCTTAGTGTGATTTAGTTGTAACAGGTTTGGTTACAACGAGTAAACGTATTATTACTGTTGTAGTTTTCCATGATGATTTTGGTTTAATGGTAATAATACTGTTGATATACTGTTTAGTCTGATATGTTGCTATGATGAGTATGTGGATAAGTGATTATGTGATATTCAGCCTTTAGGCTTTGATGATTCAGAGGCCAGCATGGAGTTGGGCTTGGGTTTGCTATTGTTTGGATAACACAGGGTCTTGGTACAAGTATTATTATCGTAGCCTGTGTTGTTTGGGTTAATAGCACCAAGTAGTCGGTTAAACCTCTGTATTGGCCTGCAGTTGGTTTTAAAGTGTTCTTTGAGAAGGTTTCCTCAAGAACCACCGGTCCTCTTTGACGCTATGTGTTTACTGTGCTTTACTGTAAGCATGTGTTATTATGTTGTGTGTTTTTGGCTGAAGGTTTCCCCAAGAACCATAGATACTCAGTGATATTATTTGTTTACGATTATCTTTATAACACGCACCAAATTTACATGACTTTTTTTTTTTTTAAACTCGGAAGCGAAATCCCATTCATATTAACACTGATGACATTATGTCATCAACCAAAACATATTACAAATTATAAGTATTAACTGCTCGTTTACAAACCATTGGTTTTATCATAATCATTATATAACAAAACATGAACACTGTGTCTAACAAAATCAGAGTAATCCTGGTCAAACAACTCCCAGTCACTCATTGCCCAGCCCCAGTCACATCAAAACCTGCAAGGAGTAAATAACGGAATTAGCACCTAAGTGAATAAACCTGTTACAACAGTTTGACTTAGCTATAACATTATCAATTAACAGCAATATCACTTTGACACAACATCACCAAGAGGATCGGTGGTCCTTGTGGAGCCCTCAGACCGCGGTGGCCCACCAAGCAACATTTACAATCACTGCAGGCCAATACAGTGATTTTACCGATAACTGATTGCTACCTTTAGT
The DNA here is from genome assembly GCA_949592205.1 of Helichrysum umbraculigerum. Taxonomy (NCBI): domain Eukaryota; kingdom Viridiplantae; phylum Streptophyta; class Magnoliopsida; order Asterales; family Asteraceae; genus Helichrysum; species Helichrysum umbraculigerum. Next base: position 5,711,542 of record CATIUR010000003.1, read on the forward strand.
CAATATGTGTTCTATTCTCAACACATGATTACAAATCTCACATTGACTAACCTGTAGCAATCAGTCCAACAATTGTTGACCTCCTATTCACCAGAATGCACATAGGCAACACATCACAGTTATACATATATATATATATCTCAGCAATATAATCAACAATCACTATATTTATATCGTTGTAACCAATATGTCACAACCAAATCACACTGAAGTTCCAAGTCAATTCACCTGTCTACTGCAGTCCACTTACTCAGCTGACTAACTCACTGAGTCTTCGGCTTATCTGGAACATTACAAAACACTTGAGTTAGTAACTCAATCCAAATCTTACTTTAATTAACTCAACACATCACTTAATGGTAATAGAATACATTGTATATATTCAGTCCATGTCCATATCTAGCTCGCTTCAACTTACATGTCATAGTTTAACATAAGTACACGCCACTAACAAACAATTATCTCATAATCTAGTTCACATAGTTTAGCATCTCAATTTAAGTTATACAAGTAATCACCAATGCTAACTAACTTATCATCATACATTTTCAAGTAAAATGCAAATTCTAAGTCATTACAGTTCATAGTATTATTGCTGGCATACGGTTTTATCTAATCATGAAGAAAACATTTAAAATAAGGTTTATAATGAAAAAGTCATTTTCTGCGTTGGAGCCATTTAGCCGTCGGCTAAACTGTTTGACTGCCGGTCACAGGCCACAAGCTTAACAGTTTCCATTCACTTCTACCCTGTGACGAACTCAACTTCTAATTTCTTCTTTTCCAGCCACCTTAATTATGTTATCATCTTCAATTAACATAAACCAACAACTTATAACCTCACTTACCATCTTTCAATCACTAATTCCCACAACAATAATAATTATATCATAAACCCTAATAATCTAACAAATTTTGATGAACATCATTTAGACTAACTTATTTCCAACAAAACTCAACAAGAATCAATCTATCATTTCATATAATCAGAAATAAGCCACATAGTCATGTAGTATTCAACTTCAAATTACCTAATATCACTAAACCATATGATTTTACTACAATCAAATTAATATATATATATATATATATATATATATATATATATATATATATATATATATATAAAGGAAATACTTACAATTAGATGAAGATAATTAGTTAATGAACAAAGTGATGATTAAAATTCTGAAGTAAAATCACAGCTTGAAATGATGTACTTTAGGTTTAGTGAGTTTAGGATTTAAATCTTCAATTTTCAAGGGTTTAAAGAGAGTGAAAACTTTCCTTTTAGGGAAAGGAAATAAATAGGTTGGCCAAGGTTTTAAACCGACTCCGTACTATAAAACTAGCCCCCTTTTAATCTATTGTCTGGAACCTAAAAACCATTTGCGAGAAAAGTATTTTATTTTACCGTAAGCTACAACTTTTTAAAACGGTAATTAATTCACTAGTCACAATAAATTCTTAACCAAATTCTCTAATTTATAATTTAAAACATATAATCACAATATTTAAAATGTAACAAATAATAACATCTAAATTTAAAAGAAATTACCAGATAGCCACAAAAGCGGGTGTTACAATCTTGTTGTAAGATTTGTTAATACTGAGTTGGACTATTGGTTGCAGTTCTTTCTCACTTAGCGTTGAGCTAATCCCCCACACTAATACTCCTTGCAGGGCATGATTCGATAATGGGCTGGGCAAGGCAGTGACACTGGAATGGAATGTTTGACAACTGAGCAATACTCTGATATCTGATTTGTATAAATCAGTGTTATATGTTGTTTTTACATAACACCCAAATTGATAAACTATGGTTTGAAATAGTTTGAATTCTGTTTATTAAATAATGTAAATAATAAATGTTTAATTGGACTTGCGCTTCCGACATATTATATTTAAATGACTGTGAAATTGAGGGGTGTTATACATATATGATTCAAATAAATAACTACAAGTTTATATATATATATATATATATATATATATATATATATATATATATATATATATATATATATATATATATTACTAATTTGTTTGATAAAAAAAACATGATCAAAAGTCATAATACTTGATATATAAATTTTAAATAGTTAGAGTGTGCAACTTAGCATTAGACGTTGAGCTAGATTATTAATTAATCGAGACTCAAAAAGTAACAAAGATTATTTAAACAATGCTATTAACTTAAAAAACTAACAATGTAAAGAAACGTAGTAGAAGACATGAATTATGCAAGTGAAATATATATATGGAGATAAAAATTGATGGATGTTGATTTGGTGTTACAATTCTATTTTTTTATTGTTACTTTAATATCTACATCACACATAACCCGCTCATGGAATCCGAGAATTACAAATCAATTGTACTTTATCGATATTTTATTATATGATCGTTATTGATTGTTGACTGTAACATAATTAAATTTGAATTTTACTAAAAATTGAGAAAACAATCTAACCCACAGTAAATAAATTACTTGAGTATAATGTATGCTTCATGGAAAACCTAGATGTTTCAAATTTCATCATTCAATTTTAGTGATTAGTTAGGTTATTAGTTTGACAAAAATTATACAATATTTACAATTTTGTAAGTATAATTAAGATCAGGCAACTTATAGAAAGCTTTTATTATCGAAGGTCCAAAATTATATATTTTTTAAATTCCGCCGCAACGCGCGGGTAAAAAATACTCGTTGTACACATTAATGGACATCACCAGATTAAATTTGGAATAAATTATGAGATGAAATATGAACATATTAGATCATTTAACCCGTATTTTCTTAAAGATATATATAATTCATGAAAATTTATTAAAATATAAATCAAAAGAAACAACATTAATAATCAATTGATCTAAATATTACTCTAATATATATATAATAATAGAGTCAAATCAGACGCTCTATTATGTTATTTATATTTTATTTTTATAATATATGTTTGGAAATCAGAAAATCTTTTAGAAAAAAATAAAGGGTAAAACTAACAATGAAAATATGCAGGTAATAATTACAGGATAAGTGACAAAAATCGGCTACGTATTGCCACCAGATATTCCAACTACGCAACGAACCGAATGATTTTGTGTTGGGATCTTTGCAAAGCTTATATTACCTTTTGAAGTTTCAAAATGCCGAGTAAGATTACACATTAGATTCCACATCATTTTTTCTAACATGGAACAAGTTACAATTTTAGATTTTTAAATCTTTTTTTGTCTCTCTTTATTTTATTGTAACCTCAACAAAACCAATATTAGAATTGCACCAACATCAGATCCCCATCCAAAATTTCCGTTGACCACCTGCAAATCCGATGCTCACCCATCTTTTCTGTCACCTGCAATGGCACCACCCATCTCCACCATTTTGCTTTCAATAATATGTAATGTCGGTCTCCATGGTTAGTCATTAATGATGAGTTAGATGTGTCCAAAACAAAGCAGAGGTGGATAACATAACAGGGTTAAAATTATGCACTTCTTATAATATTTGGATGATGATCCACACACCACCACATTTTAATCATATGCCGCTAAAACCTATTCGATGGTGTACGACCAAAATGTAGTGATATACAAATTACCACCACCCATAATATAGTGGTCACCAGGGTTAAAGTAGTAATAATTCAGTGCAATTCTATAACACATACTAGTTTTCCTTCCAAACGTGCACTTATTAGGACAAATGAAATTTAAAATAAAAAATTATATATTATTCTCGTTTTTATTTCCTTCCTTAAACAAAAAACTAACAATAATGATCAACAACATAGCACTATCGCTTTATATAAGCCTTTTCACAAATTTTCCTATATGATTAAATTAAATGATGATCAATTATCGTCAATTTCTCACTAATATTTAAACAGGTTATAATAAATAATCATAAATAACTAACATATGAGTTTATCATGATATATTGATAAACCCAAAGGCAAAGTTTTATTTCTCCTTAACTTTTTCTCTCCACCTAAAAAGCTAAAACCACGTACATACACCTTTTTCTATTTTAAAAAATCTTCAAATTCTGGATCAACATTACCAAGTTATTGAAGCTTGAATAATAAATAATTAAATTAAATAATATACAATATACGAGTAAATAATGTATACAATACACGTTGTGAATCATTATGTTAAAATTAAAGTAACTAATATGTATTTATAAAGTTTAATACTTAAAATACAAACTAACATAATAATTACTCCATTCGTCCCAAAATAACTGTCCACTTTTGACTTTCTGAAGTCTTTTTTTTTCAACTTTGACCTTTAATATTTTTGTTTGTGTTATATAATACTTGATTCAAAATATACGAATATATTGAATTGTAAATGTATTTTCATTGATATAATTTTCATCAAGTATTATATAACACAAACAAAGATATTAAAGGTCAAAGTTGAAAAAGAAATACTTCAAAAAGTCAAAAGTGGACAGTTATTTTGGGACAGAGGGAGTAATATTATAATCTAAATAAGAAAAATATAATGCCTCAAATATGAATAAGGTAAAATAATGAGAAACTTGGATGAAAGCTAATCGAATAGATGAATTGATCGCGATTACCCTTGTTTTATAATGTATTTCATGTGTTCAATACAACTCACTAATAAAGTTTAAAATATGTTTAAAATGTTTGCAATCTCAAAATTTGTATTTCGTTTAGGTAATTAATAAATAATGAAAAAATCTGGCTTTTAATTCCCTTTAATAACATGGATTACGGGATGCTAGGTCCTTAAACCAAATCTACACATTTTAGATGTGCGATTTATATTTGTTATTTTCTACAAAGTCATCATCAATTAAACTGGTAAAAAAATGACGCTCGCAAACGTAACTAGCATGTAAAGTTATAATTGCATATACAAACCTAAAACATACATACAACATCAAGTAACTAACTAATTTTGTTTCATAAAGCTAGGTTAGTACAAAGTAAAATTTCTACAAATAAGAAATGCAGGTTATGACAAATAATCAAAAAGTTAAAAAGGAAATGTAGAAAACAAATTAAATGTTTCCTTATGGTTTCCTTTATCAAGGATCTAACATATTAATATTAATTACTTTAATTCATATTCCTTCTGTTTCCCAAATAAAAAATACGTACTCAAAAAGTATTTTTCAAGAATTGATATCAAGATATGAGAAAACATATATTGATTACTTATAATGTTTTGACCTATGTATATTGCCCAACCTTGACCGACTTGACGTTCCTATTGTCATCCGAGCTAGGTTAATATGGCTTTTAGTTCTGGATTCACCACATCGTTAGCTCGGTAAGTAATTGCACTTTTGAAAATCATTGACTTCGTAGGATTTCAGCATCAATCCTACCATGACACCATTATCAAGGCGAAACTTGTTAGAATCAAATCATTCGCCTGATATAGTTGATGATGCTTCTATCAGTGATATAACAAGAAGATTAATTTAATTTCAATTATTACTCCTACTGTGATTTTCATTTGTTTAGTTATGTTACTTGTGTTGTTCTGTCTCTACGTATGTCAAAAAAAAAAAAAAAAAAGTCAGTCCAAGTCAACTTAAAAAATCCAACTTTGTGGTAATTTTATTGTCACTTAAAACATATGAAAAATATACTATCTAATAAACATTAGAGATGACAAACAAATCTCAAAACATAAATTTAAAAACTTCAAATGGAACAAAAAAATTGCTCATAATGTGCGATGAACAAATTTTTACAAGTATAATACTTGCGGGTTAAGAAAATTAATCAAAATTCTGAAAAGGAAATGTAGAATATAATAAGATTAATGAAGTTTCCTTTTGATTTCCTTTATCTATTTCTCTAACAAAATTTAATTTAATTTATTTTTTTTCCAATTCCTTCTGTTTACTTTAATTTCTATACAAAATAAAATAAAATTTCCTTTAATTCAATTTTAAGTATACCTTTTTTATAAACCTACTTCAAAGTTAAGTTTTTATTTACAATAAATGAAAGAAAAAAAGAGATAAAAAAAAGAGCATAAGTTGATGTAAAATGATATAAAATATAAAATATCACTTCATTTAACATTTATTTACAATACTAGTTATTAATGGTGTACATTTAAAATCTGTTACATCTAGTGGGGCACTCGAATTCCTGATTTTAGTCATTTTACTGTCATATGACAAATTTCTCATCTCCCGCGCGACGAAGTAGCTTGCAGCAACGCAAAATGATATGACTTGAGAAGTCAACTTGGAACCTCACACTTTCCTTTTAAAATCCAATGGTTGTTCCTTTGTTAAAAGAAATTGCTGATAAATTATAACTTATGTAAGTTGTTCTGCGCCGGAAATACAAAAATTGCTAGATGGATTAGCACTAATCGTGTAATTTTTGATAACATTGATCGTTAAAATATGTGTCACTTTGTCTGAGTATATTTTAAGTTTACCCTTTTTTATAAAACTTTTAATTTTGCGTCAACACGTAAAGTTTCATTATGCGAATCGAATTTGGCATCTATGTATTTGATGTCAAATTTTTAACCCTTAAACCAGTAGTATCTAAAAGTAAAAAAAAAATGCTACACCCATAAAGAAAACGAGGGAAATGACAAGATTCTTTGATACTGCAAACGTCTTCGTCAAGCGAGTCGAAAAATCTGTCATTTAGTTGTGCTTAGGGGTGTTAACGAACCGAGCCGAACCGAGTATCAAGATGCTCGAACTCGACTCGAAATATTTTTAGTATGCTCGAACTCGACTCGAACTCGAATAAGTGTTTTAAATTGGGCTCGAACTCGAGATCGATATTTTTTTCATTGTTCGAGTTCGAGTTCGAAACTCGTTTAGTAACTTAAACTTTTCTTATTTGCATGAATATTCAAGTTTAACTCGATCGTTATTGTTCATTTCGTTCTCATCTGAGGCTCGGGTGGCTCGACTCGAGATATATATATGAGCTTGTTGAACTATTTGAGCCGAGTATGCTCGATTAACTCGTTCGACTCGGAGTATTATACGAGTTTTCGAGCGAGTCGAGTCGAATATTAATTTTTATGACTCGGCTCGTGAAATTAATCGAACAATAATTTTTGCTCGAACTCGACTCGAGTTCGAAGTAGCTGATGCTCGAACTCGAAATAAACGAGTTTGAAATCGAGTAGCTCGTGAGCGGCTCGGTTCGTTAACACCCCTAGTTGTGCTATTATGTACACGGGTGCCCTGCTAGATGTAACGGATTTTAAATGTGACCATAATAAATAAGTAGTATTGTAAAAATAAAAATTAAATAAAGAAATATTTTATATTAGTTTATTTTACGTCAACTTATTATCTATCTATCTTATCTACTAAACGAGAGTTTCGCTGATATCATAAAGATGACTTGACACATCATGAGGTAGGTTTTCATGCTTAGGTGTCACTCTGTAGTTAAACGGATGATGTCATCAATACATACCCTATTTTATGCCAAACAAATCTCAAAACATAAATTAAAAACTTCAAATGGAACAAAAAAATTGCTCATAATGTGCGATGAACAAATTTTTACAAGTATAATACTTGCGGGTTAAGAAAATTAATCAAAATTCTGAAAAGGAAATGTAGAATATAATAAGATTAGTGAAGTTTCCTTTTGATTTCCTTTATCTATTTCTCTAACAAAATTTAATTTAATTTAAATTCTTTCCAATTCCTTCTGTTTACTTTCATTTCTATACAAAATAAAATAAAATTTCCTTTAATTCAATTTTAAGTATACCTTGTTTTATAAACCTTACTTCAAAGTTAAGTTTTTATTTACAATAAATGAAAGAAAAAAAAAAGATAAAAAAAGAGCATAAGTTGATGTAAAATGATATAAAATATAAAATATCACTTCATTTAACATTTTATTTACAATACTAGTTATTAATGGTGTACATTTAAAATCTGTTACATCTAGTGGGGCACTCGAATTCCCGATTTTAGTCATTTTACTGTCATGTGACAAATTTCTCATCTCCCGCGTGACGAAGTAGCTTGCAGCAACGCAAAATGATATGACTTGAGAAGTTAACTTGGAACCTCACACTTTCCTTTTAAAATCCAATGGTTGTTCCTTTGTTAAAAGAAATTGCTGATAAATTATAACTTATGTAAGTTGTTCTGCGCCGGAAATACGAAAACTGCTAGATGAATTATCGCTAATCGTGTAATTTTGATAACATTGATCGTTAAAATATGTGTCACTTTGTCTGAGTATATTTTAAGCTTACCCTTTTTTATAAAACTTTTAATTTTGCGTCAACACGTAAAGTTTCATTATGTGAATCGAATTTAACATCTATGTATTTGATGTCAAATTTTTTAACCCTTAAGCCAGTAGTATCTAAAAGTAAAAAAAAAAAAAATGCTACACCCATAAAGAAAACGAGGGAAATGACAAGATTCTTTGATACTGCAAACGTCTTCATCAAGCGAGTCGAAAAATCTGTCATTTAGTTGTGCTATTATGTACAAGGGTGCCCTGCTAGATGTAACGGATTTTAAATGTGACCATAATAAATAAGTAGTATTGTAAAAATAAAAATTAAATAAAGAAATATTTTATATTAGTTTATTTTACGTCAATTTATTATCTATCTATCTTATCTACTAATGGGGAGTTTCGCTGATATCATAAAGATGACTTGACACATTATGAGGTAGGTTTTCATGTTTAGGTGTCACTCTGTAGTTAAACGGATGATGTCATCAATACATACCCTTTTTTATGCCAAACAAATCTCAAAACATAAATTAAAAACTTCCAATGGAACAAAAAAAATTGCTCATAATCTGCGATGAACAAATTTTTACAAGTATAATACTTGTAGGTTAAGATAATTAATCAAAATTCTGAAAAGGAAATGTAGAATATATATATATATATATATATATATATATATATATATATATATATATATATATATATATTAAATTAATAAAGTTTCCTTTTGATTTCCTTTATCTATTTCTCTAACAAAAATTTTATTTAATTAATTTCTTTCCAATTTCTTATGTTTACTTTCATTTCTCTACAAAATAAATAAAGTTTCCTTTAATTCAATTTTAAATATACCCTTTTTATAAACCTACTTCAGAGTTAAATTTTTATTTACAATAAATGAAAAAAAGAAAAAAAAAACATAAGTTGACGTAAAATGATATAAAATATAAAATATCACTTCATTTAACATTTTATTTACAATAATAGTTATTAATGGTGTACATTTAAAATATGTTACATCTAGTGGGGCACCCGTATACTTGATTTACTGTCATATGACAAATTTCTCGAATCCCACAACGAAGTAGCTTGCAGCAACGCAAAATGATATGACTTGAGAAGTCAACTTGGAACCTCATCCATGCTTCTCCATCTTCAACTTTCCTTTTAAAATTCAATAGTTGTTCCTTTTTTAAAAGGAAATTGCTGATAAATTACAACTTATGTAAGTTGTTCTTCGTGGGAAATACGAAAACTGCTAAATGAATTAGCACTAATCATGTAATTTTTGATAACATTTATCATCAAAGTATGTGTCACTTTGTCTGTGTATATTTTAAATTTACCTTTTTTTATAAAACTTACTTCATATTCAAATTTTGCGTCTAGACTCAAGAGATAAAGTTTCATTTTGTTAATAGAATTTGACATCTATGTATTTGATGCAAAAATTTTAAATCTTAAGCTAGTAGAATCTAAAAAGAAAAAAAAAATGCTACACCCATAAAAAAAATGAGGGCAATGACAAAATATTTCTTGTGTTACGTTCACCGTTCACGATTCTAGAAAGTCAAAATATCGTGAATTTGCTGTTTAAAAATAAATATAATACATAGTTATTACTTATTAGAGTATGTATGATCAAGTTTCTACCGGCCAATAAAAAAATAGGGAATAAAAAACTTAGGATACCCCACCAGTGACACCAATGAATTCATTGTAATTGCCTAATTGGTCATTTTTCAAATATCTAAAAAGTAGAAAATGTGTTTTATTAGTTTTTAATATAACTTCTTATGAAAAACGTATTGAAAGACGTTCCCAAATAATTTTATAATACTTTTAGTAAACTCAATTTTTATATTTAAGATACCATATAAATGCAACTTTTTATACTTTTTTTTTTATATCTAAATAGAAATAGATTACAGGTAATGAAGTTACTTAATGAGTCAAGAGACTTTCAAAGGGTTTTGTTTATAAAATTAAATTAAAATGGATTTGAAAATTTTAAATTGATGACATCATCAATAACTTTTCTATATTATAGTTAAGATTATTATTCGAATTCGCTAATGAGTAATAATTATTTTCCTTTGTCCAGATTGGGAAGATATAGCTTGTTTAATTTTTATATAATTTCCATTTTAAGTCAAATGAAACTGAAACCACCACATACCCGTTAGCGACTACACAAACCCGAGAGCCACGACAAACACGTACGCCGTCAAGGTTCGTCACCACCACAAAATAAAACTGAATCAATTTATTAGACGCTTATGTTATCTAATGACTATAATGAGATAAATTAATGTTTAGCTAATTATATATACATGTAGAAAAAGTATATTATCCTAAAATAGTAAAATAGGTTAAATACCAAAATTTATGAATTAAAACCATTATCCTTGGGTGAAGTTCCTGGAAGAAGGGGTAAAAGTGAGGGAAGGGAGAGAAGCCAATGAGGATGTGACAAGTGTCTCCTCAATTCTCCACCTTTTTTATTCATTTCCCCATTTCCCTTTTCATTTCTCCACCTTTTTTTTTTCCAATTTCCTCCCTTTTTTCATTTCTCCACTTTTTTTTTTTTTTCTATTTCCTTTTCTTTAATTAATTTTAAACTTTAAAAAAATTATTATTTTTTAAACATGTAAAAACTTCTATAACACTTTTGTTAAAAAAATAATTAAATAAAATTTGTTAACATTTTTTTATAAAAAATTATCACTTTAAAAATCTAAAAATTAGTTTTTAACCTTTTTTCCTGTTTAGTTTTTTCTTTTTCCTATATCATTTTCAAATTTGTGATGCACCAGATATTATATATAGCGATGCACATGAATATCAAAAATAAGATGCAATAAAACTAAATTATTATTGTGTTCACCAACATTATAACTATGATACACTGATTTTTTCTGAATATAATGCATCGTTTATATAAATATCATGCATCAACTTTTAAAATATACTAGAAAATATCGTTATTGAATTAAAAAGTGGTGCATCATAGTTATAAAACATGGTTCATCATAGTTATAAAACATGGTGCATCGATTGTTTAAAAATATTATGCATTGATTTCAAAATATTTTATAAAACATCGTTATTGAATTAAATGGTGGTCCATCACAGTTATAACTTATAAAACATGGTTCATCATAATTATAAAATATGGTGAATCATAGTTATAAATATGACGTTTTGACTTTTAGATATACGATAAACATCATTAGTATATAAATCTTGGTGCATCATAGTTATAGAATATGGTGCATCATAATTATAAAAAGTGGTGCATCATAGTTATAAAACATGATTTATCATAGTTATAAAACATTTGCATCGAGTGTTTAAAATATCATGCATTGGCTTTCATAGTATAATATAAAACATTGTTATTGAATTAAAAGATGGTGCATCATAGTTATAAAACATGGTGCATTATGATTATAAAATATGGTGCATCATAATTATAAATATGACGCTCCGGCTTTTAGTGCATCATAATTATAAAATATGGTGCATCGAGTGTTTAAAGTATCATGCATTGGCTTTCATAGTATAATATAAAACATTGTTATTGAATTAAAAGGTGGTGCATCATAGTTATAAAACATGGTGCATTATAATTATAAAATATGGTGCATCATAATAATAAATATGACGCTCCGACTTTTAGTGCATCATAGTTATAAAATATGGTGCATCATAATTTTAATTTTACGATGCCTTTAAGTTATAATTTTGTTATATTAGAATTTATTTTATTTAAGGTCACATAAATTTTTTTTTTTTGTAATACTATATATAAAATTGTATTTACATATAATAATATGAGGTAAAACAACAACAGAAAAAGGTTAAAAATGCGAAAAAAAGAAAAACAATTATAAACAAGTTGTGAAAAATGTTAAATGAAAAGGTTGGAAAATGAAAAAAAAAAAAAAAACGATAACAAGAACTCTAAAAAATGCAAAAAAAAAAAAAAAAAAAAAAATGTAAAAAAAAAAGAAAAAGTTAATAATAAGGAAAAAATTAATATAAAAAATAAAACTACATAAATTTAAGAAAAAAAGTGAAGGAGAAATGATAATGGTGGAGAAATGAAGAATGTGGAGAAATGAATGAGGTGGAGAAATGGAGAAGGACACTTGTCACCTCCCCATTTGCTTCTCTCCCTTCCCTCCCTAAACCTTTTCCTCACAAGAACCAATATCTTTCCTTTTTAACAAATTACTTTGCATACCAGCGACGTAATATATCACTAAATATACAAACCGTAAAGTAAAAATAAGGCATAATCTTAGTTACTCACCACGTCTTTTACACCTAATTTATACCACACAACAACATAATACCACATTTAGAGGCTACTAATCATCAAATTTAAACAACAATTAATATCAATCCTCCCCCACATTTAATATTTCTTGTCATGCCTAACTAGTTTATAGCCCGCAAATTTGCGGGGCTAGGTTACTATTTTTTTTTTTTAATTTGAGTGAAAAAAAAGAATGTGCGGAAGGTAGTCAAAATGACATGTTTTTAGTATAAAGCGTATGCCGTAAACGACTTTGTTATAAAGGACATAATATGCATTGATTTAAAAATCTAACTTAGCGAACACATGCATCCTACATCAAATTGCTACAGAAATCTGGGTTGGCGTACATAATTTATTCTCATTCCACGAGGGTTGGGATATGTCGTCGATCTAGAATATAGAAATCTATTACGCGGTTTTGTTCGACAATTGATAGCAAATTCTGTAAGTAAGCGTCACGAGTCATTATAACCAGCGAATTCGCGGGGCTATCACAAGATTTTAATGCAAAATTTCGTATATATATTTTTAATGTCACTCGCTGTGTGTGATTAAAATATAAGATGGAGTAACTTCTACAACTACAAAAAAATACTGCACTAAAGTATGGAAAAAAAAAAGTAAAACATCCAAAAAACTGTACTAAAAGTACTCAACCTGCACAAAAGTTTATGGGCTATTAAAATTTGCTTAAAGTTCTCCACAAAACTCCACCACACAAACATACTGCACCTATAAAAGTTACAAAAAACTGCACCAAATCCTGCAAACATTGCACAAAATTACTACGTTTATCACCAAATCATCATCCATACATTACAAATAATGATCATAAGGGGATGTTCATGGCCACTACATATTCAATACATCATCCATACTCCGTAAGATATCAACAAAATAGGCTATCAATGACCATTACAAAGATACACAACCCACTATACTTACAATTCAATTGAGGTAATTTTTTGATTCTAAGCCTTTACCACCTGGGCAATTTATAGAAGCTTATCCTAACTTGAATTCTGAATATTTTCTTTTGGTACAACATTCAAACATTCCTTGCTACCTACGTGAACTATCCACATTTAGTACCTCTTGTAATACTTCCCACAATACATCCTTGACTAACTCAGCCTCTCCTTTTTTTCACCTTCATTGTTGCTTCAAGAATCCTATAACACACAAATATTAATAAATATAAAAGCACATTAAAAATGATTTTCTTTGCTCTCTCTGCATCATTTAGTTTCGTCAAAGTATCTGGGTTGCATGCTCCATAAGAGCTTTCAGTCTCAATTGCAGGTTCAAAGTCCTTCGATGTTTTCGTCATCATAACCAACACAATTTCTTTTCTTGTCTAAGTTTTTTAAAAAAATTGGTTAATTTGACCTGATTGATAAATGGGTTAAAATTTGGTGCCAAAACGGCGTCCTTTTGGCAAGAGGTCTTAATGATTAATTAAGTCAAATTTAAAAACATATTTACCTCTAATTCAGCTAATTAAGGGTAAACAATGGGGTTAGTATGGTCATTTAGGCTAATAGGAGAACGCTATCTAGGTAGACAACAAAAAATTAGAAGATCAATGGCTCTTAAAAAGTAACCTCCAACAATTAAGGGCTGAGATTAACTTAATTTGGTCTATATTAGGAAGGGTTACCTATATATTTGTTTCTTTTAAGTAATAAGAGAGATACGATATTTCACTCAGTGTACCTGTTCTATTGTTGCATACGATCCATACTTGACCTCCACTTTTTTTTTACATTGATATGCCTCATTCTTGCTTCTGCACAGCAGCAGTATCCGGCCATATTCTTGCAAGAACAGTAAGACCAATATCTGTCACGAATTCATAAACGTAATTATATGTTTAGCAGTTAATCAGAAGCTCAATTAGTGTAATCTGTGGAACCTTACAAACAAATTTAAATTTAACTTGGAAGTCATACTTATAAGGCTACCAACTATTAAGACAGTTAAAAACTTACGATTGAGAGCCAGCAGTCATTGAGCCGGTTATAGTCAAGTAAGCTCTGTATATTACCCCTGTGATCATTGATAAGATTGATGCACCACGCATAGCACCATGAAAGATACCGGCGAGTTTCTGTCTTGTAAAAAATTAAAAATTAAGAGCTTCGATGAAAAGATATGAAATATAATTCAATAAAACTTACTACTTGAAACCCGAGATTTAGCATCTCAGTTGAGACAAAGTGTATTTTATACATATTATTTCCTAAATCTATTTTATATCAATATATAAACTAATGCCATAACCTTTTTGGTGTTTAGCATCATACCAAAAAATGCACCCAGTAGCAAATTGATCATCAACAGGCCACGTTCTCTGCACACATCAGTGAGATTAAGCGTGCCCGTAACTTTAGTACTAATAAATGGTAGGGAAGTTAATATTGGTAAAGAACATGTAATGATGCTGAAAACATGTATTGAACATGTAAAGATTGAATAATAAATATAATTTATTCATGTAATGGTTACTCTCAACTTACACGTTTATATTCAAGGCTAACTTTCGTAAGATTTGGAACCACAGTTGCAGGGTCCTGAACGCAAAGATGCCCAATTAGTCATAAAAGAGCACATAACATAAACATTGCACATAATCGAAAAAGGACTATCATTAAGCTAATATATGAGCCTACCTTGCCACTTGTTTTACATGTAGCTGTAGGTGCGTTTTCTTGCCCAATTTAAGGATAGTCAGCCACTAAATCCATCAAATCAAACTTCAATGTAATTTGTATATCATAACCTAAAACCATCAAAACATATAAATATATCAGACCTTATTAAATCATATGTTACCTAAATGTAAAAGCCACTCATAGCCTTAATGAGATTCACAGCCTTAGCAACCTATGCATCCATCAGTTGCCTACAATATGTAAATATTGTAAAATGTAATATATTCAATAGACCTGAGTTTCATAGCAATGCCAGAATATTAAAATTCAACCCAATTGGACTACCAACCCCCAACTGTAAAACCCAATAGTGACCAAATCATAGAAAACAAACTAAAAAAGATCAGTTCAATTAACGTGATCGATTACGTTTATGTACACATTACACATGCATGCATATATATCTACTAATGGTTGTATAAAAATATTATGTATTAAAGAGATAGTATACCTGAAGATTGAAATTGATACTGTTGGAGGGTTCACCAGCTTCTATTCTTTTTACTATCTTGATCATGCATGATCTTGTACTTACTGATTATCGAGTTGATAATCATGACCTTGAATTCCTTTTCCATTAGCTTCAGCCATTGGTATGATCACAGCTGATTATGGAATTATGTGAAACAATTACTAATGCAATTCTTAATGCATTTATATATTTTGTATTTCATCAGGGAATGTGGTATATGAGTGGCTTTCAGTTTGCAATGAATGCATCACATTCTTAATTTTCAAGAAATGAAAGAATCGACAGGCAATTGGCTAAACATACGTTAATCAAATTTAGATTTTTCAATATGTTATAATGTCATCCTGTTTCTCGTAACGCTACATAATTTATATACATTATGAAGTTATAATTACCATCCAAATTCACAAATATGAGATCTAAAGTTCAGCATTTTTCAATATGTTATAATGTCATTCCAAGTGTGTATGTACATGTAGCTAAACTATAGAAGTAAGGCATCAAATTTTACATTAATTTTTTGCAATTTCCATGATTTAGGTAAGATTTTCTTACTCTTATTTACATTGTGTACATTACAAAACTTTTTATACAGTTCACTTTGTTAATAGGCAATTTCTATGGATGCCAACATGCTTAGATCCATCAGTTGTCAATAAAGAGCTTCTAACGGAAATTGCCTAAATATAAGTTTTGCTTCTATATATGTGTATGTATAAGAGATCAAAATTGACCACCTAAGTTCATTACATCAGTTCCTATCCATAAAGATCAATTCATCAACTTCAATTTGTTATCAATAATACACACACAACATGCATATACGAACATAGAAACATATGATGGAGTTAATTAGGTACCTGGAACGGTTTGATAACCATGTGAACATAGGAACATTACCTTCAAGTATGCTATCTCCTGCTCCCCTTTTGCAATGGTTACTATAAAGGCAGATTCTTTTTCCATTGCATTTTGTGGCTGAAAAGAACAATACAAATATATAATTAACAATTATTTTATCTTTGTTCTAGACTAAATTGAATTACATTACGAAGACTTAGTCAAGATACACACATTTTCAAATCAGCAAATGTATCTTAGGTCACGCTAAACAAATGAAGATATTTTACTTATTGTATATAATTGTTTAAAGATAAACCTCTAAGCTACAAAACCTGAACCTCCTCAATTGGCAAATGATTATCTTCCATCTTCAGAATTGCATCATAACCACAACTCTTTAAACCTACACAAATCATTTACAATTAAAAAAGAATCGTAATGGAAGGTAATGAACACACTTATTGTAATGAAACTGATCACGTGTTTTACAATCCAACCAATTAATATACTTTTCTTAAAATTGTGAATTGATACTATAAACCCTAATTACCAGATCAAATAAAATCAAACAAAAATTGCCATACATGGTGATAATGAACTAATAGACATGTTATAAATAGCTATTTCTGTGTACATACATACATATATCAGTATTCATCTTTTCATACTACTGACTTTAAATATGAAATCAAAAATACAGAAATCATAAATCTAGATCCAATTAGAGCCATGAAATCGTGAATACAAGAAACAACTAACCTTACACCTCAACATAGGCATGAGATCGAATTAACCGGATTCAGATTACATCCACAAAGCTCTTCCTAAACGGCGATTGGTTTCATCAACCTGTTCCGTTTTTGCCGGCGATGGTACGAAAGAGATGAGAAAAATGGCATATTGAATCGATCTGGGCAGATAATCGGGGCTTCTCCTGTCTCTGTGTTTGTCCGCTGGCTAACAGCCCATGGGAAGGGGATACGTTTTTTTTTTTTTTTTATGTGTTACGCGAGACAAAAAGGGAAGAACGGGGAGTTGAGTGGAAGAAGAAAGGGATTAGGGCATTCTTTATTAGGATGGGTATAATGGTCATTAGAGGTAATTTGACTTCATTAGCTTTTGCTAATTAGGTAGTCACCCACTAATTAGGTTGATCAATGGTCTAAATAAAAGGGCTATTAAGATTAGAGGGGGGAGATTAATTTAAAAAAAGTTAATTATGGAAGGGTAACCTAATTATAGGTTTCTTTTAATATAATAAAGAGATTATCCATATTCAAATAAGAAAGTTGGCAGATTATCGCACATTTATAAACGAGTTATCACGATTATATCTTAAACATTTGAAAAAGAGTTTTTCATGATATAATCAAGGGAGTAATATGTTTTTTTTTTTTTTTTTTTGAATTTCTGAATTCATTTTGTCATTCTCTTCTGATTTCCTTTCCCTTTGTAAACCAAAAACCCACCTACCACTAAAATTGGTATTCTTTCTCCATCTTTCATGTATATATATCAAGATCATCTACAATCTCATCATCAAAAGTCTTTCTTCTAGATCCGAAATCGTGGTTCCCCTGTCTCATTGATTTGTCATGAGTTTGTAATAAGGATTTTGATAAACAATGCCCTTAAGGCAATGTTTAAGGTTACCATAAATACACTCGAAACATTCAATAAACTTCAAAACTTCCATATAAATCTTTAATCACAATGTCACTTTCTATTTATAAATCATAAATCCATGTTTATTATGGAAACATTGATGATTATTTATTACCTAAATGTATTTATAGATAGTTTAAACATTACTCTAAGGGCATTGTTTATCAAAACCCTTGTAATAATGGTTACATTGATATTCGTTTATTGGTATTGTATCTGATAACGAAAAAACATACAGTATTTGTCTACAACTCAAGTTATTCATGTGGACTTTAGTTTATGCAACTCATACCGAAATCACATAGAAGATTTCGCACCCGGCACAAATGGCGCCGACAAAAGAATTCTAATTCCCCCTTATCCTCAATCCTCAAACAACCATGAACAGTACCAATTTTGTTTTATTAGGTGCTATTTTCTAATATATCTAAATTCTTTAACAAAATTATTAATATGTCATTATATAGCTTGGTGGTATTTGCTTCATCCCTATTTTTAGGAGACCTAGGTTCGAAGCTTTCTTGAGCCATATTTGATGTTTAATTTTTTTTCCCTTCTTACTTATTATTTTTGTTATTTTATTACTAGAGTTACTATTTATTATTATATTATATTACTAGACAAGGCTTTATTAATTCCTACATATTTTTCTTTTTATATAACTTATTATAGGTTGTCTTTTTTATTATTAGTATTTTATTTGTAAACCAATTTATAAGATTGAAGACCATTTAATTTAGATGGATCTAGCAAATTTATATGTTTAAGATAATCAATAAATATTTTTTTTTATCAAGGATTGGTGTAACTAAAAAACGTTAAAATACGGTTTAGTATGTAAGAAAACACCAACGAAATCGATTACGAACATACTTTCAATCCCGACGCAACGTGCGGGCAAAAACTACTCGTTTCCATCAAATCTCGTGGTAGTATCTTTCAATTGTTTTTTGTTGTTGGTTTCTTACCAATGGGGCTTTGCCTCAGTGGTACCGCCGCCGCAAATCCCCACGCCCCACCCGGGTTCAAGCTTCTGGGAGTACAAAAAATCCTATGCTCCGTGTGTGGGGTCACTGGGGCCAGGTGTTTAGCCGGACGGGTTGCCTCTTGCGGGTGGGGCTCCGTGGATCTACGGATCCGGGGTTAAAGGTTCCCTCCAATAACCTTTTTTTTGTATGACATTCAAGTGTATGCATGTTGTTTACTGTTGCTATTAACATCATCGTATCAAACATTTCACCTATTTAAAACAGTGTCCCTTTGCATCGTCCGGGTATTACACGTCATCGTATATGATGTATCATTTCATTTTGAATGATAATTGCATATTTTAATTAATACTAAACTTACAAATCAATGTAATTGTGTTTTATATAAGGTCATGCATCGCCGGGCACAAGCTTGGGCGGAACTTCATGAAGACCCCCCCTCAGTTTGGGCCGATAATGTAAAAGCCTGTGATTTTTTTAGCCAAATTCACTATTTTACATTTTGGACCCTCCCAAATATTTAGCAATTAAAAGTATTTATCGGCAATATCAATATTTAGCAACTAAAATTCTTTCTGAGCTCCTTTTCCGAAGCTAAATAGCAACTAATCTAATTAATCTAGCTATTTGACCGTTTCTTTCTGTAAGATTAATTAATCTTTGACAGTTCAGTATTTCTGCATGTAAGATTGGATGCTTAGGATGCGTTTAGTTACAGACAACTCTCCACTTTTCTAGAAAAATTTTCTAAGAAGACAAGAAAATTAGAAAACGTGTTCAAATTTAAGTTTTATAAAAAACTTTTCTAAGAAAAGAAAAATCATTGTTTTCCTTTTTATAACTACACAGTTGAAACTACTTTTGATGGTTTTGTAAGTTTTCCATCACTACTCTTCCTTGTAAAAGGAAACTCAACCCCTTGCAACTAAACACATTTTCTATATTCTTCATACTTTTCTAAAGAGGTACGAGTAAAACACTTCTCATTCTCTAGAGAAATGGAAAAAGAAAAATAAAGAAATTTTTCTGTAACTAAACGCGCCCTTAGTTATTATCTCAGTCATTTTACTAAAATCACGCATATATAATAAAGTTCTTTTTGTCTAATCCTTGTGTTTAAAATATTGTATTTAGATATTCTCTTCATTAGATTTTTAAGTTTGATTTTGAAATTTAAGGTTTGATTGTTGTATGTGATAAGCGTACTCCTAATATGATTTGAGATAAGACCACACTTAAAGTGGTAGTGTTGGTCTGTTTGTTGATAAATTTTGTTAAAGGCATTTCTTTTATAATTTGTATGTTGTTAAATGATTAAATAAGCTTGATGTAACTTCATATTCAATATGTGTGTTTGGGCATGGATGCGTAATGAAGTTGATGATATACTTCCATTGTTCCCGGCCCCTCTAATAGAAAAGTTCAAGTTCCACAACTGGGCACAAGCGTGGCATATATACACACACACACGATGGTCGATAATCTTTTAGATTTATTCGGAAACATTTTGATTGTGCTTATGTCTTTAGCTATGTGTTTTTAGGCTTTTGTTATTGGGTTGATTTTATTTGGGATCTCATTTAGGTCTTTGAGTTTATAGGCTTTCAAACTTAGTTATAGTTGGACACTTGGACTTCGGGTTGAGGGCTTTCGAGACCCAACATTCGGCATTAGATGTGCTCGTATGTTTGGGCTCATGTCTTTTGTGCTAGCGTTTTTGTCTATGTGATTTTGGGCTTTATTTTGTGTCTTTTAGTTTATGGGCTTTTATATTTAATTAGGTCTCGAATTTAGTTGGGCTTCAGATTTAGTTGGACTTCTCTGATTCTTTTGACTTGTTTTTTTGTTCGATATTAGGATTAGGTTCTTGGTCTATTTGGGCTTCAAAATTAGGCTATGTTGTTTGACTTTGGACTTGGACTTTAATAAACTTCTCTTTTATTGAGTTTCAATTTTATTGGACTTGAGATTCATTGGGCTTTTGTATGATAACGTAAATTCCCCGAAACCCCAAACCTCAAACCCTAACCCCTAATCCCCAAACCTTAAACCCTAAACGCTTTACAAAACTCTAAACCCTAAATCATACTAAACCCTAAACCTTAAACCATACTAAACCCTATACCATAAACCCTACTAAACCTAACCCTAACCTTAACGACAAATTAAATGTACAACAAATCACTAACACATGTGTTACTAATTTATAAAAACCCACCAAAAAATGGAAGAAAAAAAAGTAGTCAAAAGTATGCATTGTGGGACGGCAAATCATGTTGGAAATAGTGTCTAAGGTCATAACTAATGGGTAAGACTATTCTAAAGGTAGAGTCCTTTTTGGGTTGCCCTCGATGAACAGTAAGAGAAACAATAAGAGAGATAATATTAATTGAAATTAATATTATAAGTTAATTATTTGGTTTGTTAATTTATCTATGGTTGATAAATTAATTAGAAGCTAAAAGAAGTTAACAGAAACAATAAGAATGTTTAGTTAGTTTATTAACCGAATATTAATTAGAAACTAAAAGGAATATTCTGGAAGCGAGTTCCAACCGGCGGTCGGATGGATTAGGGTTTGACCAGGAGTTGACGCGTAATTACTTGGGCATGAATTAAGTCCAACCGGCGGTTGGAAGCTCCAACCGGCGGTTGGAGGCCGAATTCAGTTGTCCCACATCGACTGGAGTATAAACCCCAAGGCCTCATCCTTCCCTATAAATAGAGGCCAAATCCAAGGTTTCCAATCATCTCAGATTCGAATTGAATTCGTATCTTTCTTTCTTTCTCATTCCTAATCCTTGTGAGAGTTTACACGACGTAGAGTCGGGACCCTAGGATTTGGAGTTTATTTTGGTTCACGGGTATGACGCATTAGAGGTATTCTATTTTGGGTACTTGCCATCCAAAGCATGGAAGGTCGAGCACGGAGTCTGCGTGAAGGTTATACAAGGTTGTCTGCGAGTGAGAAATTGGTTTTCTCAAAGGTTAGTATTTTTTCGTTTATCTATTTATTTTGTTATTGTTAATAGCTTTATTAAGTAACGGTCCTTTAGGGTTTAGTTTCCTAGTTACTCTAGATTAATTGTTATTTTTCCGCTGCATATGTTAATCTAGTTAGGGAATAGAAAACCCAACAGTGGTATCAGAGCGTAGGCTTAATAAGGTTAGCAATACAAAATGTAGATAAAATGTATTTTGGAAATAAAATTGTTTTTATTCTGTCCAAATAACTAAATTAAGTATATATGTATAATAGATTAGTATATATATACAGTTAATTTATTTACTAATCAGACCTTAGTATTTTAATGGTTTAAAATATATGCTCAATTTTAAAATATTTTAAAATAGAACCCTGAACCTTAAATGTTTAAGAGAGACCTTATATATAATATGATATATATATATATATATATATATATATATATATATATATATATATATATATATATATATATATATGTATCATTTAAGTCTAAATACATCGTCAGTCAATTGATAAGTCGGCTCACCCATAGAGAACAAACTATAAGAGAGGTATAAGGTGGGTCGCTTTGCTTCCCTAAAGAAGTAGGTTTTTAATAAGCTTCGCGCTGACCTGCTTCTCCGCTTCTTTGTGCGTTCAATGGAGTTACCGAGGACTTTTGATAGAATGATGTCAAGATTAAGAATCGGCTTAAAATAGTAAGACAAAATCCCGTTTTAGCTATAGAAAATGTGAAAAGTATGCTAACCCATGAAAACCACACATTTCTTGTATGGACTGTTAATGGAGCGTGTGTGGTTAACTGGCACATTAATATGAGGACATATTGAGAGGTGACGTGGGACTCGATTCTCGAGTGAACTCGAGCCGGGTATCATGCGGGGTTTGCATGGTTGGTTCACCATCTAGTTCATGATCCTCGGCATACCAGTCATGAATGGTAGATGAGCATAACCGAGATTAACATGCCATTGATAGGTATCAATGAATCTCAAAGATCTAGGAGTTTCATAGAAATGAAATAGACAAAAGTATTTTGTTATATGATTACGGCGACCCTTTTCATAAAACTGAAAATATAGATCCTAACCTTAATTAGAAATTGGGTAATTAATTAAGGAATAGTCAGACTAACTAAAATAGTTTTTATCTCAAAAATATCTGTTGAAAATAGTAATAATCCTCTCGTTCCCAATTCCACAAATAACCTA